>CM017906.1:17435800-18020800 GCA_008369825.1 Triplophysa tibetana | reverse complement strand
AGAGAGAAATATAGAGAGTAAGTAAGAAAGATAGAGAGTAAGAGAGAAAGAAAGTAAGAGAGTAAGAGAGAACGATAGAGAGTAAGAGAGAAAGATAGAGAGTAAGAGAGAACGATAGAGAGTAAGAGAGAAAGATAGAGAGTGAGAGAGAACGATAGAGAGTAAGAGAGAACGATAGAGAGTAAGAGAGAAAGAAAGTAAGAGAGTAAGAGAGAACGATAGAGAGTAAGAGAGAAAGATAGAGAGTAAGAGAGAACGATAGAGAGTAAGAGAGAAAGATAGAGAGTGAGAGAGAACGATAGAGAGTAAGAGAGAACGATAGAGAGTAAGAGAGAAAGATAGAGAGTGGGATGAGAGAACGATAGAGAGTAAGAGAGAACGATAGAGAGTAAGAGAGAAAGATAGAGAGTAAGAGAGAAAGATAGAGAGTGAGAGAGAACGATAGAGAGTAAGAGAGAACGATAGAGAGTAAGAGAGAAAGATAGAGAGTGAGAGAGAAAGATAGAGAGTGAGAGAGAACGATAGAGAGTAAGAGAGAAAGATAGAGAGTAAGAGAGAAAGATAGAGAGTGAGAGAGAACGATAGAGAGTAAGAGAGAACGATAGAGAGTAAGAGAGAAAGATAGAGAGTAAGAGAGAAAGATAGAGAGTGAGAGAGAACGATAGAGAGTAAGAGAGAAAGATAGAGAGTAAGAGAGAAAGATAGAGAGTGAGAGAGAACGATAGAGAGTAAGAGAGAAAGATAGAGAGTAAGAGAGAAAGATAGAGAGTGAGAGAGAACGATAGAGAGTAAGAGAGAACGATAGAGAGTAAGAGAGAAAGATAGAGAGTGAGAGAGAACGATAGAGAGTAAGAGAGAACGATAGAGAGTAAGAGAGAAAGAGACAAAGATAGAAGTGAGTCAGACTTTTTTCTTTGATTTCTTTAACTGCACACTTACCAGAAAAGATATAAAAAATAATCCATGAAAAGATAACAAATACTCCTCCAAACACTTCAAACATCTCACACAAAAGCCATAGGCCTACAAGTGATAATGTATCTGCTTGTCTTACACAAGTCTGCAAAAGGGAGTCTTAGACACCAGATATGAATGTCATGTACTTACATGCTAAACCACATCACTTAACACAGCACTGTCACACACAGACTGCAAAGCTGTGAAGATTCAAACTTATTGTCTTGTTCTGTGCCTCAGATACAGCTCCTAGCACGCTAACCCCATTAGCCACACCATCAATCGCGCTGGGCGGGCACTTATCAATCCCTTCAGCTTCAGCATCTCAACGGCTGCGCCATACGCTACTTCGCTAGCAGGGGAAGAGCAAATCCTTCCTGTTCTCAGATGTGCAGGCCACGGGGTATTTTTAACCACAGCGGCTGCGAGGGGCCATTCATCTTTCATTTCTCCGCACCGGCAGGCCAGAGCTAACACCGCAATCGCTTCAGCAGCGAGACCTCGCGGAATTATAACATCACGGCGAGGCTTTAAAGGGCAGCCATCAAACCAGGACAAGCTGGAGAGATAGTTCGGGAAAAGTGAAAAGAGAAGGGGCAGAGGGTGACGGTGACAAGCTTTCTGATGGATGAAATTAAACTAAGAGCTAGTCGATATGAAATGGTGAAGAAAGAGGATATTAGAAGGGAAAATATGCTATCTTCATACATGAACACAACATTTATAAGTTTTGAATCCTAAATACAATCTTAGAAATAAAAATCTCAAGTTTAGACATACTACAACACGGTCACTATGCATCACCACCACCAAGCTTCCGACAATTCGTTCAAACTTTATTTAAAGCACTTCCTTTAAAAGCAAAGAACTTAAAGAATCGACATCCACAATGTAAGATTTGTGCCCACGCTGCCTTATTTTTTACATTTGTTTATGCATCACGACGTCTGTAGTCCCATCCCAGATAGCACAGGTACGTATGTAAGATGTCTGCTAAAGGTCTGAAAAACATCTGCTAAACATCTCAGAAAACGCACCTTTAAATGCATTTTCAATTGGCTTAGTAGGACCAGGTGTTAAATCCTAAACATCTTACAAAGGTCTTCTGGATGTCTATATGACATAATACAGGAGACATCTCTGAGATGTACTGCAGATGAGTAAACAATCAAATAATACGTTTTGCAGACGTAAATGCAGACATCGAATTGACGTCTTCCAGATGTGTTTATGGTATTAGGGATTTTGCAAGGTGTTAGCAAAAGCTTAAGTAGTTTTTTGATACACGTTAAAGCTTAAAAAGCATTAGTAGGGCATTGCTGGTGTGTTTTATGTTTTATAATAAAACCTAATAATATTTAGAGCTGTAGAACACAACTTTTTTCATGAATATAACTAAAAGCCCATTAGAAAAACCATTGGCTTTGAGGCGATTGAACAGGAACAAGTAAAACATGTAATCAAAATGAAATGGGGGGGCAAAAAATTCTGTAAAATAAGAAATAGTTCAAATTAAATTGAGTTTTTCTTTTAAGTCTTAAACTCTTTTTCTGTAATTCCTTAAGTCATACAAAATGTACAATTATTTGAAGAAAAAAATAATTCTGGCAGCTGGGGGGCCAGAAAAATTGAGTAAAATACTTTTATTACCAGATTTAAGAAATACGTGACAAATTCTGACATTTTTTGTAAATTATAAAAAAATACTTTTAAAATTTTTTGTACATTTACAGTTTTAATAGTGTACAAAAATAAATAATCCCTGAAGCTTTAAATTTGTTTCTCCTCTTTTTTACTTACGATAAAGGACCTGGATTTAAAAAAAACTTGCATACACGGTTAGAACTTCAAGGTCCTGTTTCACATTCGAGAAAATACAGTGTAGGATGAACATTTGTGCAGCATTTCCACCATATTCACTCACTTTACTTCAGAGGAGTCTAGAACGATCGAGGCTTGGTCGATTTCATCAAAGTGAGAAAAGACAGGAGCATGCCTTCTGAAATTACAGCATCTCGTGAACACAAGGAGCCTGCCATTTCCCCTCAAAGCCCAAGTGGATGATTAATGGGCAGGTAAAGACTGTTCTGATCCACGTCTAGATACTTCAGAGAGGCCCCAATGCCCAACTAAAAGTCAAAGGAGGATCGCTGGAGTGCTGGAACAAACAGTCGTCACAACGAATGCATTCTGCACAATCCAGCGACATGTTGGGGCAGGCGAAAGGATGCCGCGGGAAACGACAAGAAGACCTCGTCAATTCCTTTCGTGCTACATCAATTTGAACCTGAAGACAGTCAGCGGAAACAGCTGAACGTGACTCTGAACAGGGCGAACTAGGATCAAAGCTGCGGAGAGCAAATATAAGCTATATGCAAATGACCGAGGTTGCCAGCGAAGCAGGTTAATTGGGAAAAGAAGTGTTTCCACAATCTGTTTCATTTCCTTCCCCTCCTGTTTCGCTCCATGCTGCGCAGGGAAGATGAAAGACAAAGCTTGAAAGTTTTTCCCATTTTCTTCGCTTGTTGGAGCTCAATTTGTTGCATGGCTTGTTTATATATTGCGCTCATGTATCCGCAGGACAGAAGTGAACAATAATCTGTTCTTCAGAGAACGGTGCCCAGGAAGTTCTTATTTAAAAATGACTGAATTCGGAGTTCACGCTGAGGTCTTGATCTTTTAGAGTTGCTCACAAAAAATGGGCTTTTTAGGTGCTGGTAATATCGACTTTGGTGAGCAAACACTCCTGGAGTGAAAAGAAGAATCGTAGATTCAAATTAAGATACATCTATGTGAATAAAATGAAAATATTTCTTATTTCTAGTTGAATACATCTCATTTTTACGTACGAATTACCCAGAAATATGTTTTCAAACAAACAAGCTTTCAATAACATAACATTATATTAATATTTAAAACGTGTATGCTTTACATCGTCGATGGTAGGCATGCTTTGCCTTGTGTCCCAAACAGCTACTTTTATAGCAGATAATAATAATAATAATACTTCCGCATTCTGTCGACATGCTTGTTTTAATACTTTTCAATGGTTTAATATTTGCAAACCCCACAAACAACATGAAAGGTGACAAGTAGTAATGATGTATGACATTTTTTATAATAAAATTGAAAAATGTAATCACAAAATATGGTGATAAGAGGTATCCGCCCAAAAGCAACAATATGGATTATTATTATTTTTTAAATAAAGCCATGAATTGATATATGATCAATAAATTTAATTTGCTATCCAAAAATAAAATCTGTCATCTATTATTCATCCTCATCTCAATGGTTGGCAATGTTGAAATAATAAATAATGCATTTCGATGTGAAAGTGCCTTTTTACTTTTTGCAGTGCAATATGTAAGGGATCATCCACGGCTAGCTTTGCGTTAAATTATTTTAATGCACGATGTGGAGGGCAAGAACCACTGGATGAAAAGTGGTGGCATTATGTCAAGTTAAAGCTGCTATTGATGTTTACGGTTTATTGTTGATCAGACTATTTATTTTCGACGGTTCATTTCAAATGTTGATCAAACTGACGGAAACTACTTCTGTAATACACGATTTTAATGCACACCTTCCAGCCAATCAGAATTGAGTATTCAAACAGACCATGGTATAAATAATCAGATGCAATGATAAAGATTTTATTCCAGTTCAATTTCTTTGAATTGCAAATGTAACACGCCGAGTGTGTAATTTTAAGTCCCACTGCTAACATTGGAAGGCAAATCATAAATCTAAACAATTCAGTTTTTCTCTCACACATGCTGGAGAGGTGATGCCTTACATAATATCACAGTACTACCGCAAGACGATCAAAAGAAATCCTGAATTCAGATCAGATGTAACCCTGAGGTCTATATTGTAATTACAGCCTATTCATTAACTTCCATTGAAGGACCTGCTGTAAGACTAACACACAATTACATTGATTTAATCTCCGGGCATGTTCTTATTATTTTGCATCACAAATTGTGTAAGTGGTGAATTGAAGTGAATTATTACAAAAGTGAGAAAACACATTATGAACTAACTGACGTCCCTCATTGACTTAAAAAACATGTGCGGACGGTGGCTGTCTGCAGAAGAGGAAAATGACTTTTCATAATTATCACATTGTCTTTAAAAGTAAACATAAAATGTTTCCAGACAATTTTACGTCTATAATTTGATGTAAAAAAGACGATTCATTCCAAACGAATCTGGTCTCACCCTTCATTTATCTCACTTGTGTGTTACATAACAGAATGAACCCAGGTGCTTGGATGGGAGGAGTTGAAAAATGAAGAGTTATTTGTGACAGAAGCTGGAAAGAAATGTTGTCTCAGAGGTTAATGATGTTGAGCCATGTGTGTGCATACGGACACACAATATTCGTGAAAAAACGGCTAAATGCATACAAACGGTAAACGTGGTACAATTATTGTAACAGCCAATCAAACTGCTTGAGGGTAAAACATCAGACCCCACATATAGATACCGCTTAAATGGACCAAACCAAAGATACTCTGAAATATAGAGTAATGAATCAAATTAATTGCAGATCTCAAATTGCGAGGTCTACAAGTGCCAAAGCCTGAAATAATGTATTTCTCATCAGGAAACAATAGAGACTGTATTACAACGTACCCGGTAATTTTGCATTTTTAGCCCACCAGCATGACAGAAAATTACTGATGTATTCATATTAAACTTGCAGCTCTCCTAGTTCGAAAGGACCGTTTCCATAGAAACCACACAAAGAATGCACTTCTCTGAACGGAGAAACGGTCCCCCTCCTCCCCCCCTCCTCCCCCTCTCTCTCTCTCTCTCCCCCTCATCCGCCTTATTAGGTTCTATGCATTTGTTTCGACCGTGACATCACAGATTATAATAAAAAATATTTTACATTTATTCCCAGAGGAATTTGTGCGCCTGCTTTGTTCGGTAAAAGTTCATTTGTTGCTCTTGAATCAGATTCATGATTCATCACTTCAAGGACTTCACCAAACACTTCTTCATTGCAAGACTTACGAAATGTGACTGTAACGACTGCTACATGACTATAAAAAAGTCAACTTCACAAGAAAACTAGAATCTATATTCCTCACCCTCGTTTCCAAACTCGTACTTTGGGTCATTATTAAAACTCGCATTTTTTACACAACAAATGTCATCCCTTTGCACGGGATTCTCCAGGGCGGCTGTGGTTCCGACTCCCAGAGGCGTGACCCACATCCTCAGATGGTCAACTGGGTCTGGTTCCACACACACACACTGTCTGGGATATTATGTTTATTTTGTGCTCCACCTTTTCTTCTGAAAAGGTGTCATCAGCCAATCGAAATGCATGAATGCTTCTTGTCCTTTTTCAAAATGATTTTGATCCCCTTTTGTGAAGTGACCTGTGCCGTGTTCTAAAAACCCAGTCAGCCGCCTCACAATGTCTGCTGTCTAAAAAGTCAGCTGCTATTCAACACTGTGTTTATATTGAACGTGTCTATATTGTTTTGTGAAGCAGAGTTTTGGCCGCATTTAACCGACATAGTGCAGGGCAGCATCCTTATTGTAAAGGAATCTTATGCGGTTAGAAATGTATTACATGGGCAACGAAAAGGGTTGGGTATTAGCATGTTGCTAGGCTATTAACATTTCTTAAAGGGAAGTTTATCAAAAAGACAAATTCTGTCATCATTTAATAACCCATATTGTTCAAAACCTCTTGATGACTCTTTCTTCTGTGGAACACAAAAGAAGATATTTTAAGAAATGTCTTAATAGTTTTGTGTTCATACAATGGAATTCAATAGAGGTCCAATGTGGCTTGGTTACCAACGTTCTTCAAAACGTTTTCTTTTTTTATCCTGTGGAAGAAAGAATGCCATTCATGTGCCATTCATGTGAAATGACATGAGGTTGAAATTTCATTTCTGGGTGAAGCATCTTCTTAAAAAATGATTAGCTTAGCAGCATGCTAATACCATAATAACTGCTGAAGAAACATGACAAACTTAAAGTGAACGAAATATTGCCCTTTAGTTGACTATTTTCTTTTTAATTGTTTTTGAATGTTAGTTTCTTTTTACTCCAGCATCTTTCTGGATGTTTCTTGGATCGCTTCAGAGCACATAGGGATGCTGGAATGCTGCCTTTGATTTTGGCTAACGGGTGGTAAAGTTTACACGATTCTTTGCCTGATCCAAGTCTATTCTATGGTCCGATAGGAATACCTTCTAGCTGCAGTACGACCAGTAAAGCTACTTGGCAACTTGAGAAGTTACGGCATGTACCCTAAAGCACAATGATTTCATTGGTTGTTTGGAACAGGCGTCATGTCAGGATGGCCATCTACAATGCTTCAAAAATCCCTCTTCACGAAAAACCTGGATCACTTGGAGATGTAGCGCAACAGACCCGAGATTTGTTCCGGGTGTTCTACAATAAGACTCAAAACCCCTTTACAATGTAAAAATTGGGTCCAGGATACATCTGAAAGAGTAAAGTGTCCTCCCTGTATGCAATCCCCCCCCAGTTTCCTTTACTTTCTTCAGCTGTCAGTTTAGTTTCTGAATAGCACAGCTGCGCTCCTACCTGCCCTCGCGTGAACCGAGCGTCACCTCACAATCGGCTCCCCTGCGGCATCCTGGGGCAGTACAAAGTCAGAAAATAACTAGAAAAACACTAATCATCCATAACTGTCCCCCCCGTATGTCAGAGTAAAAATAAAGAGACCATCGAGCGAAACATAAATGATTCATCAAGGGCTTTTGCTCATTTGCGCTCTTGTTTTCCATCAGTTTACAGCATCTTTTTAGTCCTTCCTGTACGGGTGGAATCGTGTCAGTGGCAGGCCCACTTTTTTGTTGCTCCATGGATGAACAAAGACAATCCAGCTGTGTTGTCAAAAGATCTTTCTCTCTCTTCTATTTGTTTCTCACCAGCCCTCTCTTTTGCAATGCAGTTAACACACAGTCTTCTCGACTTGGCAATAAATTCTGTCAGACTTAATAAAAGGCTACATCTTTCACGTGGCGTGTGGCTGTTGCGAGGCTCGTGTTGAGTTGAAGAGGACACACCTGTCTTAAACCAACCTAAGACAATGACCTTTCACCTGCTCTCGCTTTGCTTTAAAATACCTGAATGCATTTCCTACATGACCTTGAATGGGTCAATATCATGCGAAAGAGCGCTTTCCTTTGTTGAAATGAAATTCAAACTCTTTATATATTTGAAAACAATATTTTCATTTACAGTAAATATGTTCTTAGTCCACTCTAGCCATTTCCTAAAGCTCAAAACTTAACATAATAGTCTGACTTACAACCTTTCATTAACTACTAGTTTTTCTCCTTAATGGTATACGTAAGTTTGGTCTATATTTGGAATAATTACAAAAGGTGTCATGCAAATAATAATAAATTATGTATACGCTGCTGTGCAAAAGTCTTTGGCACGCTGATATTTTACTCCCCCAAAATTGGTTTTAAGCCAGTAAATTTTGTATTTTGACTAGAATGCACGATTTTCGCCTCAATCCTGTCTTCCTTGTCAGTTGAAAAATTTGCAACTCAAGGGGAATATTCATGCGAAGAGCTTATTGACACGTAAGGTTTGACACGTCTGGATGCGCGAAAACACTCCCCATTGTGCATATTTTTATTTGCACGAGTGGTGCGAAAAATCTAGAGATAGGAATGCGATGCTTCCTTTTTGGTATGTACACATCATAATAATTTTGAAGTCCTCAATTTGACAAATCTATCCTATTTTTTTTTAAAATCCATGTTTTTGTCGACTAAAAAACTGTCTTAGTGGAGATGGAGGGCCCAAACAGACAAAAAAGATGCATTTCAATAATGCATTTTTCATTTCATTAACTTTCATGCATGGCATAGTAATGTTGCAGCCCGGACACGCAAGTTCATGCGATGAAAAAATCAATTTTGCTGTGTTTAAAGATTAGAAGTTTGGTCAAATCTAACTTGCGAATTTGTATCACGTGACTCTGTATGACCAATTGAAGGTCGACGGCATAAACTAATCTCATATTTTTCAATACAGCTCAAAAATAAAAAAATTTGCAAATTCATTGCCATCAATGAAGTGCAGGAAAAAACACAACGATTTCTATTAATTTAATTGCAACCGCATAGTAACACCAATCAACCAATCAAAATGTCCTAGCATGATGACCTGTGAATGGACAAGTAACATTTTTTATTTTGGGAAAAAAATCCAAGGTGCAAAAACAAGCCCCTTCAAAAATAAAAACCATCATATTGCATGGAAGCCATGAGATCATTAACATATGACAGGACAAAATTACATTTGCCCATTTCAACATCCAACCGCAATCGTTTACGTAAACGAGCCTTTAAATGTATAGTCACAAAAACAGATCGTTCACTTCCAAGGGGTAAAAATTGGTCATGTACAACCTAAAAAACATTGTTCCTGTGGTGTTGGCCTTCTACACAGTGTACTTCAGGACCTTTTGTGATGCATAGCGTTTGTTTGTGCGCATAGCTATCGGAAAGATTAATTACGGAGGTTCGCTTTGCAATGATGGATGATAGAGCTTCGTCACAGAATTATATGAAAAATGGTTAAGCACCGTTGTTTTCCGTGACATTTCTAGACCATTGGTAATGATTCCCGAACTGACGCGTTGTGTTTTTGTGCGGTTTCCGATATGGCTGACACAATGCAGAAATACTGCGACCCTTGCAGATACTTAGTACACAGAAAAATAGTTGAAATACACCCAATTACTCTCCAAATTTCCTCATTAGCAGACAATAATTGGTTAATTACTCATTGAACCATGGCTTTTGTTGAGTTTCAGTTGCACATTATGAATAGTCTTAGGCAAAAGGCATTGTTTACAAAGAGGACGCAAATAAATAAAGGGAGCTCCGTGCAGCTATACAACCAACCCTGTGGAGATATAAGGACGTGTTGGCATTGAAAAATTGAATGTTTTGTTCTCCAATGCTCCTACCTGTCAGCCGCCTTGTCACTTGTCATGCCAAAACTCTCTCGGCTCGCTCTCAATCTTTCTCTCTCTCGAACCGTCTCTTTCCCTGGCAGTACGTCATTGAGATGTCCTCGGAAGGAGAGAAATGGAGCGTGGATGCTTAGTTCTTCATCTCCCAAGCGTTTGCATCCACATCATCTTTGGGACAGAGAAACAGCTAGCTCGTAATGACCTGACACTCGGAAGTACCGCGGTATGGCAATGTATGTGTGAGAAAGAGAAAACAAACAAGCTAGAGCATGATGTGGGTTTGAAGGCTGGAGGAAAGATGGGAAGTTAACATCACAACTCTCTTTACAAGCTGAGGTAGAAAATGTATTTTCTGCTTATTAGTGGTCCCCTTGGAGAGCTGAACGTAAGAGTGAGGGTAAATACAATATCGCTTCTGTAACCTTAAAAGACTTTTAGTTCCTGACTCGGGCTGTTTTCCGATTTGTAGCATTAGTCTTTGCGTGAGCTCCTTCAATCTGGTGCAAAGGAAATATTGAGAGCTCATTGGAAGACGTGTGCAGGTCACAGGGGCCCAAAGTGACATGAGTGCATTGAGGGAACTTCTCACACACGTCTTACAAAAGCATTCATGTTGTGGTTACTGATTATAAGGATCTAATATTTCAATTGAATCCCTACCAGACAAACCAGGTCAAGCTAACCTAAGCTGAACAGGTTTGTGAGGAATAGCTCAAGGTGGTCTACCAAAGCAGACTGGTCTAGCTTGCAAGCATGTAAAACCAGTTAGTACATGATATTTAACTTATCAACCTGTTTTTTTTTGTCATTTATGACACAATGCTTCCTCTCCATTGAGAAGTTTTTACGGTTTCGCACATTTTTACTGTTATGAAGTAGAGGGCGCTGTTACACGTCTTCTGAAAGAACAGAAGATGGGGAACATCTCCAGTTTTAGGATTATCGGATACAAACATGAAATAATGTGTTTTAATCATTGTTCTAAATCAGATCTTGGACAAAGCTTTTTTTTGTTGCATTTATGAAGAAACCTACATTTGAGGAATGCAGTGCTTTGTTCTTTCATTTAATATACAATATTGTATTTTCACATAATCTTCTGGGCGAGGGCAAGTTTTGCACAAATCATCAAAAATGCTAGCACCGGCAGAGAACTTTTACACATTTATATACAAATATATTGCACTTATGTTTAAATATTTTATCATAGCTATGATATTTTACATTTTTTAATGTTGGCGAGGAAAGTGTTAACTTTATATAATTTTAATACCAAATTCTGGGTTTTGGGTAAGTTAGCATCATACTGTAGGACAGAGTGGAGCTAGGCAATAACATTAAAGAGCTGAATAAGATGATAGTAAGAGGATTTTTTTTAAAGAAACAATGTCTCAAGAGAAGTTATTATGTACTCCTACTTGAATGAAAGATTGCAAAGACACAATTTGTGTTTTTGGTATAACACACAGATTGAATTATGCATCGTAACAACAGAAACAATAAATTAAAATAAATTTTATAATAGTATCGACATTTGATTGATCGGCATTTAACGAACCACATAACAGATGACTAATGCATTGGTGGACAAACAACACAAGCTAAAGGCAAATCAACAGATGAACCAAATCTGAACAAAGATCTGAACGCCCCTGGGGTGCATGTTGGTGTGGGGAATCTCTCAGCAAACACACAGACAAAAGTGCGACTCATCGAATATCCATGGTGACCGGTCACTGTCCCTTCAGAATGTTCACAGGCTGATCTCACAGAGTGAATTTCTGCCAATTCAAAAGAGAGACGCCATAGCAACCAAAGTTTCACATTCTTGACATCCAGGGGTTCGGTAAAGAACACTATGTTCAACTAAGTATTCACATTTCAAATGTTAAAGAAAAGTTTGGACAACGTTTAAATACACTTACAAATGTAAACATACAGTATATTTTTGGATTAACCCTTTAATTTGAATTTCAATTTTGGGTTGTCTCCTCAAGACAGTATCATAAGTGTATACAAATATATATATATATATATTATAATTATATTATAATATTTTATTGTTATTAATATTTAGAGAATTTGAACATTTTAAGTTATATAAAGATATATGACATGTATTACAGGTAGGAATAGATCAGCATTTCTAAACCCGGGGGGACAAGGCCCCCTAGGGCATCTCAAAGAAACGTTTGCAAACTTCCAAAGGGGCCTCAAGATGATTAAAAAAATAAGACAAAGCAAAAATCACAATAATCTAAAAACACTTAAATTAGGATGTTTTTGTATTTGGTTATTTTTGTAAAAAAATGTATTTCTTAGTTATGCCAAGCTCTAGTATATTTTATTGGGTAGAAATTATGACTGGGGTGGCTTCAAATATTTTTGTGCAAAATGGGGGGTCTTAAAGGGGGACCTCTGACAAAAAATTCTTCCATGAATTATATTCGCCTTCAAGTCGTTTGACAAGAACATCCGTTCATCTTCGTAACGCAAATTAAAATAGTTTTGATGAGGTTCAGGAGGTTCCTGAATCCCGCTCATAGATAGCAAGGCAACTGACTTTCAAAGTTAAGAATGTCAGGTATGTCTTTTTTGCTGAGTTCCCCTTTAAAGTAGAAAGGGGAGATCTACAGTGCTGGTGTAAAAATGTGAATGTTACATTATGTTCAACATGTTACATCAAAATTGAGATTGACAGCAAACAAAATAACAAAAGTAACTAAATAGTATTGTTTGTGAACAAACTTTATGTTGGCCTGAAAAGTCAGACCAGAAAGTTTGAAGTAAATTTAGGTCAGAAGGTTTCAAGTAAGTTTAATTTTAGCATGATCCTAGGATGGTTTAGCAAGTTGTTAGCATTAATTAGAATTGCAAGTAGGACTTAGCACAAATTGACTTGTCACTAGCATGAATTAGCATGTCACTAACATGTTTTAGTGTGATGTTAACATAAAGCAAGCTTTGTCTTCTGTCTTAATGGTACAGTCTTTGCCGAATTTTGGCACATTTGTGTTTGCAAATGAAAATCTATGTAAAAATGAGCGAGTTCGAAAGACCATTACGAAAATCTGCAATTCCAATAAGTTAGAGAAGATAAAGCAAACTCAAGTTAGACTAGGCTGAACATCTATGCCAAGTTTGGTGGCCGTGGCTTGAACTCCCTAGGAGGAGTTTGAGTCAGAAATTTTTGAGAATAAGAGGAACAAAAGTTTCTTAAGCAACATAATGGTTATTTAACATCCCATTGTCTGAGTGAGACTGAGACTGACAAGTCAAACAGCACATCGAATCAATGTTGTACAATTCTGCATCGCCTGAGGTGTCAAGCCACATATGTTTTGGACTCATTGGAGCAGTTGACATGGAACGTAGAGGAACAACCACCCCTGGCCTTCCCCCCGCTAGGCAGAAAGCGGGCAGTGGGCCACCAGTCTTCTCCAGTGACAGAGGGACTTCCGATGTGCCAGGGTAGTTTTCTCTCTTGGCCTGGGCTGCAGTCATTTCCAGCCATATTCTGTCACAATATACTGGCGTGAGTTAAGCTTTCTGAAGCGTCAGACATCTCGAACGCATTATCTCACTATTTGACTTGGGAGATGTTCCAGCGTATTAACACAATACACCTACTGTGTTCCTGCAGTTTGCATGGTGTGAATAGCGTGCATTAATATTGCATGTACATTATGGAATAAAAATGGACTGCAAATGCTGTTACAAGCTGACATTCTGGGTGTTACTTTGCAATTGTGCAACCACCTTAGATACTTTAAGATATGATGAGGAAACCAAACCTCACCTGCGAGAGCCATTCTGACCATCTCCATTCTCAAGCACATGAATATGGTACATTGGAAGTTTCGACAGGAGGAACGCAGCACGCTTGCTTTTATCCTCTCAGCCATTTTAGGAGGACGTCATGAATAAATAAATAAGTAATAAATCCTGTTCCTCATAGTAATTTACACAACCTGCCAGCATATTGAATTTCCAGCCTGGTTTAGAAATTCTTGCAAATCCAGCTTTGGGGCTGATTAACATTACACCTCCCCTCCTCCCTACCACCCGAAACACAAAAAACATCCCGATCAGCACAAAACGACTCCATAACTCAAACCAAAAGCGGAGATGAAGATTTTGCTCTCCGACGCCCTGGAGGCCACAAATGAGAAGCGCCCGTTTTTTCTTTCGTTTGCGACACTCTCCCCTCGCGGGCTATGATCGTGTGACCGTGGGCTATGATCGTGTGACCGAAAAACACGGTGACCGTAAATCAATTATCAGACATTTTCATTCGCTCTTGCGCCACGAAAGCACGGTGAGAAATGGAAGAGACTCGTTTGAATTTTGTGAAAGAGAACAAGAGGTGGCCACTTTCGGCCCACCAGGAGGGCAACCGGGTGAAAGAGAAGTCAGATGAGACCTGGGGATTGAGGACCGAAGCTACGGGAATGAAACGGATTCGATGAAAAAGCCAGACGGTTGGCTCGGCTCCGCCTGTTGCGCTCGCATTTATTAATTGAACTCCTGCAGGTTGTTCCCTCGTGTTTATATTTGGATGCCTGTCACACCTTTTATATAAAAGTTACGAATACGCTGGAAAACTGTTTGGGAGAGAGAAACCAGGAAAGGTAGTTACAAAAACCAATAAAACACATGCAATTAGTATCCATTAAATAAATTTCGGCCATTTTTCCGAAAAGTTTTGCTATATCAGCACATTTTCATCTTTACTCTATACTGGTTTAAACCAATTCAGGTTATTTGCATATTTATATTTATGTGATAATTATGTAAAACGACTGACGATAGGCGCTGACATGTAACGCAAAAACGTCAGTTTTGAGTCTGGGCATGCGCAGAAGGCATCACGAGTGGAGCCAGAGTCTGCGCAGTGGTGAGCAGGAAGTGCAGCGCTGTTTCAAGGTCCTGCCCATATTCTCATGACTCATAAACAAGGAAATCATGTTACCACAATCCTTTTTTATAACATCTTAAAACTAACTTAAACCAAACTTATTTAAAAAACGAACACCTGGACATTCATCAACGTGATAAAAATGGACTAAAATACCAGAAAACATCTTCGGAGAAAAATATTAGAAGTTTAATTGGATTTTATAGTTTGGCACCTGTGCCTTTTGTTAAGATGGAGAGGGCGGGTTTATGACCTATACTGCAGCCAGCCACCAGGGGACGATCAAAGAGCCGGTAGCTTCACTTTTTGGGACCTGCGTGGCACTCTTGGTAGAACGTACTGTAGCATTCCCAAACCTCAGCTCTTCACCCCAGGCGATTATAATTTACAAATGTGTGCGTTCACATTGACAGTTATCTCTGGAGGTCAGTTACAGTACTGATGTTTTCTATGCGGCTCACACGTGTTCCTACTCGACCCAAGTATGAATGCATATCAGGTCACATGATATAACTTTCTTTTACCCTGATTTGAGCTCAAGAAGTTGAATTTAGGATTTTATTGATGATCTGACAGTCGTTGTTGAAAAACAAGCTTGGTAAACAGTTTTGGAGATTTCGCTTTTTCCTAATTTAAGATAAGTCGATAAAACTCAAAATCACAGCCTGGGGGCTTGACGAAGTTGACTACCGAGTGGACTTTAAAAAAGTTCCTTGCTGATAGCGTATCGATTAGCTAGGGCAGGAAGTACTTTATGAAAACATGGCAGCCGGCCTGAGATAAAAGCGAATATTTTTCCTCATGTTTATAAAAAGAGAATTTTTTAGTGGAACAGTAATAATGCATGGTGCTCATCTGGTTCACACCGGTTTCTGTCGGGCCTGTGATGTGTCCCAATCCAATTTCCCTTTTTTAAACAATTTTCTCTCACTGACAGTCTCAATAAAGCCTCATAAATAAATAAACAAATGAATAATTACAATTTAAGGTATTAATTACCCCCAAAGTGTCATAATTATGTCAAAATTTCCTCATTCATGTGAACACCAAGAAAGGCGCATTAACATCACACTTTTGATGAAGGGGGTTTTGATCCCAGCTCAGGGTCTTTTGCTGACTCCTGTTGCCCATATATCATCCCATATACCTTTCTGTTTTTTCAGACCTCAAATACTGCAATGAAAACAAGTTCATATTCACTTTTAAGCAATGCAAACAGTAATTATAGTAAATGTATCAGAAACGTTCAACAACTATTTTGTATGTGATAACCCTATTATCACAGTTTCCGTGTGCCTGTCATGCTGTCAGTCTTTCACATTGCTGTTGGATGACTTTGTGTCACTCGTGAGGTTTGATTTTATTGAAATTCAACAGACACGACTGGAATGGTCACAATACATCTAGAAATGTTGATTAAATGACCATTTTAATGCTCTCTTCATTTTTTTAATAGCTGTAAATATTAGAATATAAAATTAAATATGACGACCCATAAATATTTTTTAATCTCACTGGTTCTTTTTAAATCTCATGACAAGTTGTTGTATGATATTTTGTTACCAGACATGCAAGAACCAATGAGATTTAAAGTTATTAAAATTATTGCCATACTTGAATTTAGTGCTCATGCAGGCTTATTTCTTGCTAAATAACCTCAATATATTAGTCTATATTAAACGTAGCGTTTCACGTTAGAATATGATTGAGATGTTTGAATTATTTCAATGCTATGCATACGTATATAAAGTGATGCATATTTTAAAAACCGTGTGCGTTCAGCTGATAAAAATGAGTCTTATAGGACATCTGAGATGGCGAGTAAATAAGAATTTTCATTTTTGGGTGAACTATCCCTTTAAGACTGCTATTAAAACACACACACACACAAATAATCATATTTATGAAGTTTTGTTTTTCCTCTTAACAACAGCCTGAAGACAAATGAAGGCACGCTGTTGCTTTTATTCGTTTTCTCTGCCTATGAAAGGTTAATTATCCAGCACCTGCAGAGCGCTGAGGTGACTATTACAACCAGTTTTGCAACGAAAACAAAACCTGCATTAAAGCGATTTCAGGACGATCTTTAAGCATACAAATAAGCAAGGCTGCAAATACACGGACTGAATAACAATACCATCATTACACAAAAACATATTATCACCAGAGTGGTTGTTTAAATAAACCACTTGGGCTGTAATGTGAGAAACAAAAGATATGCCGTTCATTCACGACACTAGAAGACATATTAGAAATCCTTGTTTGTCCATCAGGGGCTCTTCGCATAAGCGTGTATGTATGCATGGCCCCTTGATGAAGAGAAGTACTGCCATGTACTTTTTTCAATGTCCGGTCCAACCATTGCCGAATTATCCAAGGGCCCGTCCCGAGTGCCGGCGCAAGGATCACACTGTCATCGTGTATGTGCATATGTGAGAGAAATAGAGACAGATAATCAGAAAGGCCAGCTGGTGTTCTCCCACTGTAAAACTGACATCTTAAATCAGCGCGGCCCGTAATTATCGCCAGCCACCTACGGCTACGGTGGGAAAGGAAGAGATTATTTCATGCCTGGGGACGTTACACCTCTCATCATCGAGACGGAACGCAGTGAGAGCTTTGTTGTGGTATGAATGAGTTCATTTACTCCCGGGCACATCCTTGAACAGCAGACAACGTTTATAAGTGTCTCGGTGCATTTGTAGTCTGAGGCAAGCAGACCTGCAAGTCTGATTTATTTAGAAACAATTTGAAAGCTCTTAAACGAGATTTTATTAAAGTCCCCCTGAAATCAAAATGGAAGTTTTTTGTTGTTGGTGGTGGTTTATTGAATGAAAATGATTAAAAAAGTTCACCCGAAATGTTAATTCTGTCTTGATTTACTCACCCTCAAGTTGTTCCAAATCTGCATTCATTTCTGTTAAACACGAAGAAAGATATTTGGAAGAATGCCTATGACAAACAGCTTGGCCACCTTTGAATATCATAGTATGAAATTTTGCTTTAAACATTTGAACAAAAGAAGAAGATATTTTGAAGAATGTAGGTAAACAAACAGTTCTGGGGCAATTTTGACAAACATTGTTATTTTTCCTACTATGGTGTCAATGCTGAGCAAGATCTTTTTGGTTATAAGCATTTTGATACTGATTAACACAGAGAAGATATTTATACACATTTGTTACAACTTGAGGAGGAGAAAATGAGGTCAGATGTTGTATTTTTGGGTGCCCTGTCCCTTTAAAGATATTTATAAACTACTCTGCTCCAAAACAAAATTTAGAATGTATATGGTTGACAAATAAACCTTAGCCAAAAAATTAGGAGACGAAAATGCTTAAAAATATATTCGTTTATACTATCAATTCTTATATTAATAATATAAAATATCATAAGAGAATTTTTCAATTTTCGTTGTTCTTCAATATTGCTGTCAAACTAGTGACACACGTGCAGTTTATTTGTCAAATATACATAAGTCAAATATAATTCTGATGACATCATTTTGCACTTCACATCAAATTCAAGGCTGTGACTGTGTGGTAAATAAAACACTATTTTTAAAAGGAGGAGGAGTCACTCAACATTGCCCCGCCCTAACTTCCTGTTCGTTGGAAATGTATAATGCATCGGAAAAGCTTCACGTTTCAGGGCGGTACAGTTTACCTAAACGTAAAAAATAATAAAAATGTATATATTATATAAATCAGTCACTGTTTACGATCTATTCAACACTAAAAACGGTTGTGATAAAATACAACACATTTTGTGCTCAGCGAGTTACAAAACATGATGTCCCAGAAATAACATGGAGATGTGTTCCGATAATTCAACTCGAGTTGTCCCTTTCATTTATTTCATACAAAATGAACACATACCGTGCTAAATAACAAAACGCAAACAATGTGTTAATAATTAACAAATCCTTTTTAAGAGTGAATACAGAAATAGAAAACTCCCTTTCACGTTTTAAGGGGTTTAGCAGCACACGACTGTGGATAAATGACAACAGACATTTAATTTTTGTGTGAACTAACACATTTTCTCTCTCGTTCACACACACACAGTCTATTTCCAGTTATGATTGGATATGATGACAGCAGACATTTTTATTTTTGAGTGAACTCACTCATTTTCTCTCTGGTTCGCGCACACAGTCTCTTTCCAGTTATGGTTGGATATGATAGCAGCAAGCCTGCACCTTTCCTCTCAGATTGAAGTCAAATATCAAACAGCACCTGTCAATGACCCATCCCTGACCTCTGGGATGCCTTTAAAACCCGCAGCTATGAAACCACTAATCAGTCGGCACCGAGACAGGACACAGCTCGGAGCTTTCAACCACAAACTCTCTCTCTCTCTCTCTGTTCCAGCTGTCAATCATTGGGTCTCCTCTGCCGCAGGAGTTTCCCGATAGACCTCAGCTCTGCTCCATCCACTGTTCAAATCAATTAACAAGGCAGCTATTAAGACTGTTATTCTACACACGCTGCGTAATTGAGACAGACCGCTAATTGAAAAGCTTACAATGGGGGGAGGAGATAAAATATGGAGTGCACAGATAATAGGAGACCTTGCTTTGACAGACTACCGGACAAACAACTCTGTCGCAGAGTAGCAATGTAGAAGTCACGGTAACTGTGATAGGGCAACAAAAAAGGTCTGTGGTATTAAACTTTATTTTATTTCTTCAACATACAGTATCATGTTAGATATGTTTGAGTTTTAATTCATTATCAGTGCACATGGAGACAAAAATGCTGTTTTTACCGGTGGAGAAAGACCCTCGGATCGCTTGTTCGCGTGCTTTTTGCTCACAGTACCCCAACATCTCCGGAGGCGGTATTAGCTGTCACGTTCTGCCAAACACAGAGGAACATTTAACAGTGACAACACCACATACCTCACGCCTCCTGTTATTTCCCCAGCGCGAGGATGGCAAATTTGATTAAATTAACTCGCAGCGTTTGCACATCTTTAAAGCGACAGCTTCTCCCAAGCTTTACATGTGCTTCTGTCTGAGAGGTAAACACATTTTTTTTTTCATTTCTGAGGATGGGAATTTAATGCATTTCCCTTCCAATTTATTTAGTCTAATCTGCAATTTAAAAATGGTTACTGGAAGTGCAAAGAGATATATTTCATCTTAAAACTGTAGTTTATGAATGAGATATAAAGGTTAAAGCTTCTATGAAGATGGATCATACATTATAATAATTAGTATGTGAATCTACATTTACATTGATGCATTTGGCAGGCGCTTTTATCCATAGTGACTTACATTGCATTAAACTTTACATTTTATCTGAGTATGTGCAATCCCCTGGGATCGAACCCATGACCTTGCTAGCACCATGCTAGCACCATGCTCTAACCACTGAGCCACAGGGAAGCTAGATACAGAATCTGATCTGCTGTCAAACTGGTTAAAGAAGTGCCTTGTTGGACAACATACATTAGGAAATGACCAAAATAAATAAACAATAAAAACAATTTGACTAAAATGGTCGCTTACCACACAGACAGGTACAAAAACAAGTTGTCAATACACGCATGGGTAGGATATAGACAAAATCAAGTGTTGTGGGGTTATATATTGACCTATGCTGGGTTCTTTCACCCCCAAAATGCTGGGTTGTTTCTCCCAATGGTTTGCCAACCAGAATCCAAAATAGGCTAATCCATAAACTAACACATAAAACAAAAAATACAGCCATTTTTTAAGTAAAAGCATCAGTCACTATAGACCTCTTTGCCAGTAAACACTGTTCCAGAAGCACTTCCGGGATCATTTGTATATATTTTATTTTTAAATCTTACGTTTAATTAAATATTAACATATAATAAAAAAATCGTAACATTTTTTGAATTAAATAAATAGTTACTGTTTATATTTAATCTTACTGTTTATTGTGATATTTTACAAAGCTCATGGCTCTGAAAAGCGAGGTGTGCTATGATTGGCCAGGTCACTAGTGCGTAGTGATTGGTCGAATTCTGTATGGAAATGTAACGCATCTTACCATATTCGGAACATCAGGCTGCGACGGTACAATGAGATTTACGAGACCGCCCACCTTACTTACGCATACATTTTGGCGGTCTTAGTCAAATCATATCACAAAGTGACGTACATTCGTGGGGTTGTGGTAACAAGAGGCGTTTCAGGCAGGTCTGGGTTCCCATTCGCTTTTAGATAGAATGCATCTTTTGTTCAGACACTTACATTTTTGCAATTGTACGTGTCTAATACATGCATGGCCAACTTATAACACACCAAAGACACAAAAAAATAAATATTTCCGCCATATGACCCCTTTAAAGGTGGAAATAAAAGATCCGGATCTGAATACAAAATAATAAAAATGATGTATTATAGAAATGTTAAAAAATATATTGGCAATAAACTCAACTGGTAGAGGTCATGCGTTTTAATCTCATTTTGATAGACTGTGTAAGTCGCTTTGAATAAAAGCCTCTGCCAAAAGCATAAAATTTAAATATTTGCATGATTTTTCACAAAGCGTCTTTTCCTTGGAGCAATCTTATTTGAACGTTTTTGATTTCGTACTAGCGATGTTGAGTTTAGGGGCGGGGTTAGGGGAGGGGCATCAGCTCTGTTTTTTAACACTTTTATTCAATTCACATAGCGACTAGGGATTTTGTAAAAATGTTACGAATTCCTGGGAGAGGTTGTTAGACCATCAGATGTAATTTGATGGCATCTTGAAAGCCAGTTTAAAACCCGTTTTTAAGTATACATTCATGCAAAAAATTACAATATCCAGAAAGTACTTGGCTGGGCCATAACACACCTGCATGAGAAACCAAACAACACTTAAATCTTTGGTATATTTGCACATACAGTACACGTGTGTACAATTATACTAGGGCAAGAAGTCGCAAACAGTTCTTCGCTTCTTTGTCATCTCCGACTACCGGGTGGTCTAGCACTTTCCATGTTCTCCACTAAAATGTGCCATTTAAAAGGCCAAGTGGCTTTAAATTAGCCGCAGACTGTGTCTCTGAGCAGAAAGGGCACATCTTCACATTTTTAAAGAGATGTTTTCAATTAAATCAGTATTGGAGAGAGCATATGCTAATGCCATGAATATTTAATGTGTGTTCTGAGAAATAGTTAAGACCCCTCTGGTCACGGGGCTCTTTTCAACACAATCGGTACGCCAGAGCAGAAAAGTAGAAGAGGAACTAAGAAGTCGCCGACAGCTCTCGGGCACAACCGAGGGGAGGAAAGATAAAAGAGGAGAGAGGGGAAGAGATAGCTTGGGCTTTTAAGAGCTGCTTTTCCCTTTTCTGCCCGTCTCTTTTATATTTTTCTGACTCAACTCTGTCCTGTAGTGTGTGGGTTTGCTGAGCAGGAGTGTTCCTTGACTGCTATACGGGGGAAATTTTGACAGGAACGCCTACGACCCCCTTGGAAGAAAAATGCTTGGAGGTTGCTCTTTCCTAGCTCGGGAGGCTCTTTTTGACATCTCAGTTATGTTTCAGTGGAGTATCATCTCAAATAGGAATTCTCAATAAAATGAATGTTGGAGAAGTAAAAACAGATGCAAATTAAACAATTGTGTGGATAGAATAACAATTTACTCAGAGGACACAGCTCATATAATTTTGAACCATTTGATAGAAAACCCTTGTGATCATACTGACTTTTGGGTCTGAAGAAATCTGGACACGAGGTGTGGTTAAAAATTCTTCTGAAACTTTTGAGAAGACATTTGAAATCACTAACGACTGTTTCTTAGAAGAAATTTGACTGCTCCTTGCTAGTCTAAGAGAAACTATTGAAGTTATAAATGTATCTTTATTGTGTATATTTGTATACTTATCAATACCGTGATGGCATAAAGGTATATAACGGTATTTAGCAGGTTTTTTTACTAAATCTGGTTGAAAACCATATGTTGGCTATAAGTTTGGTGACTTAAAAGAAAAAACATCGAAAGTATAATATAAACAAAAACTCATTTCAACAGCAAAAGAAAACAACTAAACATATCTTTCTATCAATGATTTCTGGGATGAAAAGTCCAAATTCCACAATAACACCATAATGCATTACAATTTAAATATTGTGATATAATGTATTATGTCTACTAATTGGCAGGAAGCCAAGTTAAATCTATCACCACATTGGTATAATGGCTGCATCCATGTCATTTGGCTGAGGATTTAAGTTATCTTTCATTTGTTTCAAAGTCACTTCACGTTCCGAGTTTAGATCAAGGAATTGCTGTGGGGACAAAAAGCAAGGGTTCACGCCTTGGATGGGTTTTATATTTTGAAACAAAATAACATATTGAAAAGGGATTAAAGTGTCCCTGCCAAGGGGAAATCAGAAAGGGCGTTTCTGTGTCATTCTGGGTGAAGTCGGTCAGGCTGCGGTGAGGGGCACAAGCCCAAGGTATGAAGGTGGGGCGGCTATGTCACCCTCTATCAAGGACACATTGGCTTTGTCATACTCAATACAATCTTATTTAAATCCGAGCTTTACAGCAGACAGCTTGCACTGTTATTTTTGCAAGCAGTGAGGTTTGATCCCAGATAGTGTAAACAAATCTGGTGCATCTGCAAGCTTCTATACTGATTATACACAACGGCAAGAGATTTTTCTAATTATAGTGTAGCTGGGAACGTAATAATACAATGTAATTTCCATAAAAATAAAATTTAATTAAAACATTTAAATAGAAAAAGGAACAAAACAAAAAACCAGAAATAAAATAAAACGAAATATTAAATGACCTGATTTTTGCTGCTTGTCCAATCAAGTTAAATAAACACAATTTTTGTAAAATCTGGTCACAACATGATTTTTGCACTACATTATGATTTATGTTGTGTAAACATATAATTGTAACAATTTGGCAGAGGATTTATATTTCCTATTTAGTTATTTTCTAAATTAACTGTTGTGTATGTGTCTTTAAGTAAAGAGAAACACTTGTTAGTGTCTAATGTTTTGTTGTTAGCACAGTTCAGAAAAGCGTTGCCTTTCTGAATATCTGTTAAGCTCTGTTAACTTAATAACTTGTTAAAGATAACAGAAAATTGTATGAAACATTAACTAAAAACAGAGAATGTTAAATGAAAATATGAAATGTTAATGTTAACAAATATATGTGTTTAACAAACATAAATTGAGTTACCTGAACGTAGATAAATGATCCTGAGTAAACATAACTTTATTATGTTCGACCGATGTACATTCATTTTTTATGTTAATCCAACAGATGTTTTTTCAGAGTGGGCTTCAACCATTTTGTTTAAGAACAGAATACAAGGAAATGGCATCGCGTAAAGTAACATTGCACATTTTAAACCAGCATCATCAGTCATCTCTCAGACTGTAAAAACATATTTTGGTTGACTAAGCAGTTGCTGGGTAAACCTTGAATATGCAGGTTTGTGGATTTTGAAGAGCCCTAAACTTAAGTAGAAGCAATAGCAGAGATGCCAGCCTCAGTACCGCTAATAAAAAAGTAGGAAATTACTAAAAACCAAAGCTTTTACTTGATAATTTACTGAGCCCTTTAAAAATGTTTGGACATATGGCTATGAAGTAAACAGCCACCGGCTTTCAGAAAATAAACCTTGATAGATATACGAACGTAAACAGAGACCCAACTGAATGTTCCGGCAGAGCTGCGAGCACACCAGCACCTTTATTAGATGTGAACGTTTGTGTTACTAACAGTCTGGCGGCTCACGGAGGCCACACGTATTAGGTAGTTTGGATTAAACAGTCAATCTGGCCTAGAAACCTAACCAAACTACTTTACAATTAATATGAATTCGTATGATGTGAATCGCCAAAAATAGCCTCCCTCTGCAAATTTTCCCTTTCCAGACCTTTTCTGTAGTTTGTTCCACAAAATGGCTCAAGTATCGAGCCATCGCTCCCCCCGTGCTGAAGATTGCTGACGTGAGGCTAATGCCAGCGCCTGTGGCTTTTAAAGCTGAACCCCGTCCTTTTAAGAAACTCAGAAAATCCCTCCCAGCGCGGCAGCATTATCACTCCGCTCTTTCGATCTCACCGTTTTCTATCTCTTCATTTCTTCCCAGAGACATTCAGACATCCTTGAGCCTTGTGCTTACGTTGGCCTGCCCAGCTGCTGCTTTGAGTTTTATTAAGAGTGACCTTCAATATGCCTCAGCTTTCTGCAAAATGTCGCTAGCAGCGTCGGGGGCAGCGGGAGGTCTTCTGCTTCACCAGACTGTCTCAACACACTGCTTTCTATTTCCTCGCAATGGTTTGCCTGGGATGATTGCGGCGGTTCGGGTGAACACGAACGGGTGCATCCCACGGTTCAGAAGTCTGGAATAATTTTGTTTTAGATGCTCATGTTTTTATCTAGGGATCCCGCTGACTAGAATGGCCCAGAATAGACCTCAGTCTGACGATATGATACGTGTGGACCAAACTTCTGTAACTGCGGCATTAGAGTGATAGTTTTTTGCAGGTGTGGGGGCGGTATGACCCGAGTCTATTATAGTGTTACCGTGATTTCATGCCGTGAAGCATCGTGTGGAGGTGTATTCTGAGGAGCCCATACCTTAAAAAGAATTAGGATGATATAATCGGTATGAAAATAAAACTGTCAATTCAACAAGTTGATATGACTAAACAAATCGTTACCTAACATTGCTTGGAAACCGTAAACAACTAAACTCAGCTATGGATATACCGCTCTTAAGATAACTTTCTAACAGCCAATTTAAATTCTAAGGTTTTTCTTAAGAATAACTTTTACAAAAAACATACAAATTTTTGTCTTACATTTAAATCCAATGGAAAAAATGACAATATTCTTACAAATGTTTTGTGAATCCGGCACCAGTTCTCCCATGTCAAGTTTCTCCTAAACTTGACTTGTTTTGAAAATACCCCTCTGTGTATTTACTTCATAAAACACCATAAAACAGTCCAGCCCACTAACAGCCGTGTGAATATATCTACTGTGGTGTAAACAATAAAGCAACATCCCTGCCACATTTCCACTGTTGCATACTACAGAATACACTGTCACACCGCCCTGTCTCAGCTCCACATATCAATATGAAACTCTTGCAATTTGCATGCTATTACAAATGCCATGCATAATGCGTTCCGGTGACCTCGAGACCTCTTTTAGAGGCCAAAACACAGATAAGACTCATGCTAATTTACTATTTCACATTTCCAAAGGTTTGGTTTCTCCAACCATTTCCCACAGGTCGTGGTAGATAAGACGGCTAAAGTGTTTTGGCTCCTGGTAATCTAGCCTCAGGGTGAATCCGTCCAAAAGTGACATTAGACACGCGTCCGTATTGTTACGCAACACCAAAGTGCCTGACCTTTTCCATTTCTTATTCTCAGCTCAGGCTAATTCTTCAAACGCATTGCCTGTCCCGGATACACATTAAGCCACGTACCTAGTAATTACGAGAAACTCTAATCAACTTTACCTTGTCAGGTCTAAATTGGATATGTTCATTTATTCAAGCTAATTGCTAGGCAACTGATCACTATGGACTTATCCAAGGCTATTAAATGCTAGCGCAACAGAGCTAGCAGTAGCTATTAAAGGCGTTCTGAAATCTTAAAGTGTTTGTCTTCACTCCGTTGTTTATCAGGTCCGTGTGACTCATGAGGTTTGCCAATGCCAGTATTCATTTCTCAGGAGAATAATGAGAATTTAGAGGGTGTGGCTACCAAGGCTACATTGATGGTTGAAAAAAGAAGAACTATACAAAAGTTTGACAATGTGTAGTTTAAAATTCAGCAAGTTCCTGTGTATATGGCTAATGCATTTTTTTATATAATAGATCACACAACATAATAAAATATGTAATTGTATCTTTATTTGTATGCATATGCATATGATACATATTTAAACATAATATAACATTATATACTGTATTCATGTTAATAGGCTATTATTAGATGAATAGTTTGGTTCCAAACCCGATAAACGGCATTTAAATAAAATCACTATTGTATCAGGTCGGTATTGAAAAGTCACTTTTTAATTTTACGCGAAATGCGATATCTGCTGTGTTATTCTGTCATGTTTTCTCCCTTTTTTTCAAAACCGCAATATACGCGATTAATCCGCTCAACCAACCATTCCACAGATTGTAAACAGTAATGAAGGCGCTCTGAATACGGTCCACAATTTAGTTTCCCTGATCTACTTTAAACAAAGAAATGAACAATTTTGATGTCATTGATGAACCTTTGCTTGTTTGTGCGGTGGGGAAAAAACGTAAGCCATTGAAATCCAATCATTTGAGGAGATTAAGAAGATGAGGCACTAATTTATAGCATTAAAAAGATGACCCGTTGAATTCATTTTAGGATTTTTTATGTTACTAGAACCAAAAGATGCTATGTGCAACTTTGAAATAGAAAAAAGTGGTTTTCATCTTGCCACTTTCTCTGTAAAGAAAACACATTTTTACTTGAAATGGATTTATAGTGTTTTGTAACCAAACTCATCATATATGCCACAACAACTTAGAAGGCCATTTTCTCTTTTTTTTTCTATACTCTTGTATTCCTGACTTTTAAATGGTTATATCTCAGCCATATATTGTCCTATTCTAACAACGTATACATAAATAGAAATCTTGTTTATTTAACTTTCAGAATATGTAAAAAATCTCAATTTCGAAAAATCTACCCATAAAACTTGTGTTGTTGTCCAGGGTCACATATATATTTGCAATGTAAGGGATAATGAACAGGCAGCCGGTTGTTATTGCAGAAATAAGCCCAGACACTGCGATCAGGACCCGACGTGAAGCGGAAGTTCTTGTATCACACTGAAGGTGCTTATTTCGCGATAACAGCTGCTGCTTGTACATTTTCCCACTTATTATACGGCTCGTTGAAACATGAGAAAAAAACTGGAAATATAATGTCTATTTGAAATGTTTATTAGCTCATTTTTAATGAAGACCTTCTGCGAGGAAAAGCCGTTTACTTTCGGTTTTAAGGTAATAAGCGACGTTCAAATGTCATGAACAGGCAATTTCGTTTAATTATTTGTAAATATAATGTCATATATGCTATTAAAAGACACATTTATATTTAATTTGTCCAAAAAACCTGTCATAATTATGTGTTGCATCCGTGTTACCGTGTGTTACTAGTTTTGAGAGGTTGTTATCTGAGAATAACGAGCTTGCAAATGTCTTGACTGGCCAATCAGAATTAGGCATTCTAACATACGTGTTATAAGCAATAATAGCTAGTACTTGTAGTTCAGCATGTATGTCAAGAATTAATTCAAGATCGAATCAACAAATGAATAATTAGACTGATTCAATCTACATGGCCATGGCACAATATTTTTATTTTATTCATTCGTTCAAAGAATCAATCATTCAGTTTTGATTCTCATCACACTGCTCATTCTTTGGTTTGTTGTTGCTCGCAAGCAGCAGAGACAACGCAAGAGAAATGTGTTGTTTCTTTTTTATGTACTTTTTTCCTCTGACATTCAATTCAGACAACAAGCTCACCACCTTACTAAACCGTAATGTCTGGTGCCATTTCAGATATTGTGGATGTAGCAGTGAATGAATGATATTCTATTTTCTCTGGTGAAAGAACGTAAAAGCTTTGCCTTTTGCAGATCGAGGTTCATTATTCACCTAGTTTGGAGAAGTTGGTACTAAACCTGGATATTTTAGCACTTGCTAAAAAAGTCTAAATGTCAAAAAGCTATTTTAAGTCCTGCTACATGTTCATTTCACATTTACAGTTTTCTTTATGTCGGGATCTCATGAAAATGTGCAAACGAATATAAACCCTGGTTTCCTTCAATTTCTTGGGATTTCAGCCTCCTGCCGTCTCGCTTCCAATGTTTAACATCTCAGAGAAGCCTTAAAGTACGAGGATGCTCATTTATGAGATTGAAGAACACTAGAAATGATTGCAGAATGGATGTGATTAGGGGTCAAATAGAAGCTTAATGACTTTGAGTGGCAAAGCATCATGGTATTGGCGGTATCATGGCCTGCTGAATCTTGATTGATTCTCAGTCATTCTCACTGCCTTACTGAATTCATCACTCTAAACAGTAGACCTACATGTTTAAAAGTATGAGTCAAAAATGTACTGTATATTGTACAGTATGCCAATAATACTTTCGCTATTCCTGTCAGATTGTTGGTATTATGTGTCATGCATTCACAACAATTTCATTTCTGCTCTTTGAAAAATGTGGCAATGTTTAATAAGAACAAAAAACGTGATTGGGAAAAAATTATGAATGACAAAATATTGTCAGTACATACTAGAATGGAGATGACTCGTGGTATCAGCACATTAACTTTTGCAAAATATTTAATCAAGTTTTTTATGCATTTAAAAGAGGCTTTTTTCGAAGTTGACCTTGTGCATTCTTTTGTTTTTTTCGCTTGATGTTTTTTTTCTAAACATTGAACTGATGACCTTGGCATTGGAAGTGTGATGCTCTACCAGTTGAGCTTAAGGAGTACTTATGATTCATGATTCATTTTTTGATGAATCATGTAGAATAACGGCAGGAACGTGCAAGGACAAATTAAAAGTCCTTTTTTAAACCACAGCTGTTCCGCATTTATTTGACAAACCATTATCTTTCTATGTCATGTAGCTACCAAAAATAAAAATATATATCTTCTTGTTCATTCTCTCCCTTGCTTACTCCAGCTTTAATCCTCCTTGTAGCATGGCCTTGTAATGTAATACAATGGTACTGTATAGCGTGTTGACAAAATGTTCATATGCTCTCCTACTTTTCAGTCGCTTTGGATAAAAGCGTGGTAAAGTTAGTGTAGGTCAGACAAAGTCAGACGCAAAAAGACACAACTTCGATTATACAACAAGATCTGCACACTTGATCATTTCTACGTGATTTTATTTTCCTCTATCTTTGTATTTTTTGGTTTAGTTCCAATAGAGTCACCTGACGAAACATCCAAAGAAAAGTCGGATATAACAATAAATGTAACAATGTTTAATTTAAGTATCTTTTTATGACTTTGCTTCTAAACGAACTCACATTTTCCACAAACCAACGAAATAATTTCCCACTATCCTCAATTCTCGTACCCATCGTCCTCATCTCCACAGACCGACACAGACGTCTGTTAAACAGTAATTATCTCGGTAGGAGAGCTGGGAGCCATCTCCCCATCCTCTCCCGGTGGCGAACCTAGGAAGAGCGGATGGATTACTCCCGATGTCTGCAAGGAGGCAAAACGCCATCCGCACGGACCCCGGGGAGCGAGATGGTGAACCGTGTCTCTGCGGTTCTTTAAAGCCTCTTTCCACAGCTCGGCAAGCACACACCGTTTCATCGTCCCGACCCCGGAGCTCCATAAATCCACTTGCATCTCTGGAGAGCAGCCAGGAATGTGGCGCTCCTCTCTTTAGCAGGGATACGCCGCTCGTATGCCTTCCTCCAGGCACAGACCATTATAACCCATATGAATGTGCACAACCAGAAGATGCTATGAATACAGTACGAGGGAGGGAACGACAGCGTGGTGCCCAGGGGCGATGGAGGCCGAGTCGGGCCTGAGCTCAATAAACTCTTCCCACATGCTGGCTGAGAATATGAGCATGTGTTTTAGTATGCTGCGGTTTATTGGCGAGAGTAAGAGAAGAGGAACTGCGGATGGCATACAAATAAGATCTTAACAACTTGTGTCGATTAAAGGGACAGTGCACTCAAAAATGATAAATGTCATCATCGTAAAATTTTCATCACATTTGTGTTGTTTTAAACCTCTGTATGTTACTTTCTTTTTGGGAAAAATATTCTGCGGGAAAATGTTGTTGGATTTGTTGTTTAAGTACTGTTTTACATGCAATTACTATAGACGGGACTGACGGTTTTAAGTGTAAAATGGAAATAAATGATCGCAAGTACAAAGATTCACAAGGTCCAGTATATTGAAAGTTTTTTGGAGCCAATTTAGTTTCAGACGGGTTGATTATTCATCCAAATGGTGGCTGGAGCATTCTTACAAGAACTAGAATGTCTAATTCATGACTGACCTGCTTTTGTTGGATGTACTGATGGATCAAACTTAAAATCTTTAAAGGGGTCATATGACACGGCTAAAACAAATATTATAATTTGTTTTAGATGTAATACAATGTGTATACACGATTTAAGGTTCAAAAACGCTGTATTTTCCTCATACCGTGCATGTTTGTATCTCCTCTTAAACGTCTCTCTGAAACGTGAAGATTTTTTACAAAGCTCACTGCTCTGAAAAGCGGTTAATGGAAATTTAACGTCTCTTACCATATTTGGAACATCAGGTTCCCAAACAATTGTGCTGACAAGTGATAAAATGTCATCGGGACTTTCTTTATCAATTCGTAACCCAATCTGATTCGGAAAAATTAAGATGATCCAGCCGATACATCAACTTTGCCAGCGCGACTTGAGCAGGATGTAAAGGATTGGTAAGGTTTTAAAAATTTATATTATGTTAAATAGTTAAAAACTATAGCTGACTGTTTTACCTTTTATATACGAAGTGTCATGTAACCAGTGTTACGCCATTACTCGTCACGACTCAACAAAGACAATATACCACATTATAAACACGACATTGCATTTGCAGATTTAATTTTTTTTTTTTTTAATTAAAAAAAAAAATCTCAACCCTTTCTCTCTACAGGTCTAGCTTTTGTTGAAACCAGTATCTTTGTGTTGGCACCTAATGTATTATGGCTCCTGTATGACATATCTCTTGTTGCTCCCTAACTCTATGTAAGTCGCTTTGGATAAAAGCGTCTGCTAAATGACTAAATGTAAATGTAATGTAAATCACACAACCAACTCAAATCACGTTACTCTGTAACAAAGTCTTTTAAAATGAAAATATACTAACAGGCTATATATACTAACTGCGAATCTGAAGCGCCAGATTGTCCTTGTGAGGTTGTAAGGGTTGGAATTGTCTCACTTTTTAACAAAAGCTTTTGTCCTCAGCCGGCCTTGATCTCTCCCATGTTCATAAAACAATCATCTGTGAAATGTGCTGCCCACACATGAAGATTCAGTTTTTACAGTTCTGGAACAGTGTTGTAAATAAAATGTTACTGTTCATTTTTAGTTGTGGTTTTTAGTTTCCATCTTTTGGCATGGAAAACAAAGAAGCTTTTCGCAACGAAACACACAGCGTCTCCACGTCATGACTGCGGCGGCGGTACAATGAGATTAACAAGTACGCCCACCTAACTAGATTTGGGCAGTCTTTGGTCGTCATATCACAAAATGACGTACATTAGTGGGGGTTGTGGTCACACGAGGCGTTTCCGGCAGGTCTGGGTTAGCATTCGCTTTTAGATCGAATGCTTCTTTTGTACCGACATTTAAATTTTTGCAATTTTACGAGTCTAATACATGCATATGCAACTTATAACACACCAAAGACACAAAAGAACACGTGTTCGCGCCATATGACCCATTTAAATTTTTCTTTGAAATGGAAACAAATAATATTTTATGTAGTAAACACAGTGTTGTCAAAGTTAAAGGACTTTAATACTTTTGATGAAATATCTGCAAAACCCACATATAAAGATGAATGATGATCAACATTAATGATTTATTTTAGAAATAAATCAAAAAAAAGGAGATGCTGGGTGCTGTCTGACAGGGACGAAATATAAACTTCATAAACACTATATATTTATTATATATTTTGTTAATTGTGAATTTACATTTGTTGTAAATGTCCTGCTCCCTTTTAGTTTAGTCATTAGTGTATTTAGTACAGTCTGAAGAAAACTTGTGCTGTGTCCCAATGCACTGTGCCCTTGAAGTATGTACTGCTTTTGTTATAGAAAAGTATTTACATTTTAGTGCGTAGCAAACTGTATGTACGCAGTGGGACATACTAATGTGAAACTGAAGTGGCCGTTGTTGCCTGAACAACACTGTGATCCTTAACTGTCACGAACATCAAAGTACAGCTCTTCCTTGCATTTATGTATTTATTCATTCATTATTTCATATGCAATGTTTACTGCATACTTGCATCTATTAATTCAGAAAAGCATGCAATGTAGCGTCTAAACTCCCCCCGCTCACTGTGAGTTGTGGGTAATATCAGCCGTTAAGTGTCCGTGGTTTCACACTTCAAATTTTTACCACAAACAGTGAACTATCCGGGTTCTTTAAGAATACTAATTTCAGCATACTATGATTTGGGACATACTAATCTACCTTCTTATACTATTTACGATGAATAGTATGCGCATTGGGATGCAGCTCATGTCTTCTGCTCAAATGCAAACTTTATCAGTTTTAGATGACTGTGAGTAAAGTACAAGAGTAAAGTAATAACTACTATGGATATCATGTACATTCTGTTAGATTACAGCTTTTGTGTTGCATAAAGAAATCATTTGGGGGTTTGGATTGAAGACTTTTTCCCTTTAAGAGTACAAGGAAAAGTGGAGTAAGTGGCACTTTTTACTTAAGTTGTCCTCTAGGCAAGGAGAAGTGAGATGAAGATAAGACGAATAAGCTTAATTATATTTCACAGTGTCTCCTATATCAAAGGACATAGTAATATGACTCAAGGTAGGAGAAGTGGTCTAGTGACAGAACCCGTTCCACATTAATGGGTAACCAAGTGTAACTGGTTGAATAACTAGGAACAATATGAAAAACGTCAAAATATATATATTTCTTTACATATCAATAAACAGTTGTGTACATGATACTATAATACCTCGCTTTACAAAATTGTTACTTTACTTTAGTGTTTTATTGCATTTAATCTTAAAAAAAATCCCAGAATGGGTCGATTACCTGTTGACACAATTTACCCAAATCTCCCCATTTTTAAATTGATCATTAATGATAATATTGATACAATTTAAAGACTTGATTTATTTTAGGGCTAAACTCAATGCACAAAACCTGTGCACATACTTTATTAAGCAATTGATTTCTACTATTGACTGACTTTGGCCAGGAAAACGACATTTAGCCTAAAACAAGTCAATGAAGTTATAATCGTTTACTTTTCTTTCCCAAGCAAAGAAAGGGTGTTTATCCAAAGAACAAAATGTTGAAGTCAGCACCCCGATGATTGAAAAGAGCTCCAAGGTAAAAGAGAAAGTACTGCAATGGTCAAGGTGATCGGATGTGGAGAGCAGTCTGGGCTTTAGTCGATGGACATGGATGTGAATATTAAATAATAACTATAGAGCTGTATAACAATGGTTTATCTCAGGGAAACTCATTTTTGACAACAAATATGTGTGGGATGGGAGCTTTAAATTGGGTTTAGTGGCCTTACAAAATTCTCCACTGAAATAACTGTATGAGTAAAATGAATGAGGATATTTAAACAAAACAATGCCAAGAACTTTTGCAAAAAAGTTTTGCATAAAAAAAATATGCAAATATATGTAGATTTGTTTTGATTCCATATATTACATGATTTGTACAAATGAACAAAGCTAAAAGGGTTGGGTGGGGATTTTTTTTAATGTGTGACCTTGTGATCAGGGGAAAACGTTAGCTAGTCATTATATCCAGATAAAGGTAAAAGCTTTTTATAATATATTTAATAAATTGCACAAAGGAATCACACATAATGACACCAAGAACATGTATTAAGAAAGCAAACAGGGCCAACTCTGACTCCATGTTGACTTTTAATATTTAATATTTCGTGTCTTATTACCATTGCAAATCACTTTTCATCTCTGGGAAATCTGAAATCTCTCATTAGGAGCCGCAATAATTTTCTAATAATTTCCACTTGCATGTAAGTCATCACTCACCTGTTAATTTACATAATCACTGCGATTTGTGTGAATCTCTCTTTTTATGTCATCTATTTCAAACCAGGTGGAACTTATGAAGATGAATCTATGTGGCATCATGTTTCCAAGCAGATGATAATCCTTATTATTCTAAAACGTGAATAAAAATATACGAACACTTAAGCCTCACTTTAAATGTATCAATTTAATTGCATCGATAATAATATAAACACATTGGGCTTTTCAAATCTTTCATAAGCAGGGGAAGCACATAGCATCACATTGCAAAATGTTCCAGCAGAATCTTCCATTAAAATCAATCCTTGGTTTAAGATTTGTTATTTAAATGCAATGACATTCATTTTAAGTGTAGCAAAAAATAAATACTTTTCAGTTCTGCTGTAACTAATCCCAGGATGCTTTGCAACGCACAATATGATCCGTCGGTAACTCAATTTTAATAACTGTTCATCTCGCCAAGCCCCGGGTTTATTTGACATTGTATTAAGAGATATGTTAGTGCTGGCTCAGAGGGATTGTTGGTATTGGCCAGATTTTTCTTTCCTAAACAAAGTGTTTGTTCCATTGAAAAGTACAAATAAGGTCCTTGGGACAGGACAACTGGAGTTATTATTTTAAAGCACTTCGGGCTACTTTATATTCCCAAACAATATGCACAATGAACCGATTGTTTCTCCTTCCTTATAAGACGCCACCTAAGAAAAAAGGGTCAGTTTGTGCCATATCAATAATACTCGGCATAATAACAATCCTGGCAGAATTAACCTGAACTGTATATATTTGAACTCATTTTCATTGGACTTTTCATTGGAGAAATGCAGGTTCGAGGAACATAATTCGACGTGCAGACAGGTGGGGCATATCAATGAGGAAAAATGAGAGCATAACTCAACTGGGTTCACAAATGGGCCGGTCATAATCTGGGAAATGGGTTTCGAGGCACACGGACGGTCTAAGCAGAATGCAAAACCGTGTAAAATGTAATGAATCCGTAAACCGTAACTATCATAAGCTCGTGCATTTTCCCCGGAGGGTTTGGGGAAAAGTCAGGGTCGTGCAGCAGCAGTCGGGTTCATAAACTCGCGGTCAAGGTAAACCCTGAAGGAAAGGCCCTTCATAGTGCAATATTTCTTGCAAAATAGTCACTGAACCTCATCTTCTGTGCATATAAATGAATCAAGTCTTTTTCTTGTTTACACATACGGTATTATACTATTACAGTAGCTTGGAGGATGTGGGCCTATTTTTAGCCTTATCTTGGTGTCAACACAACACAATTGTTTCTTACACGCTTGAATCAACATTTCTGTGTCTCACAGATGAAAGTCATACAGGTTCGGAAAAGAGTGAATCGTAAACGATGACGGAATTGACTTCAAGTTTTTCATCTGCAAACCAGCATTTTAAATCCAAAGTGTTTCTCTCTCACGTCTTGTCCGTGAGGTTTCTTTGAGTATTTTCGTGTTTATGCAAAAGCAAATCAACAGCAATAGAAAGTTCTGCATAGCTGAAGTATATCATTAACCCACAGACCTCAATCTGAGTCATATTTTTCCCCTTGATCAGCCACGTAGCTTCACACAGCGCGGGCTGGCCGGTCATCTCAGCGACCAGAGAGTGGGGTCAGAGAGTAATTACTAGCTTCGAGTTAAGATATCCGGGAAAATGGTTCCGACCCCTAAACTTGACACTCATGATGTGTGGGAGGATTGGAGATGGACCAGGGCACCATCAAAGAGGAGATGGGCACAACATTAGAAATTAGTCAAAAGTGTGGGAAACCTCCCCTTCCCTTACGAATATTAAACATGGTTTATTTTAGTAGAAAAACCATGACACACTACCACAGTTCATTTTAATGGTTGGACTCGGGAGCGTCATAATCTGCCTGCAGAGAAAGGCTAACCTTCAGAGAATCTAAATATAATTGAATATAAATTTATTTCATAGAAGGTTTGGAGTTTTTGAAAGGATGTTTGTTACTGCTCTTGTTTACCCAACAACATTTTCATCCAAAATCTGTTTTAAGTGTTCATTTAAATGACAGCAATGTTTTCGGGGTCTAAATTTTGAAAACGTGAAAATGATTGTATCTGCGTAAGCATAAACATACATTTTAATGGTTATTTACATGTTTTTTTAAGTGACATTGAACATTTTTTAGTAGTTTTTTGTAATTTAGTCATTTTTACATGAAACATTTTGTTTAACTAATAAAATATACTTTGACAATAAATATTTTTTTTAAACTAGCATGAAAAGTAGCTCATTTAAAACAAATACAGATTTGAAGTTTAGATGATATATAAAAAAATATATCATATTAATGTAGCAATAAAACATTTTTTACTAGATATAATCATATTATTCGACTATATATTCAAACAAAATCAAATTAAATTAGCAGGAAAAGTAGCTCATTTAAAACTAATAAATGTTTTTGTACTGTTACACAGTTGTAATGCTGTAGTCAATTTATATCAAAATATTTTTATATCATTAGACAATATATATAAATATATATACAATTACACTAGCATGACAAGTATCTAATTCAAAACAATATTTTTCTCCCCTTGGATAATACATAAAAATTTAAAAATAAACTAGCATTAAAAAAAGTAGCTAATTTATAACACTATATCTTCAATATCTTAAATTATATATAAAAACTATAATTAAACTGGTATAAAAAGAAGCCAATTTAATAAAACATTTTCACACCTATATTCTCTTAAAAACATTTCTATTAAATCATTTATTTAAATAATTGAAATTGTTTAGTTTCCAACACACTTTTCAGTTTTTAGAGCATCGTTGTCTTGCAAGAACACCCTGAGATTTTTGCACTTAATGCTTTTAGAAAAAGTCAAGGAAAGCCAAAGTATACCAAATTTATGAAAAGTGCCGGAAACTCCAGCAGGTGTGATTGATGTCGAGGTGGAATAGTGTGCAGAAAGCGCTGAAGAGAAGAGGAAATGTGCTGTAAAGAAGATGATTACACACTCGTAACTGCAACTCTCTGCTTCTTAAATCTACATCCCACCGGTGGCATTCTTAATTTTCACTTGAATCTCCAGCACCCTCCATTTGTTTCTGTCTGAATGTAGCATGGAGGCACGGGAAGTGGAGCTCTCCCTCATGCTGGGCTGCCTACGCCCGGCCGCCCCTGTCGGGTAGATTGATGGCGCCCACCCCCACAGGCTGTGTGATGAGCTAATGATGGCTGCTGGGATAGCGATGAGACCAACCCACCCGGACTCCTGCTCGTAACTACCTCGCTCGATGATCTCGCTCTTCGCTCATTTGAGGGAATAAAGTTCCCAAAGACCTTACGGTTGGAATTAAAGACTTATGATGTATTGTGACATATGTTTGGGTTATTCGTATAGCATCAAGGAAGAGGAAGTGCGAAATGAAGCGAGACTTTTATGAATTTTGTTTACTTGCCAATAAAATGCCTCAAACAAAATGCGATGTATCTTTTAATAGGTCACAAAACCTTTCACACTTTGAAAAAGTATTTTGAGAAAGTATTTTTCTTCTCATAAAAACGTACCGTAGCAGCCTGGTATTTTGTCAACACAGACGGGCCGGAAAAAACGTGTGCCGTCTCCCAAGTCGCTTAGAATCCGCCATCAGAGTAATCTTTCATCCCGATCTTGCCATTTTCGTTCGCATTTCGCATTTCGCAAACGTGGGCAGCCAGTAGGCGTGCCGTCTAAGGTTGAGACATTGTGAAATACAACTGCTGAACGTAACGTACGGTTCCATTTCAATAAGGCCCACGAACAGTTCACATCATTTTGCCATCTGCCGCACTAGGCTGGTGAGGGAGACCCTGCAAACCGAGTCATCACTAAAGCGGTGGCAGCGGAGGACAGGAAGCTGCTATTTATAGCCCGCCGTATGTGACAAATAAGGTTAGAAAAACAACCGCTTGAGAGTAAATGCAAAACTCACTGATGGATGTGAGCCATTATGATAAAGTAAGGAGAGGTGGAGATATAACATTTGTCAAACGGAGGGTAACCTGCTTTCTCCCCTCGTCTGCCGGAATATTAGCCATCAAAATATGATTCATAGACAATCCTTGCTGAACGCAAACTGATTGATAATAGTCTGAGGTGGTTTTACCGGCCATAGCCTGATAGCACACATACATCCGGGAGACCTCGATTTGATGTCTGCTTTACATCTGCAAGACGTTTTTTTATTGTTTGCTAATCTGCGATGTGTCCGAGACGTTTCCTCTAAGATATCATAGACTTCTAAAAAAATGTGTGGAAGATGTTTACGATTTAGAATGTATATAATACTATCTTTTCTAAGAAGTTCTTCAGATGTTTTTTCACAGCAGATGTTTTCCAGACATCTTACAGACATATCTTGTTTAAATGTTTTTTTATATTTTAAATAAGATTTTAGTTATAGATTTTTAGTTTTTGTGTTCAGTTTAGTTAAAGTTTTAGCAATTTTGTTATATGCTTATGTCAATTTATAATTTATTAGTTTATTTTTAATACTGCTGTATACGATCAATTACTTTCCTATTTTAGTTTAGTTTTGGTTTATAGTTATCATTTTACTGCTTTAAACTTATTTTTGAGGCAACATTTACATTTTTCCTTAAGTTAAGTTTTTAAGCCCATATTTGATTTCAATAAACAGGAACGTTTTCAATGTTTTCATTTTAGTAAACTAAAACAACCTTGCAAGCTAGACCAGTTATAGCAAGAAATCTGGTTTAGGATATAGACCCTGACCAGCTGAAAACAGCTTTGAAACCTTCACGGGCGACGTGGCCGGACCGAGACCGGACAATTTTTGATCAACTCATTTTGAAATCGTCCCGTAACTGAAGCATTACGGAAACTGTAATTGAGATCTCGCATAGACATGGCAAATGGATCTTCGGAGATGTTAAAGGGTGACTCCAGGGTACCACATTTTCATGAAAGGCCCAATTTGCCTGCATATGAACCATCTCAATCAAGCAAATCTCATTTGATGTAATTCATTTTCGAGGACGGCCGATTGCGAATTAGGCCTCTTAATTAAGTTATTCACTGTAAATTGCAAAAACGCTCCACGTGTTACTGGAATGCTGGAACATTAAATAATAAAACGTGGGGTATTAAAGCCATTTTTTGCCAATCTGCGTTTAACAATAGAAATAACACATTTTCGGATTAATTTTAGCGTCTAATTTGACACCCAAGGATCCTCTATAAATAGAAAATGGGCAGAGTGCCGCCACAACACCTACCAAGGGCCTGGAATCACAATCCCGTTCAGAGTCCAGGGCACGATTTTTTCCATCTAACAATCTCCGTCATCTCTAATTTCCCATAAATGCTATAGAAATGACCTCCTTCGGCCCACTCATTGATGGTTTTTCTGAATGGATGACTGAAATCTGTAGTGCCTATTTCCTAGAATACCAGCTCCTCGACTCGTCGTGAAGGGCCATCGAAACAAAAGTGAGATCTCTCTCCTGTCATTACGTCCTTTATGTGACAAAAGCAAATCATATAAGGGCCCGCATTAGGAACCGATCTCAAGTCACCCTACCCAGAATGCAACTGGCTCAGAGTATATCTATGGCATTTTCTCAGAGCAAACAGATTCTGAATTGAGCGGATGGCACAAATAGCCGTATTGATCAAGAGATAATGGAATCTTGTCCTCGCTGTTTTTCTTCAACATTTTCATTTCCTACTCGTTGCCGTCGACCCCCTCCCTTCTCCTCCTGTGAGGGAAATGCAGGGGATCCTACTCATTCTGTTACATTATAAAACGCCGCTTAAAGTGTTTAGTTACATAAGCATTAATAATAGGTCGGAGTTGTGTTATATTTTAGATCAATTCCCTTAAAACTTTCTAAGCGGGGACACAGGGGGGTTGGAACCTGTCCTGTAAAATGGGCTGAAGTTATATTTACAAGATTTTGATAATTCAACATTTGTGGAGGATCTTGCACAATTAATGCTTGTCGGAACAAAAATCGTGTCAAATGGCAAAGTTAACTTTTTAAGGATGCATTATTTTTTTATTCATGTTAAATATAAATACAATGAAGTTTGAAGTTGATATGGTACCTTTTCTTTCAGTATAATATAATTTGTATTCACAGGGATTTACATTTAGAATCTGGTAACATGTAGATGTTCATGAGAACATTTAAGCACCTATCCAACTTTACGAACAAATACAAACCTTGAGGTCATTACATTTTAGAGATGGCATAAAGTTTAGCCTATGCCTAAACTTCCTTAACTTTTTCTTGAGTGTCGGCCAATTCAAACACAATGACACTAAAGCAAACACCTTCAAATCCCTCATCGTCCGCGTCCTCACATCTGCCGGCCGACCTCCCTATGGCGATACGGAGCATTGTCGCTCATTGCCTCTCCATTAATCTGAAAAGCTAAGTCTGTTGCAAGAAAGTTTTCCTTTTTTGCTTTGACTAAAGGATTCACATGACTAATCCAAAACAAATCCATTCGTGTTTGTCGTTCATTGAGCCGGCCAGCAAGGATCCGGCTTTCTCCTTCCTGAGCGTCTTTTGAAGCCGCTGCCGTGTCTTTGTTTTAGTGTGTTTGAATGGAAGACTCCCGCTGGGTCGGGGCAAACCGCCTGTTCTTATGCAGATGCTCATTAGTCTCGAGTCCGCAACTCTTACACAAAAGACAGAAGGGATTTATGGGACTACGGGGTTCCAGATGCAGATCCAAGAAATTCAATGACAAAGGAGACAGCTGTGCGTCAACAACATTAAGACTTTTAAAGACTAGCATTGAGTTGTAGTTACCCTGTTCAAACTTTGGATCGTTAATTTCTGATCAAACTTTGGTTGTGCATTTGCAATGGACATACTATCAATAATATGCAAAATTACAAGGTACTGAGGGCTTTAATAACAGTTGAAGCACAGGATTAGTGGTTAGTCTGGTCATCCATATTCAGGGGCGGACTGACCAGAAGGACATTCTGTCAAAGTCCAGAACGGCCGTAACCAGGGGCGGACTGCCCATCTGGAGCTCATAAACTTTTCGTATTGTAAACGAAAATATATTATTACAAACGTGAATGCACGCTACGTGAAGGCATTAGCGAGTCGGACACGTATGCTTGAAACATAATGACACGTTACATACTACCCCCAACCCCGTCGACATAAATGGTGGAGGGCCGATGCCATCGAACACCCCTCCCTACCACCAGGTTGACAGAAATGGTGGAGGGTCTATATGGGCCGAAAAATCAAGGGCAGTTTTTGCTTACCAGTCCGCTCCTGTCCACATTCAGCTGTTGAGCTGATACAGGTGATACATAAAAAAATACAGGTTTGAATCCAGCTCGCAACAATTTCTGATTCCGTTGAGGAGAAAAAATGAATATAATGTGGCATCTCACTAGAACAAGGCCTTGTTTCAAAAGAAAAAACTAAATTATGTTGTTCTTACAGAAGATGAAGCGTATTTTAAGGACAAAGATCTGATAATTGGATTACAATGATGAAAATAAAACACATGCTTTAATTTAGGCCCATTTAAATAATTAAAACGTTTTACAATGACTTTATACACACTGCAGCACAGTAATGAGGATCTAATGAGAATCTGCATGGGATTTTAAAACTGCTACGTAAATGAGAACTACAGTGATGAGAATGATGTTGGTATGCTTAAATGTCAAGAAATTGTGTCATAAAGCCAAACAAACGTTTAAATAAGACACATTTATACTCTTAACACCGACCAACCAATTATTTACTAGTGGTGTGAATTGTCACTCGTCTCACAATTCAATTTGATTTTCATATTAACGATTCGACATCACAATGCATTATCACACTGCTGCTGCGCTCTCGTCATTCTCGTCAAAACCTCGCATTAAAACTACAGTCCAGAGGTGCGGGCTTCTTTCTAAATGCGAGCATATCGCTTACAGACAAAATGTGGCGTCTTTTACAGTTTGAATGAGCACTTAATATCTTAAACAACTGTCGAAAGAGAGAAAGAGAGAGAGAGAGGTGGAAGCGTTGGCAGTCGTCAAATTACAGTCTGAAAGATGTGTTTTTATGTTAAAAGCAGCTATTTCAAATGAGACCGAAGAATACTTATATTTACGATTAAAACAGTAAGTTAAATCAGGCATACACTCGTAAAAATAAAGGTGCTTAAAAAGCTTTACAGCGATACCATTGAAGAACCATTTTTGGTTTCTCAAACAACCGTTCAGTCAAAGGCTCTTTAAAGAACCATCTCTTTCTTGTCTTTTCTATGATCTGAAAAACCTTTTTTCACCCCAAAGAACCTTCTGTGAAATAGAAACGTTCTTTGAGTGTTAAAGGTTCTTAATGGAACCATTTAGACAAAAAAGATTATTTGAGAGAAACAGCATTTTCCCGCTGGGCCGGAACACAAATAAAAAAGGGGGGGACCACCCTGGACATGTGCTTCAACAACATAAAAAATCAAAATTATCTATTATTAAGTGATTTCGTTTATGAGAGGGTACATGAAATGCTCCCGTAATCCATGTTTACATTGTAAAACCCACTTCTTTGTAAACCATATGATCAACCCCCCAGAGCATCCACTGCTCCCTCATGATTAAAAAAAAGAGAAGCCCTCTTGACGTAAGCGATGAACGCCTGAGCACACCGTTTTTCTTCCACAGGGATCCCAAATGAATGTCTGTTATGAAGCCACTTGTTCTGCAGTCTGTGCCAGAAGCGTATGAGACGACACGTCAAAATCCATCTGTCGTGACGGATATCAACCTCATATGAAGGGAGGCATCGATCCAGTCATTTACCATTATATCTCTCAAGCAGAACTGACACCAGAATCTCGGCCAGACTTATTGACGTTTAATTGTGACCAAGTGGATTTCAAATCACATCTAAAATATTGAAGAGCCGCTATCCCAGTCTCACCACTTGCCAAATTGGCCTGTAATGATAAGAATTACTGCAATTATACGGGCATATTGGGACGGGGTTATTGCATAAGCTAGTTCATAACCAGCGCGCTAGCCCATTGATGACTGATGAAATGTATTCACGTGACAGAAAGCAATTCCGTGTGTTTGTTCCTGGACGCACATGTGCCTTCAAAGGTCACAGTGGTTGCAATCGTGCGTGACAGTGGTGAGCGATGTTGAAACGCAAAAATAAATCGAAACCCAAAGGAATAGTTTATCGAAAAATGAAAAGATTCTCTCATAATTCACTCCCCTACATGACACTCTAGATATATATGACTTTCTTTTATATAAACATCACTATGTTGACGGTCCAGAATGCACAAACATCCACAAAGCAAATAGAGGAAGTGTGTGAGAAGTGATTACTATTTTGACGATTGAAACCAATAAGAACCAATAGCTTCAAATATCATTGATATATCATCAATAGATCATAGATCATGTGTCTTCTGACTATTGCACATTGAAACTATTGAAATTTCATCATGAGACACATAAGATCCAATGACTTCTGAAGACATCAATGAGTCGCCTTATTTGTATTTTGATTACAGTTTAATATTGAAAATGGTTCCATTGGATATTCAGACAAATAAAAAGAAAATCAACATGCAAAAACCAGACATCGGAAAACCTAAAAAAAAAAAAAACCTAATTATAAGTTCAGGGCATTTTTCAGTGCAATAAATCCATGTAATAATAGAGTCATAGGCTAGACAAATGCACCAATTTTTATTGCTTATATTCATTATATATTAACTCACTAGAGTACGTTGCATTACTTTTATGATCTATTATTATATATATGATATATTTATAGACCACTTTACAGGACGTTAACCCTGGTACTTTTATTTTAAGGTCTTCCATTTATTAACAATTCAATCAAAAATGTGTTTGTTAAGTATTGATTTGGTTGTAAATGTTCTGTTTGTATTTTGTTAAAATGTTTATGAAGTATTAAAAAAACTGAGACAGGGAGTTCTGAACCACCGTGGTTTGTGTAATTTGAATGACTATAAAACTAAACCTATTAATATGAAAACTATTATAGCTATAACTACAAAATCACAAACTCTAAAATACTCTAAAATAAGGCTTCACGATTAATCGCAATTCCCAATCATATCGGGTTTGAATCTATCTGGCTAGTGCGATTATGCGATCACAAAGACAGCGATTATGTTTTAATATGTTTTTTTGCACCATCTGAAAACACTGCGAGTTTTAGTCGCTTATAACGTGCATTTGAAAAAGCATCACCCATAAAAAAAACATCATTTTAAATACACTTTACTGTAACGAATACCTGAGGAGGCTTGATGCTTCCGCGCATGCCCTTATGACGTACTAGAAAGCAGGCATGCGCAACTGATGAAAATCTGTTTTGCGACGATTTACGACACTGCACGATCTGTTCCATGCTTGCTCACCTCTGTACCGCGAGACTCATTCACTCACAGCGAAGGAAAAGAGAAGTTTGCCCTTTAATAAAGGTTCAAATTGTCACCTATACATGCCAAGTGAACCGATTCATTGACAAAAATCGTAAGAATTAATAATGTATTTTCTGATATTATAATAAATATTTCCGTTGGGTATTTTGGACACCTTCAGCTTTATTTCTCCCCTTGTCATTACACCCACAGTATAAATTATGACTCAAATTAAATCAGTTGAGTATTACCATTATTTAGATTATTGAAGGGATCATTTAGATTATATAGATAGATATATTCGTCTATATAGATCCATACTAATACAAAATTACTTAATTTAAAGTGGACTAATATTAGAAGCTTTAAATAAAAAAACAACACAACCCGTCTTTGACAATACTACTGACCTCAGATTGATTCACAGCAATTTAAGTAGGCCTAATGCCATACGAAATGAAACGAAAGGGGAGTATGGAGGACACTGATTCCTACGGGATCTTTTACAAACACTGTATGCCACACTTTTTGCTGTGCATAACACGAACATTTTATTTTCTACATGAATTGTCGAGATTACTTTTGCGGCCAAAAATCTCCATCCACTAGAACCAAAGAGTTACCTCTTTGACTCCTCCCATTCCAGACTCCTCCCATTTCACTCCTGCCACATTGCATACAAGGATCGCGTAACCTCAAAGAAGATTGCCTCCCTGCAGATGTGTATCTACAAAGGACTTTATCACACTCGAAACCCCATCTACAGTGAGTTCATGTTTTAATTCACTCCTCCGAGGACTTCCCTCCACCAACACCCGCCCCCCCCACGGCTGAATCTAATTTGTTGTGTCGGCATGATGCAGTACCTGTTGGCTCTCTTCTCTCGGCCCATTTGCCATCCGACCCTCCCCCAACACCTCATCCGTGAAGAGGCAGCCAAGACAACTGGGATCTCTCTCCATCAGTGTGTATCTGGCCGTGCAGAGGGGAGATAAGGGTGGGATTCATCTACCTTTGAGAGACGGTGAGAGAGATCGGTCTACGGGAGGAGAGAAACGCTGCAATGCAGCAGATCATTAGATGCGCTATCTGCTTTCAGTCTGTAGGGACGGGGTGCTGTGGAAAGAGATTACTAAACAAACTGCATTCACAACACGAGCTGAAAATCCCTCTCTATTTATCTCTGACTTAGTACAGTATTGATAGTGATTTTCGAGCATATTGATAGGTTGAGAATAAATCCCAAGTCAACAGACTATGTTTCTGGTAACAGATTGTTTTGTTAATGACGCTCCTCGTGGTAGAAAGTTACATTAATGGATGTCTAAACCAAAGAAACTCTTAAAGGGATAGTTCATCCAAAAGTCCTTTCATCATTTATTCCACCTCATGTTGTTCAAAATACGTACATAAGTCTTCTTTCCGTGAAATGCAAAATAAGATTAGGGTTTGGTTTAAGTCAATGGGGGTCATGTTGTATGGATGTGAACATTCTTCAAAATATCTTCTGTTCAGGTTTACAATGACGCGAGAGAGAAATTCATGAATGATCAATTTGGGTAAAATATCCCTTTCAAAGACATAATTGTTACATGGGACTGAAACTGAAAAGGGTTTAGAAAAGATTTTTTGGGTCTATAAGGACCCACGCTGCTCTAATCGAACACCTAAAGTCTGTCTCAATTGACTAAAGCCCCATTCAGACAGCCACGGTTTTGTCACTGTATGTAGCTTGTCTCTTGCTATGAGATCGTTTGATGGCGTTCCTTTGGTTGTTCTAGTAACAGTTTGACCAAATCCTCCAGTAACTGACAAGAGATGGATGATGTGAGCTCCACTGCTTTACTCCTATTAGTAGTCACTCGCCAAAGTCATCATTTGCATACAGTTGAAGGATTCTCAAATTTTGTCGCTGGACATGCCCACTTCCTGTCCCCAATGGTCGCCATTGCTCGTGTCAAGAGAAAACACAAAGTTCTCCATTAAAACTAATGTGATCGGGTTGCTCTGCTGCTGCTAGTCGCTGGCGGTCTGAACAGGGCGTAATGCGAGCGTTCGAAACAGCGCATGGGCACATTTCAATTACAGCGCTCTGGCTGTTTGGTATTGAAAGGCGGCAGTATAGGTGCAAACTGCGCCTGAGTGATTCTCTAAACTGCACGCTTTTACAGTGATTCGCAGTTTTCGGCTTTGACAGCTCCAGTCCCCATCCGCTTTCATTGTATAGGGAAGATCCACAAAAACATTCTTCCAAATTTCCCTCTTAGTATTCCACTGAATATTGATGGAGATGTAAAACCATGCAAAAATGTCATTTTTGTGTGATCTATTCCCATACCATTCCCCGCCGAACTATAAACATGAAGATTGTTCTAAAATACAAGAGAAAATATCTCCAGATGAATAGTCCGCAAGCAAGACATCAGCTGTAATCTAAGAACACAGTCTATTATCTGTAACACTTTCCTCGGGCGCAGAAACATCCATATGAGCCGTTCTACCACACACTGGACCAATTTCCAGCATTTTCACTGTAATGTAGGTTCAGCTACCCGTGTCTAAGTCTGTAATGATTTGAGCTCGCCGAGTCTACCGCAATCACAAGTTTATAAGCAAACTCACAAACATCAGAAGCAAAGAAAGAGACTTTCGGTCAGAGACTCACAAACTAGTATCCAACTACCATCTCTGGCATTTCTCCCAGAAGGGTAAGGCTAACTTTGTCCAAGCCTCTTCACTTCCCTGGGGCTTGAAAGTATTGACATTTTGAATCAGTCTTTGTGTGCGTGTGTGCGTGTGTAATTGTTTTGTGAGTTTTAGAACTAGTAAACCATTGGTGTCTGCGAAGAGTCCAGACCGGAGAAAAAAACGTGCCCAGTGACAGGCCGATTGACTTTAAATAAACACTGTTATTATGCTCTTATTGCTTTTTTATTTTCTCATCATATAGAAAAAAACAAATATCGTTTTTTTCTTTTCCATTACACTTTCGTATCGGAATATGGCACATACTGATAACTATCATCAGATTTGACAAGAAGCATTGGACTGAGTCTTAACCGGATGCAAATCAACAGTGATTCACCAAATGTCCAGTTATTCATTGCTTGTCTCAGTTTAGGACAAAATCTCAATTTAAACGTGAGGAAAAACTTTCAATCTGTCTATACATATTTTTTGTCATTTTTAACAGATTAGGTTTATTTATTTAACATAATTAAACGCATTGTCTCATAACATTAAATAAATGTTAAAGAATGTAACACAGCCAAATAAGAAATCAAAAGAAAAGCAAACGATGAAGAAATTTACATTCATTCTGCCAAAACACTCTTTTGTCCAATATCTCTATGAAAAGGAGGGCTGCACGATAATAAAACGCGAAAAACCACTAAATCCTATTATAATCGAGCTGGCTGCGAAATGCAATTTGACGATATTTTTTAATGGGTCGCTTGTCCGTCTAGCACAAATCTGGGATCAAAAGGAAATGCTGCTCGATCTAAAAACAGTACGAGTTTGAGTCGCTTATAATGTGCATTTGAAAAAGCACCCGTCAAACATGATCATTAGAAATAAACTTTTTACTGTCATAAAAACACCAGATGAGGCTTGAGTAACAGTGATAAAAAGATGTCCATACAAAGGCATTTTCTAGATTCTAGAAGCTGTTAGGGTCTTCTTCTGCAGTGCGTATTTGGAGTTTCGGCTCAAGAGCGCCCTCTGGCTTTCGGAATCAGCAGCATTTTTCCCGTACTTCACTCAAAAGCTGTGCATACATATTTAGCGTCGGTTTATCGTGACAGCCCTAATTAAAATACATCAAAACTTTTTTTTAAATCACAGAAGATCGTCATCTGGCAGTGAGAGTAAAAGACCGAAAGCATAAATCGTTCGACCCTGTGTAACTATGAAAAACATCTGTGTTACAGTTAAAAATAAAAAGTAAAGCCATGTGACTGTTGTCAATTTTCATTCAATTTAAACACAACATTTAAAATAAGAAATAATCATGTTAATACAACTTTAAACAAATAACTATTTAAACAAACTTGTTGTTGTACTGATAACATTTTGTGTTCTATCTAAATCCACAACTATATCTCAATTCAGTCACATGGTGGTTTTGACCACACGTTGTAAATAGTTGGTCATTCTGAGTGGCTATAACGCCTCTCTAGTTTACTGATGCATATGACCGCTTGGCTCTGATGTTTGCTGTCAAAGGTCAGAGGTCATGGGGTTAGGAACAAGCTTTAAAGTAAATCTATGAAGGACCTGGGGTCAGTGTTTGATGATCTAATACGGCCTCCAGGATAATCCATTACAGAAAAAGATTACATGGAGAAAATGACAACTGACATTTCTGATCATTAATCAATTAAAAATAATAAAATCGACCAAAGATGGTATCCATTTTTCAATTTTACATAACAATTAAAACAACAACCATTTAGAATTAAAAGTTTGTTGAAATTAATAAAAACTAAGAGTTTAAGTGCCAACATGAAAAAGTGTACACATTATTGAATAATAAAATACTTAAATGCAAAAAAGTATTGTTCAAAAGTAAAACAAAAAATAAAGTCAATGTTAACGGGTACGTATGTGAACTTTTATTTGGGAGCAGTAACCTTGCATAGGATCCTTTTATGTGGAGCGCAGTAATTATTGTGGTCTTTCAAGGGTATCACCGCTTCAGTCCATGAAAACAGCCTTTACTTTTATTTTCTCGAAGAGAAATTGCTTTTTTTATTGTGAATCACTGCAAAATGTGCCCTAGATGGCATTGCCAGTTTTCTCATTTGTTTCTGGTTCATATCTGCAGAAAGAACGAGTTTGTGATACGTTTAGGTTCATTTCATATTTACAGGTTTGTCATATAATCTGTTGTTTCTTAAACGATTCGTGAAGAGGATGAAAGATGAATTGATTGAGGCCTTGATCCGCCAACCACAGGAATGTTACACACAAGCTTCCATACATCGGAATAGACGGAAAAATATCAACTGACCACAGTTACTCAAGGTTTCTTAAGGGTGAAGTGTGTCATTTTCAGTATGTAGTATGCGGAGTCAGCTATAAGGAAGCTATTCATTGGTTGAGAGTAAATAATGTGACTGACGCTTGAATAACATTCCTCAGTCTAAGCTTTCTGATAACTTTTGCTTCAACAATTCATAAATCTGATATATGCTTAAAAGCAGATTTACCACAAATGAAATATTATTTGCATTTCAATTCCGTTTTGTTAGAGACTTGGAATGTATGTGTGGCGTGTTATTCACATGAGACGAACCAAAAATAGACAAACATAAGCACCTCCAGGAGGTTAGTGACCGGCTGGGTGTAACACTGGGGAAATTCAGCCACATTTAGAAATAAACCAATACCCCAGAGCTCCAAGTTTTCTCAGAGGATCCTGCTCTGAAACTCTGTCATCTCATACACATTAAGAGGAGAGAATCTCTTACATGGGCCAGCGAACATCAGGCCTCATCCCAGAGTCTGAAACCCCACATCATTCCGGTCGAAGCCCAATTTTGTCCTTCAAAAGCACAATAACAAGATTTATACGTACTGAACTCTTCCGCGTCCAATAGATGTGACAGCCGTTGTATCTTATTGGAGATACTGAACTCCACCGAACACACATCGACCTCAACAATTAAAACCATCTCGGCCTTTCAACGGCATCTTTCTCTCTTTTATGTTTCTTCACTATTTCCCTCTTGCTTTCATTTTCAGCATGGAGAATGAACGGAATTAGCATACGACACCCAAGGGATGTTCAGGAAGGTAAATAAGCAGCTGAAAGTCATCATGTGAATATCAAAATGGTGCATTTGCATCGCTGGTGATTATTAACTAAACGCAGACCTACTTATTTTGCCAAGTGTTCACGAGGAGGAGGGAACAATGCAGGGAAGGATGAGTAATCAATGTCTCTTTATGAAACCGATATTTTCAACTCTAAATTGGGATTGAGCTACTGTGAATTGCAGATAAAAACACACCTGAGACTGCACATTCAGTTTTATTGCTCCTAGTTGCTATGCTGGCAACTGTAACCACCAGTGTTAAAATGAATAACTATTAAATGTAAAATTGCTCATTGTTAAACAATAAAACTACTATTTTTGCCTCTATATCGCTATCTCTGTTTGAAACACAAAACTGCAGTATACTTTACAGAGTTTTCTATACGTGGGTCTGACATTGCCAGTGAAATCACACAATGGCCCAAGAATTCTTTGTTTTGATCAATAACTACGGGTTGAAGCTAGCTATAAATCAATAATTATATTTTTAGCCGATATTATTTTTTAAATGTCGAATACCGATATTAAAAAAGGACTGTGGCCGATTGACTGCTATAACACAATAATTAAAAAACAATCAATAACAGATTTTTTTTATTTATATACTAGCTTTAACACACAACTGAAAATATATAACCTTTTTAAAACTTTTATTTTAAAACCTATTTTTGTCTCTTACCCTATTCATGAAAAATACCATAATTTATGAGGCTAGACCTCCTGGCATTTACTGCAAATTCCGGTTTAACAAGTTTAAATGTTAAATGTGACCCTGGAAAACAAAACCCGTCTTATGGGTCAGTTTTTTTTAAATATACATATATACATCATCTGAAAGCTTACTAAATAAGCTTTACATTAATGCATGGTTTGTTAGGATAGGACATTATTCAGCCGGCATACAACTATTAAAATTTTGGTATCTGAGGTTGCAAAATAAACGAAACATTGAGACAATCGCCTTTGAAGTTGTTAATCTGAGGCGCTGTAGAAGGCTGTTGCTCAGAAGAAGCAGGTTTGTTTTATCGCTCTCTATTGGCTTACCGCTGTGATGGCGTTGTGGAAGGTAGATGAAACCGAGCGCTGAAATTCTTAACTTTACTTAAAGAGCGAGTGAAGTTTGAAGGCGTTTTTGTTGCCGATTTTGTTGCATCCGCTCACAAAAAGTAACACTTTTATATATTTACAGAAGGAAATTAACAAGATATCTTCATGAACATGATCTTTACTTAATATAATAATGATTTTTGGCATAAAAGAAAACTTGATAATTTTGACACGTACAGTACAATGTTTTGTTTGCTTTTGCCACAAATATTCCCTGTGCTACTTAAAACTGGTTTTGTGGTCCAGAGTAACATATAGTAGTTGCGCTGTTACCCATCTCCTGAAAGGGTACATCATATACAGATAAAGAAAATAGCAAATCACTAACAATTGCCTTAAGAATACCTTACAATTGAATTTATTAATGTGTGTATATTCAAATAGGCATCACAAAGACAAAATGACTCGTGTCATAGTGTAAAAGCATGCACACAGTCCACTTCACCAATAACTCATTTCCCAAACACAAATGATACTGTCAAGTGAAAAGAATGGCCGTTTCGTATACACATTTACTCATCTGTTCTTCCATGACCATTTTCGATTTTTCGATTCTCCGGAGCAGGTGCTACATGCCTGCAACACTCCTTTAACATTGTTTACCGCAGTACCGCACACACACGGCTCACCTTTACTTACCCTCTCCTGCACTCTCTACACTTCTCTCCTCTGAAAAGAGAAATGCCAACGTGTCCAGCGTTTCTTGGCTTGACCTTCCAAACGGGCACTATGTGAATGGAATCCTAAACTTGCCCCAACACCACAGAAACACTTAGGAGGGGGCGTCGGGACAAAGAGGAGCGTTGTTTCACCACCTCCCCACCCTAGAGACTAATTTCACTCGCTCTTTAGCCGAGCTTGCCAAATATTTGTCAACCAGACATTGAAAAAGCCCAACAAGAGTGCAGACAATTATACAGCCTCTCTAAGCAGCTTTGACTTGTGTTGTTTTGGTGCGACTGTGGTTGCACGTAGGTATGTGAATGTTTGTCTCGGAAGTCGCCACGGTTGGTTGTGGAATGCTGGTAAAGCAACAACAACAGCAAATAAATCATAAGGTATAGAAAACACGGTAACACTTTACAATAAGGTTGTATTTGTTAACATTAGTAAATGCTTTAGCGAACGAAGAAAAATATACAAACAGTGCTTAAAATATTCCGATTATACAACAACAGTTCACTTTTTTTGGCGAACTTCAAAAACGTTTAAACAAGTTCCTCGAGACAAACTTTGATTTTACAGTTTAATTTTAGTTTCACCTTTAAACTGAAGTGCAGAGACTTTAATCTCCATATAGTATATACAGAATTAACTTATTGTTGAAACATATGGGTGCATCAGCCCTAAGACAGTACATGAGAGAGTATATGTATGAAAATAATCACATATTGATAGCCAGAGGCTTCAGAGGTGTGCATTCATTTAAACAAGTGTCACTACAATATTTAAAACACCATAGGCGGCAGGTCCCCAGAGAGATACTTTATAAAAGATGCAATTCATGTGAAGATCAATAGCACCGGAGAGAAAGGAGAGAGAGCGAGAGTTTACATTAGCACACCAGCTTGACTTTGAATTCACATGCACTTGTTTAAATCCGACGACGGCAAGATCACAGCCAAGTGCCTCTTCTGTAAAGGAGGAGGTGCTAAACACGTAACCGACATGCCTTCACAGCAAACAAAATGTGTCGTGGGTCAACACCAGATGACGCTCTTCAACATACTTCGTATCGTTCTTAACATACACCTGCAACACGCTCAAAAAGGATCTGCTAAACTACAGATCTTCAACAGATAAATAGATGGGATCTGATTCTATTTAGCGCCACAGAAGAAAAGCTCAGAGATCGGCACAAGACGACTAATGTGGAGCGATGAGCTTCAATGTAACCCGAGCACATGGACTCAGGGCGATACACCTTGTTGCACATTAGATAAGAAAAGTCTAGTTCACAGTCAGTAAAAATGCTTATTGAGTCTTTTCAGCAAATGCTAAGGAGTCAAAGAAACCTGAATAACTCAAGAACAACACTGTACTTTAGGTTCATTCTACAATGCCATTGAAATACACCTGTGGATTCTGCATGAGAACAACGCTGACATTGCTCACAACAGGCGATCTGATGTCAGACAGTGATGGTCTTCATTCAGTGTTTAATGTGGTGGAGCTTTAAATGAGTCGAGTTACAAGAGGAAACTTCTCAGAGAGGTTTTACTCTGTTTTCTGAGAGCGAGGTAAAGCACATCTTAAAGAAAAATCTCGTCTCAGTATAGGCCTCATACTTTTCTAATTATTCATCAGTGTAATTCTCAATACATAACTCATACTCCTCAACATACTCTCTCAGCCTCTCAAGCGTTTCAATACCCAACTCACATTCTTAAGAATACTGCCTAAAATACTCACCAAACATCTCGATTCACATTTCATACTCTCCAGAATACTCCCAAAATACTCCACTGACATCTCAAAACTTCTCGAACTCTCCAGAATACTACAAATACTCCTTAAACATCTTATTACACAATTAATAATCTCCTAAATGCTCCCCAAAGTATTCATCAGACATCTCAATACAAGACTCGTACTCTCCAGTATAATCTTCAAAATAATCTTTATTTTGTGAAAGTGACCTTTTAGTCAGATATGGTGACCCATACCTGAAATGTGACCTCTGCATTTAACCCATCCAAAGAGAAGTGAACACACGCACAAGTCATGTACACTCGTACACCAGGAGCAGTGGGCAGCTATCACTGCAGCGCCCAGGGAGCAAGTGGGGGGAAGGTTCCTTGGTCAAGGACACCTCGGTTGTTTCCCGCCGGCCCTGAGAATCGAACCAGCCACCTTCTGGTCACGAGTCTGACTCTCATCTTAATACACAATTCATACTCTTCAGTAGAATCCTTGAAAAAAGTCAATGTGCAACTCATATTCCTCAAAATATCAATATAAACTTCATAGTCCAGCATAGTAATATACACTTGATAATGATCAGTATACCCCGTAAACATACTATTACAGAATTCATACTCTTCAGTATCCTCCTCAAAAACTATAAGGTATACATTCCCAGCCTACTTTACAAACAACTTAATACTCAACTCATTGGTCCTAGATCAGACCCTGTCACCTCAAACCAACTCAAAAGCCCATTCTCTCTTATAACTTGCTGAAAACCAAAACCCACCCTCAGCACCTCTTTCTTGACGATGGGTATCTGAAGCTTTATTTTCAGAACATGCTGCTACCTGCCTCGTCTACTGCCATGCAAGTTCCTGGAAGAGAGACATCCATCAGCAGTACAGGGGGCCGGCTTTTGATGGAGTGGCCCTGCCACGCTTCCATGCAGATCACTACGGCTCCAGGCAAAACAGCAGTTGCGTGTCGGTACGAGAGCAATACTTCATCTTTATTGATGGGCCTCCCTTTGCTGGTCCCCACCACTCATGCGTTAGCGTTAGCATTAGCATGACTGGCACATGCTCGGACAGAGTAAAGGTCCACACTGTATTTACTGCATGTTCCAGTGATGTATTGCGTGCCATAGAGAGTAAGACGAACGTTGAGCACCTATTGTGGAGAGTAAATAAATCCACACATTGGAAAAGAATGTCAGGACTTGGGAAGGTAAATCTACATGACGGTGTTGATCAAAGAGCAAGTCCAGTAATATATCATATAAAGCATCAGAGTTAAATTCTTACACTAATGGTGTGTCATACTATAGACAAACTTCTCACGAAATTGATAAATCATTTTTTGGCCTTAAATGCACATATTAATCCCTTATACTTATAGGGTATAAGAAAGGCCCTCATGTATGAAATGAATGTAAAATAGAAAACTGTTAACATGAGTGTCTTCAACCAAATCTCGCATCGGGATTTACTTTGTGTATGCAAGTTTTTGAGCGAAAAATACTGTGTACACTGTAGTATACATAGTATTCACAATAGTTAACTGTAGCAAATGTCAGTATTATTTACCACAGATAAATATTAATATGCAAGAAAATGTTTGTTTTGATACATTGTTTTTTTTAACGTACATATACCAGAGTATCATAACGTACTTAATATGGTAAACTGCAAAGATTTTGTACTATAATATTGTAGCTAGAAATTTTAAAACAGTATTGTAGTAAGTTGTAAAGCATATCATTTTTTTCCATAAGGCATTATACACAGTGTGGTTTATGTCTTTTATTTTTAATTATTTTAAACATGCAATACGTGTAATTGTAGTTCTTAAATATTTAAAAATAATAATTGAAATATTTTAATTACTACGGTAACATATTTTCTATCAAATAAATTAATCTGATCCTGCCGTAAATTTCTTCCGACTTAATTCCCACGTAATTCTCAGTGTTGCCACAAGGGTTATTGCAGCATTAACAAAATCGTTACAATTTTTATATACATTATGTTTTTGTTTATAGCTGCCACATAAAAAAAGAGGTCAAAGGTTGAGGTGTTAATCTCCCTAAAACGTTACTGTTCTTGGCCGGGTTACATCCGCAACATTTATCAATGTACAATTATTTTGTCCAATGGGTTTAACGGCATACAATGTTTCATTAATCATACGTGAACACTGTCTTAAGATGATTTCTGTATTTGGATCTGTGCATGTTTCTACATTACACTGATAAATGAGGACCGATGAGCTCAGTATGTTATTAAACGTAAATCAAGGACAAAACCAAATTTTCTGAATTGGGTGGACCTGCTGTTTCTGTGATCAATAACTAGACCAGTTCGGATTAGCTAATGATCATAAATGAACATCATGGACAATCTCTGCACCACTTGTTGTTGGCCCAGATGGTCACCCGTCTAAGACGGGCCTGAAGCAGCCAGAAAGCATGTATGACCAGGTACCATCTGACGCTGGTATTAGCTGGATATTCTGACTCATAATTTTGCAGCCTATAAACCTCAACAAAGCCGTCTAGCCGCTTTCCGGGAGTGTTTGTCCCAGTAATATCTCATTATAATGCCTCTACTCAGCGAGAGGAGAGAGGACACTCTCCATCACCGACGATTATAAATCAAAAAGTCTAGACACTTCGGTGAGTAATTTGAAATATAATATTTTAATTGCCTTGTACAAGTGTATTTTCAGCCAGATGATGCACTGCCTTGTCGGGGGTTTTAAAGTCTTAAAGAGCTTATTTGCACTAAAAGCGGAGACTGGGGCTTATAAAAAACACACTACACTCAAAGTATGTAAACCAAGAAGCTTCGGGCCGCACAAGCTCGATTTCATGTGTTACTATATTTTGAAATGCATCCGAGAAAACTTAATGCCACAAGAGGTGCTATAGAGCCATTAGCTAAATATTTTTTCTTTCTTTTAGGTACATTTTGTTTAGCAGGAACATCATGCTAAAGTAGTTGTTCACATGTAAAACCACACATTTGTCAGAAGTTTGAAGGAAACTCTATCGCCCTATCGAGTATTGAGATCTGCCGTCGCCATCACAGTAAAGAATCGCACCACAAGCTTGTGATGCATTGGAAAGCATTTGCGTCCTTATACTTGCACTGACTACATTTCCAGCCTAAGGGAAAAGTTTCTGTGCTGCGTCAAACTCTCATTAAAGATTCTTCAGGCTGGAATCGGTGTCAAGGATCTGCTACGAAAGCAAGGAAGCCAACCCACGATATAAGACAATGTGAGCGACTTCTATTTATCAGGCTGATAAATAGACACATAGGTACACATTTCACCCCGGGCGCTGAACATTCACCTTTCTCCAAGTACGTTTGACATTAGTGTACTAAATGGCACCGAGATTGAGTTTATTTAACATTAAGGTCTGCAAATGAGGCCATCTGGAAGATATGAACATCGTAGATGGGGAATACCGACTTGTAATTGCATGAAATTGCTTGGTAGTTTCTTTCCCTCTTACGCGCGGTGCAAAGAGTGCTAATGAATATTTATAGTGCAGCTAGCTCAACATTAACTTGGAGTTAGCTAGCTGAATGCTAATACATGAGATGCATTGACATGAGATGTCGATGGGTGAGGTAGGTTACAACAAACAAAACAGAGAAAAAAGTAAAAAAACTGATGGAATTAAACTTCTTTAAAATTGTGTTAGTGAGTACTATAGCCAATGAGCATAAACACCATCTGCCAAGTCACATCGTTCTCAGAAACAGAAGTTATTATCTTTAATAGAGATAACTTTTTATAGACTACAATGAATGCTGGGACTAGAACTAACTTTTTCCAGGGTTAGTGACATCATGAATCCCAAAATTTACATTGACCCCTGGAACAAGGATAGGGTAATGGGCGGGACATCTCAACACACACTGTAAGCAGTAGACCAATCACAAAAGACTGCGTCAGCTTGTCCAATCAGAGTGTTTCAGAAGGAACACGGGTGAAATATGTAAAATATATATTTTTTGAAAATCAAAACATAAACGTTAATTATTAAACTTATAAGAATAGGCAAAACAGGACCCCTTTAAAGAAGTGGCCGATTTGGTTGTTACTAGTGGCACAAAACAGGCTCCTTATAGGCGGCTGCCCATATTCTATTGGTCAAAGGAACAGGGGGTACCGGCCCAAACTTAAACCATTGGTTGAGTCAAGGAATCAAAATCAGAATAACATTTATACCAAGCATCATGAGTTAACAGTACAAGGAAAGAACTCTTTGCTGCTTAACAATAACTGAAAAAAAATTAAAATGTAAAAATAAAATACATTAAAAAAATATACTAACAAATATGAAATAAATATAAATAAACAAAATAAAACAAAGTTAAGCAAATAATAATGAAAAACATACTAATTATATTGATATTCATATAAAATATTAATTTATATTCAATTTTTAATATTATATATACTTTAGTAGTTAGAATTTGTTTTTTTACTGTTTAATAATTACAGAACAATAAAATAAAGTAAAAAAATAAAAATATTATTTTTAATATGAATATAAAGTATGAATTATAATGAAATATTTTTAATTATATATCCCTTTGGTAGTTTTTTGTCCAAAGTTGCCAGAAAATTGATAATGCAACAGTATTTATACTCTATTCAGTAGTTGCAAAGAAAGAAAAACTACACACATCACCTTTAAAGATCCTGCAACTCTGTCAATAATAATTAACAAACACACCAACAGTGTCACTGATATTCTTTTGTGGGAAAAAAAATGGGACGTGGCCAAGCATACTCTGTCTATAATTAATACCAATATCCTGTCGAGCAACAGAGCAGAAACAGGAACAGCCCACCCAATTTACAACCCAGATGCCCTGTGAAGAGGGAAATTTGTTTAAACTAACAGAATGCGTGACCGCTGCTCATACATTAAAGCATGGGATGTACAGCGAGTGGATTTCATTTCCCTCACGCTCGGTCAATGACTTTTTTCTCTTCCTTCAATCTCAAACAGAATGCAGATTATGTACCCAAATATGGGTCCAACATTTTTAAATGTTGCCCTTCTGGCAGGTATGACCCGCTACCTCCAGTTGACGAACAAACCCTCACGATTTTTTTTACGCAAGGGCTGCGATAATTTCAAAGTTTGTTAAATCCGGCGACCGTGCAGCTGCCAACGGCAAAACAGCGGTGGAAGTTAATTTCCGAAGCAAATTAAAGGCGATGAAAACGTTTGAATTAAATTAAAAAAGGATAGAAACAACGTCCCGGTGCCGGAATCACAGCGGCTCTTAAGGTACAATCTTGTTTAAGCGAGTTTTAATAAGGAGCATCGGAGGAGAGAGATAACAGGAAAATCGTGCGGGGCGTGGGGGGAAAAGCCATTACGTATGGAATAAACGTCCTCCGGGGCCTCAGCAGCTGATAAAAGCGCAAGTAATTTCTCAAATTTATTTACACACGCAGGGATAGACACATAAAGCAGGACGGAGCTGACGAGAGAGGAACCTTTTGCATTACAAACGTCATTAGTCACGATGCTTTATGTCTGGACCTTAAACACAACACCACAGGCCAGATGAAGCTTTGTAAAGCATCAGTTAATCCTATTAAAACATCTGGAGGATTTTAGAGCTCCTGATAACAAACAATAGCCACAGTTGATTTGCTTAATGCAGCTGTAAGAATATGTGGTCATGTCTAAACATGCTGTTAAAACAATAGAACGGCACACAACCTATACCAGTAGGAATACATAATATGCACATTAAACACAAAAGTTGATCAAAAATGCAAAATAAGTTTTCCAAGATAACAAATGGAGCAAACTATTGTATTTATAGCTGTACACAGTAAATAAAAAAACAGGTAGTATACAGTACTGTACATTAACTTTTTACAGTTTGCACCAGCTGTGTGGTTGTTTTAGATGCTCAGATGGGTTTGACGTAAAGGGTTCATGGACGTTACTTTTATAAAGTCTGTGACAGTTTTACTGGAAAAACTGAGCCTGTCAGTTATACAGACATGTAGCTAAACATTCAGCATCAAATGATTTCACAGAAAAAGTTATGAAAGAGAATCTATAATGTGCCCCAAGTGAAAATGTATCACAGCACGGACAAGCGTGTGTGAGACCACCTGCCAACAACACATATATAGTGTACATCACAGCGGCCACCTAACTTCACAAAACAGGCTCTGTACAGATTTGCTACCAGATTTAATATATTTTTTTATCTGCCTTGAAAACCCAGAAAGTTTTCCGGTATGGGTTCTGGAATGGTTTTCTTACATTAAGCTACATGTCTACACCAAAATGAATTTGTGGGTCAATGATGTGTTAGATGTTTTTTTACAACAATAATAATAACAAAACTATTAATAATAATATTAATAATAATAATAAATATTATTGTTATTATAACCAATTATAGTTATATATTTTTTTATTTTTTACAATTATTATTTTTGTTGTCGTTTTCTTGTTGCTTAAAAACTTTATATTATAATTTCTGTTCAATTCGGTCTGTGACATGCCTCTGAAGAATAGTTCACAGAGACATTTTTTCTTTTACATTTATCCAGAGTTTATAATCTAGTTTTTAGTTTTATAGGAGTTTTATTAATATTTTAAATTCGTTTTTATTTTAGTTATGTAATTCTATAACTACAAAATTCGATTTTTAGCAATTTTGTCATATGCTTTTCTAATTTTATTATGTGTTTCTTGCTATATAAGCTATGTAATATTTATCAATTTTTATTTAACTTTTGTTTTAGTTCAATATCTAGTAATTAGATTTTATATCTGAGGCAATATTTGAATTTTTTGTTTCAAGTTTTTGAACCAATTTTCACCCAATATTTTATTTAATTTAATAAAGAGAAATGTTTTCGAAGTAATAGTTTTAGCAAACTAAAATAACCTCGCATTTTTCTCATCATTTACTCAGCCTCATGTCACCCCAAACCTGTATGACTGATTTATGCAGAACACAAAAGAAGATATTTTGAAGAATGTTGGTAACAAATCAACCCTGAACCCATTGTATGAACAGACATTTCTCAAAATATTTTATATGTGTTCCACATATGAATTTGACAATTTACCACGGCAAGCTTACTTCAGGCTTTCTAAAACACATAACAATAAAAGCAATCAGATTAAGGGATGGTTTCCAGGACAGGCCTTATCATGTTTTGGTATGTTTTGATCGAAAACAACTTGCGCTGACCTATCTTAAAATACATAGTGCTATTGTCTTGTCCCATGATGCACACCAGTAATGTGTGTTTTTAAAAACGACTTAATGTCCGAAGGCCTCGTCCTGGTTTTAATTAATCCCTATCCGGAATACCAGTCCAAAATCCATAGAAATCTGCCAACAACATACGAAAAACAATTACTTTGTTTAGAAATAGAAATGAAAATATGTAATTATTTTTTACTTGGTAACACCCCTGTAGAGTCAATAAATCAATTCCTTTGTTAAACTTTTTTAAACCACGAAACTAACATGAATGGAAAAATTACAATTGTAAAAACCAGGCATGCTTGAAACTAGATTTTCAAAGATGTTTTGACTTTTCATAATCTCATTTATTTATTTGTATTATTTTTGCGCTATTTTTTATTTTGTGTCTTCTATTAGGACACCAGCATGAGCTAAAATGTGTTTTACTTGTTTTGATCACGCACCAGTGCTAGAACATTGACCGCTGGCAGTAACGGTGTAATTTCATGTTCACTCACGGTTACAAAGCTTATTTTTGGATTTGACTTTCTGTTCGAAATACCTGTGTGTCACATGCCTGTCATGTGATACACAACCTACATCATGCAATGACATGCCTCCCCAAAGAACCCGGAACAGAAAATATGGTACATTTAAATCTCTTTATTACACACATAACGGAGTCTGTGGCTTTTTTAAAACTCTTTACAGTAGAAAACACCACGGTTAAATAAATCATCAGGGTCAACGGGCAAGCTGATAAAAGAACTGCAGATGGATAACTGTCACACAAAAGTGAGGTGAGCAGTCTGTATTCTGCTTTTGGCACTGGAAGTTTAGTTCGTCCCTCACTTGGCCGACTGGTGTAGCGTTACTGCAGCCTTGAGGCCGGGGGATCATTGCCCTGACAGCAGAGGTGGTGTATTCTCCTGCTGCTTGACAGCCTGCAACAGCTGTCCTTGCATCAGGCAGAGAGACAACCAAAGGGCACTGTAGGCTTTACGTGACTGAAAGCAGCAGGCTCTGCCTGCAGCGCCAACTGGAGCACAGCACGGAACAGAAGAGGATTTTTTTTTTATTTAACGATTGTTGCTTGTCTTGTACGATGTAAACTAAGTGAGTTCTTGAGTAAAAGCTGGAGATTGCAACACCAGAGGTCTTATTTCAGACTTCACAAAGCTTTATTACCAAGATCGATATTTCACATTTGAAGTGCAAAAACGGAAAATGCAACGAAAATAATGCTCCTATTGCAACTGCAACTCCCTTTGCGGGGTCGCGACCCTTTCTGTGCAGCGTGCACTGTCAGGTTGCTCTCTCCCGCACTTCAGACTCACTTTGCGAACAGGTGTCAAACACAAACCCCAGCTGTCGTCTCAAAGGATCCACCTGTTCTGATCCACGCTAAAAAAAGTTAGGATAGATCTGATGGCGAGAGCTTTGAGATCTGTGAAAATTCTGCAAATTTGAAAAGACGCATCAAAGCCATCACGAGGCGAAACAGGTTTGCAATTAACTGCCGCACGGGACGTATGAAATGAAAAAGCGGCGGAGAAATCCGGCACAGTGCACAGATGAAATAATAAACCGCATGAAAACTCGAGTCAGGCCTGGCGGCACATCAAACGCCTCTCTTATAAACAAAGTCAATTTCACTGATCAAAACTAATCAGTACAGAAGCAAGCATTAGGACAGGGAGGTGCTTCCAGTGTCTTACTCAGTATGCTAATGCAGCGCCTTCGCTAAAGCGCAGAGATTTGATTCCTCTAATCGGATGGGATGGGAGCCAGCATCTCACCGCAGAGCTAGTTGTAATGAGTATGTACCATTTTCTTCTGCATACTCTTCTGAAGTCAAATCTGAATCCAACATTTTTTGTGTGCTGGCTGTATCCTACATGTATGTTATCAAGTTAATCTTGATACAGTAATATACTTGTGTTAACTTGCTCCGCCTCTAAAACGACTTTTGGCTGATGTCACAAATCGCTCTTTAAACTACACTTTGTTGGGGAAATAGTTCGCTGCCGTAACATGGCCGCACCAGGCGCCCAATTTCAGGCGCTGCCTGCTGCGGCCATGTTACGGCAGCAATCTTCCTTGATTATTACGCCGGAATTGGAGTATAGTTTCTAATCATATTGGACTAGAAAATCAATACTTTTCATTTTCCGTAAGTCTTAGCACACGATATGATTAAAGAAGAGTCAAGTTTTAAATGGGAAAAATATCAAAACTCTTTGGTAAAGTTTTGACGCGATGCTACTGCCTCAAAACTAAGCTATGCTAAAAGTGCTATCGCTATACCCGGAGATCGGCTGAATAGATTCCAAAACGGTAAAACACAACTTATTAACTCTGGGAGAGTTGGAGAACGAGCCTCTTTCCAAAAAAAGTGGAGTGTTCCTTTAAGCCCGTCCCCTGATAGCGCACATACATCTGAAAGACGTCTATTCATGTCTGAATTGACATCTGCAAAACGATCTATATTTTATTGTTTTGTCATCTGCAATACGTCGCTGAGATGTCATATAGACATCTACAAGATGTCTGTAAGATGTTTGTGATTTAGAATGTATTTAAAACTTCTCTAAGACGTTTAACAGATGTTTTTGCACAGCAGATGTATTTCAGATCTATAGCAGACATCTGACAGACGTACAATCTGGGTCCCCTTTACTCTCTTTGTCTTTATTTTCAAATACATTATTCTGTGTTTTCTTATAAAAGCACATTAAAAGATGACAATTTGCAAACCCTCTAAAATAATTTGCAAACAGTCCCGCGTTCCGACTCCAGGATAGCAATTGATCCCACCATTTAGTTTTGATTTTCTCACAGCCCTCTCTGGGAGCGATTCGAAAGCAAAGGATTATTCAAGTTTTGCGTCAGAGCTTACAACCCCGTGCCCCAAGCTGGCCTAATAATGCTCTAAATTCAAGAGGTTTATCGTGAGCCGCCAGATGCCAATTCAAAGAAAGGTAACAATGAAGGACGTGTGTACTGCCTGCAGGCTGGTGCAACTCCGGAGCAACATCATCCGGATCCTCAGGGACTTCCTAGTTCAACTAATTGCGCTATCAAACGGTTCCTCGCCACCTCCCCCGGCCAACTGGTGGTCCGTTGACACTTCAGCAGGTAATCAAGTGTAATTAAGCCCCCTGGCTGGCACCCCGGCAGAGGGCATTGAGACTAACAGTGCCACGGGTCGCTAGCGTGGCAGTCCCCCCGCTGATAGCAAGTGCCAAGAGCGTGCTAAAGGGGGAAGCGGCGAAGGCGGGAGGCATGGCGAGAAGAACGGCGTGCTAATGATTGATACAGGTCGTAATCAGGGTGGAGAGGGGATCGAGGAGGCAAGAGACGACGCTCTAATGCTAATGATGCCTTGCCGTGTTACTCCGGCACAACTTCACAGTCAACGCGTGGATGAGACATTGTTTAGCGTCTGGCTTCCAGCGAGCAGCTGGCTAGACCGATTCACAGCATATTGTGAGACGAAAGAGAAGCAGGAAAAAATGGGATATTGACTGCGCTTGCACTCAAAGGAGAAATGAATGAAACTAAATGGATTCGGATGCAGTCGATCTCGAGGAATCAAAGAGCAATGTGTATAAATAAGCAGCTTGCGTCGGGTAGAGAAATGAGTTCTCACTGGAGCCTCCGAACCCTTCATTTAACATCATGACATGCTCGCACCTTTGAAAAAAAAGCTTTGCAAATCTACCAACTCTGTGAGCAAAGAAACGCTAATGCCCAAGGCTAAGGCATTCAAATATTAAATATCATTATGAGATCTAGCAGACTTCGAGGTAATAGTTGAAGATCTTACGTCCGTTAAAATGTTGATATTCAATTAACAGCTGTTAGGAAGACCATTTTTTATCAGGCCAAAATCTAATAAATCACCCCTAGGTTTGTCTTCCCCATTAACATTTAGTTCATTGTGTCACCTGTAGGTAAAATTTGGGATAAAATATCTTAATTTTATATTTTTCTATACAATTTTATTGTTATTATTATTGTTGGTATTAATAATAATATATATAATAACTACTAAATAAAGTAATCGATTCATCATAATTAAAAACAAACTAAAATATAATAATAAGAATAATATTATTAACAATTATAATAAATTAGAACATCCTTTTTACATAAAGTTAAATTAATTAAGACATTTAATTATTTATAATTAAAATTGCATTAGAAGATTTCAATATATTATATAAATAACAAATATGAAATACAATAAAATAATAAATATATCAAAATAAAATATTAAATAAAAAATGTCTTCTATAAAAAATACAATTATATAAGTGTCAGACGGTCTATTTAAAAGAGACCTAATGAAGCGGTCAGCTGTGATTATATTGGTGCTAATACAAAAGCTCTGCATGAAGTCAAAATGCAGAATTGAAACAAACGTACAGCAACAGAAGTTTAAATGTGCTCGGAGAAGTGTTACAGGAACGACTCCATTCATGACTTCAAAGTCGGATCCACCCTCTCCTTTCTCGCCTCAAGCACATCAATGGAAAATCAATGGTTGTCAGAGGAAAGCTATTTCTCCTCCCTTTAAAAAAAAAGACGTTTTCGTGCCTTGAATTCCAACTGCTGCCACTTGTCCGACGGTAGAGACATATTATTGACAGAAAAGGATTTACTGTACTGACAGATTTGAGATCAGCGCTTTAAATTGTGCACTTGGGTGCTAATATTACTGATTATAGTATCAAAACTTCAATGTTTAATTGTGGCAGCCCTAGCGATTGGGTCTAATTGGGAAGTGCGTGCATGCGTTCTGTCCCGGTGACGCAAACGCTGAAGCAATAAGAGAGAAAGAGGAGTCGTTTGTCTTAGTCAGACGTTTCTCGCAACCTTGAGAAAGGTTTTGCTATTTGCGATGTTTCTGTAAGAAAATCTCAGCTGTGAATTAATGCAGCAGGCTATCTCTGGTGGGTAGTAACCCAAAAACGTTATCTTCTCATCAGGCCTCTTCAGATAAAAGCGGCGACAGCAAGGGAGAAACAATGTGTAGATAGGATAAAGTCAAAAGATGTAACTTTTAAACGGGAGAAGTAAATGTTTCCCTTTTTTGTAACGTTGATTTCAAATGCTGCAGACAATCAAACTGTACTTCGTTGGGACAAAGTTGATAGGAGGCCACCAGATCTGCTTTCAAAAAATATGTACGCAACAATGGTTGGATTGTGATATAGCCAGAACACAACTATGCATGGATGAAGAAAAAAGACTCATGTTAAATCGATCTGAAATTAATGTTATTGTAATATTTAATAATATTTATTTTTACCAAAATTAACCTGCAATCGTTTGCTTCTCTCAAACGCCATCTATGCTTAAAAAAAACATTGCGGGTTACTCTACATACTTATAGAGTTTAAGTCAAATCACATCAAACAGAAACTCTTACCTGACAGCTCAACATATAACACTATAAGTTAACTGCTGTGAATCGGATTTGACAATTTTTTTTCAACCAAAGTGTTACATATTGTAGCTTTAATACACTTCAATAGTCACTTTTAAAGTGATATTTCACTACCAAATCAAAATTTGTTCTTCCTCCAAACGATGGTGACGAAATCTCCCGCCAGAGTAGACGGACGATATCCTATTGGCTGAAAACTATAAATGCAGCATTCGCCACTGGAATTACGACACCCCTGGCGTCATCTGCCGGAAGAACAAGCCTCTGGTTCACTCGCATTCAGAAGATGACTGAAGCTAGACATCAACGTTAATAGCGCCGTCAATGTGGATATTTCTCTTAAACAAACGCATCGATGTGCTTCTGAAGACCTTTGTTAAGACCAAAGAGCCGTGTTGAGCACTTCTTTACTCGATTGATGCACTTTTTGGGGCTTCAAAATATCAACACCCGTTCACTCCCATGCTACCGCTTGGAAGCAAAATGATACGTGGTATTATAACTCCAACTGGATTATTTTTCCAGAATAAAATAATATTCAGTTAAGGTGAGTAAACTGGGGAGATTTTGATTTGGTAGTGAAATATCCCTTTACGGATTTTGCATGCATGTTAAGCAATTCTCAGGTCACCGCAATATCTAATGTAAACAAAACTTTTCTCAAGAAAATAATATCTGGAAATACTATTTTATGATGAATGTAAACCAAAAGCATCTAATGGTTCCTTTTGTTGCATCACTCATCAACAGATGCTAATGAATCCTGTCAGGGCTTAAGGATTGCATTGTAAATTCCACCTCGTCCATCTCTTTTGCATACTTTTACATACGGCTCAATTGTGTAAACGAGACACCGGCACATCTGCATACAGATCGGTCCGACGAGTGTATTAAATAACAAATGTCTCATAACTATAAAATATGCTGATGAGATGCAAATGAGAAAGTTAGAGGCCGTTACACCATTATGGTCAACTATTACAGGGTCCACAGGAGGATCCTCACAAAACTGGCCAGGGTTCAGCCAGAAAAGGAGTTTTAGCTGGCAATGACAATCCTTAGAAAAAGCCACTGAGGATTGTTTAGATGTACCACAGCAAACTTAAATGAAAATAAAGTGAATTATCCCAACCTTGGAGTGGCAATGATGCCAGACTCCAGCTTGAGCTCTATTGATCTATTGGCTACTGCACACTAGCCTCTCTCAGCTGCTTTTATTACAGTAAACGCCTCTGTCGCATCTTAGGTTTACTAAGGTTTGTTTTCTGCCTTCTACTATATTTCTCACAAAACTGTAATTGCAACAGTAAACTGTAAACAAATGCACAATTTTAGTCAATAAATATTGTGAAATGTTACAGAAAAATCTGGTTAGCCGTAAAATGCCCATCCAAATACAGTGAATGCCTTAAACAGATGAAATACATTACAAGGCTGCTCAATTATAAAAAAAACTGATTATTTTGGCCAAGGATTATTCATTATTAAAATGGCTGCACCACTGCACAGTAGATCTTTGCAAAATGGAATGTGGCACAAAAATTGTTTCACCTTATTTATTTTTCATTCGTCCTATAATACTATCATATATGAATGTAAAATGTATCAAATTTTAGGTAATGTCCTTACAGAAAAAAAACACGTACAATATTTAAAAAGATGATACATGAACTTTACCCGATTTTATAACTAAAACAAAAAATTATCTGATAATTTATAGTGAAAAACCATAATTGGCTATAACCACAATTCCCTGCGTCATGTCATACTTCTTTTAAATACATGTTTAGTAACTTGTTTCTATATTTATCATGTGTTATGTAGATTAGGATGTTTATATTTCATGCTGTTGTTTGATTCGTCGTGTGACTGTCCGTTTTACTCTGTAAAAAAATCCTGTGAAAGTGTAAGATTCCAACAGCTGCTGTGTCATAAAAACGTAAAATAAAAAAAGTTCAAAGTAATATTACATGTTTTTCACACTATTTTACACCATCCTTGTTTTCTTTTTTTACAGTTTTCCGTTCTTCAATTTACAGTTTACTTATGTAATTTAAGATTTTTAACCGCATTTCAAAAACCGTAAAATACCGTAAAATTACATGGTTGACTGCATTATAAGGTTTATGTGTCATGTATGTGTGTGTATATATGTATGTATGATGTATGTATGTATATGTGTATATATACACAGTATATCTCAGTGTTCTGTTGTACGATTAATGTCAAAAGACCTGCGTTATATCCATATAGTAATCAGTATGTCAGTCTTCCAAACAAAACCCACACTGACGTCATTGGCTGGGTCATGTTGACATGTCTGCTCCACGGGTGTGCCGAGAGATCCTATATCTGTTGCATTTCCCGCTGTTCCTCCATTTCCCTTTTTACTCTATAATTCTACCCAATTAAATTAAAAGCGCCATTTAGATGCCTATAAACATCTGCTGTCTCACGAACAAAAAGTTGCACATATTCCTTCTGTCGACAACTTCAAGCATGCAATTGCTTGCTGAACAAGGGAACATTTTTCCATAAATTGAGTTATTTGGGAGATGTATGCAACTGTGAAACCCAACCAGATTTTGCGCCTCGAAAAGCACAAATTTCCTGTCTGCAGGCACCTGCAGATGTCATGCATTTATTATTAGACCTGCAGTCTGATAGATGCTGTCAGGGGACCAACAAACCAACAACGCGAGAAAGGGAATGGGGTTCGTCTCGGCAGGCGCTCGAGCGTATGAACCCCCAAACTAATTTAGGTGTTAATTGGAAACAAACTAGCAAAAATGGGCTTCGTCGTGTGGAGAATGATTTGCGAATCACTGCACAAACACTTTGTTTGGACGGCATTATTGTTTGAGTTACAATTATTAACACAGGAATCTGTGATTCTGTGTGCCGATTCAGAAATGAGTGAGATCTCTACTAAGCTGAGAGAGTCTCTGTGAATAAAATATCTTAAGATAAGGATCATAGCTAGTACTCTTTATTGATTTAGTTTTCTTTTCATGTCACCGAAGAACACAATGAGAAATTTGACTTTAGTTACAGAATTCAGTGAAGGTCGGTAAATAAAGGGCATTGTGAAAACACAAAATTCTTACATTTATTTCCAGAAGACACATGTGCTAGCAGAAAAGGGATTTCACAAAGAATGCCTATGAAACGATTGATCTGTTGTCCTCAGGGAACGGTCTGAATCAAGATGTATGTTTTGTACGTGCGTTCATACAGGAGAGATATTTAGGTATGCTAGATGAGCGCTCCTGTACATGATTCATACATCAAATTATTCTTTAAATATAGTAGGTAATAATTTCAGGATGTCATGCAGGTATTAAATCATGTCAAAATCGTATTTGAATCGTATATTAATATTATATGAATGTGCTCTGCTCTCAAAGGGGCGATTTTCTAATGAAACATTCTGGGTTAGTTTTTATATACGACTTGTGGGATTAAGTCTGGCACTCACTGTCATGTCACTATACCTCTCAAAAGAAATGCTAAGGCTGGAAAATATCAGTCTTAAAGTCTACCGCCTCATCTAAACAACCACAAACAATGCTTTCGAAAAGTTGATAAACAAACATGACGTTTAAGGTTATAATCACTGTTAAAAAAAACTCTTACATTTATAACCTTACTATTTACATTTCTGATTGTTTCCTTTCTTTATTTTTGATGGTTCAGTGGTGAATTACTGAAACTTTTTACAGTATAATTAATAAAAAAATGTTAAATAGTGTTTCTAGTAATAAGTATCTATAAAATAAAATACCTATAATAGCTAAACCTATCAAATGAAATAAAATAACAAATACCCATGAAGTGAGGTGACATAAAATATCTAAAAAAATATCTATATATTTAAAAGACAATAACATGAAAGACAAAACAACAACACATTTAAAATTTAAAATATGGCTAACTATGACATAAAATAAAACACCTATGAAATAAAAATATATATATACTACCTATACCTATAAAATCCTTATAAAAATACAAAAAATATATATATGGATTTTATTCAAATTAAAGCAGCACTTTTTTTAAATGATAGCATCCATTTGCATATCAAGACACAATGTAAGGTCTTTAGACATCAGATAAACAATTTGACTTATTAAAATAAAATGGAAAAATTACTTTTTTTTATTAAAAACCAAAATTTCATTTAACACATGTTTTTTTAAATCATAAACACACACAACAAATGAATCATTAATCTTATTAATCAAGTATTATTTATGTGCCAATAGACGAACAAGATAACACAACAAAAAACATGAACAAAAATTAGTGTGAAAGTGACTTAACGATCAGATTGATTTAGACAAAATGCAACAAAAAGAATCAGGTCTGTGTTGTCCCTAAAGTTCAAGAGAAACCCCCGGAGACCTTCACTTCCCCTGTTGTGAAACGTTGACGTGCCCGCCGCGGTCGCATGGGCTCAGTCCTGACTGACATGCATTGATCAACTGCATCGAGAAAAGATGCAGCCCAGTTGAAGTCTGCCCTCGGTTCGCTCTCATTCACCGCTTTCCATCCCCCAATGGCAAATTAAAGCCTCCGACTTCCCTAAAATGAATTTATCCACATCGAATGTAAATGCGCACGCATATGAAAGGTCACCGGTTACATCGGCGTCTTTGATTTGGGGGAGTCGTCCACAGTCATCAGAAGGTCATGTTGGGAAAGAAAAACAAAGGTGAGATGTCTACGGCGCCAGGGGATTCATTAGGGACTGTCCTCGGGCAGGTTTAAAGGAGGAAAGGAAACTCATTGATGAAAATTGACCGCAAAGTACAATTATCTGAAAGCGGTGGAATATGAGGAACTAATTCACCACCGTAAGCCAAAAGTCAATCCTCGGGTGTATAATTTGAGCGCCGGAGGTGCATTCATGGCTTTGAATGCCGACCTCCTTCCACACACAACAAAAAGGGAGGATCATTACGGCCTGATTTGACGAGTTTCATCTTTCTCAAGGAAATCTTTATTGCACGCCTCATGTTCTTCTGTTCCGTTCATGATGGGTTGTGCCGTACTGCAAGCTTTGTCGGAGATAATGATGTCTTATTAGAGGGTACTTCTATTCTTCATGGTAGGTTAAATACCTTCCTCAGTATAAGTGCAGAGACGTGGACTGTTAGATTTTCGCTTTCACGAGGAAATCGACCATTTTTTTAATTCAATAATTTTAGTAAAACAAAGGTGTATGTATACGAGGATTAGAGGTCTACACCAATTTTATATTGTACATGCTTCCAGGTTTCATTTTGTACATTTTGTTGTGTTCATGTCTGCAACATGTAAACAGATCTGTTTTTCTATAATGTAAACCCCACTGTACTTCAAATGTAATTATCAATATTGACTCCACCATCAAATTAAAAAACAGCCATGAAGAATCACAGATTCAAAATCTAAGCAGATTTTTGCTTATAACTAATAGATTCAAATAAATAAACAAACAAATCTGATCAACCTATAATACATTTGTATATTGGTATGCCATTACTCAAGGTCCCAGAAGTATTTTAGGATCTGAAGTGTGGGAGGATCTTGCCTTACAATAGTTTTCACTACACATCAGGTTCTCCAGCACTGCTTCCTGTATGTTTTGTTTTCTCTTGAGCAAGTTATTACATTCTGATAAAAGGTAACAAACACATACTTTTTGTGAAATGGCAAATGGCGATGAATTGTAAACGATAACAGGGTCAATTTTGATTTCATGTTAAAACATGTAAACTTTATGGCGACTTTCGTACAGAAAGTGGTCACATAATTTAACACCTGACAATTTACGATACAAAGCGAAGCACAACCTCAACAAATAACAACGTTAAAGCCCATATTTCACTTTTATATTCTAATAACCCATCACAGGGTAATGCCTATCATTATTTAGAGGCGCAATTGATCACAGCAACCTGACTCCGAGCAGGTGAGGCGGCTTGAAGAAATATACAGAGCATAGCAATTATAGTTAAGACATGAAATAAACGGGACAAAATTGAAAGTATGTATGTATGTGAGTGAATATTCTGAATTGCATTTTGTGGCAACCGTTTGTTTTTATTGTGTTTCGTTTGAAGCGTTTTTTTGCTATTGTATCTTTTTAGGTGTCAATATTCTCAGATACAAAAATATTTCATTGTCATGTTTTTCATAAATATGGACAAACATTCCCGGAAAAGAGTAATGGTGTAACTTAATTCAGCTCTTTAAAAATGTGCATATTAATGTTGATGCTACTAATTAAATAAACTTTAATAACAATGTTAATGCCAATACTATTTAACAAGAAAAAAAAATATTGATCATAATAATATTAATGAATGGCACCTTTTTATAGAGCTGAATAAATTACTATTATTATTTATAATAATCAGTGTTGGTCAAGTTACTCTGGAAATGAAATTAAATTACTGATTATTCCTTTTAAAGGAATTCAAGGTACTGGTTTGATTTCTTTATTTCTAAAGTAATTTGTTACATTACTAGTTACATTACTACCCCCATCCCTCAAAAAACAAAATAACCTCTTTAGCCTTCTCATGACTAAACTTTATTGAGAAGTGCACACTCCTTCTCTCAACAAACAAAACTAAGCCTGTCTTTTAATTGTTTTAATAAATTATTTCTGCTTATTCCATGATAAAGCCTGTCCTAAATAATATTAATGTTGAAACTCTGTGACATTTTAATTTAAAACGTTTTCATATGTTAGCTGTAGTATTTCTATTCCTGCAAGCTCCATAATCTAAAGTCTCTCATTAGTTTCTTAGAACTTGTATATCTTTACAAGTGCTTCTGCATGTTTCTATATTATGATTTCTTCATCATATAATAACGCAGTTAACGTCACTGTCTCCTGAAGTTTAACCTTGCTGTACTGCCCTTTCAGGTTGTTTTTCGCGGGAGGGCTTTGCTTACCACCAAATGACCGACAACGCACAACAATGTTCTTGCCTTTGACAGAAATAAACTCAAAATAATAATTGCATTTGCAGCTACAAAACGCATACGTTTCTCTCTCCATGCGGAGTTTGTTTTCGCTGGTAGTACCAAAGATTGTCTTATTATATGGAAATGTATGGGTCTGTAATACTTACAATTGGAGCATAAAGACTAACATGGATCACGAGAGACACCTCAGCCATATAACAGCGTCTAGTCTCCTTGCCTGCTTTCCGTCCAATCCGTTGAAGCCGCGGTGATAGCATTGGTCGTTACTAGTTTTTAGCTTAAGGTGGTAGGCTTTCCATGGAGTGGCTTTGATAGTACTTTCCGCGCAGGCGCTAACAGGTTTCAGGGCAATGACGTAACGGGTGCGTCAGGCAGGCGTCCAGACTTTGAAAAAGCTATTTCGCTTTTACAATATAATTGTTAAAACTATAAAACGGCAACGATGTAACGCAGCTGTAATGTATAGTTACATGAACTTGGAACTATAATCTAATTACTATTTTACAATTTATAACGCTTTAAATTACTCCGTTGCCAAAAAAGTAATCAAACTACAGTTACTGCCCAACACTGCTCTTAGACTGCCCCCTTCCTCCCCCCAATATAAGCATGGCTTTCTTCTTAAATCACTTCCTTTACTTCAGCTGCTGGACACACATACACAAAAACACACACGACGGCCTGTCACCCACTGATGGATACTGACACAATGAAAGATTCATGCAAGCAGCTGGGCAATACAGCCTACATCACTGCCCTTCACATCTCACTGACGAGAGAGAGAGAAAGAACACGGCCAAAGAAAAATCCAGTCATGGGGTCCTCGCTTGGCCTCCATACAGCTCCATTTAAAAACAAACATCGATACATGCCAGCCACTGCAACCGCGTCTTTTCAAAAGCATCACTCTTTACATGAAGCAACGCGCCTTCCATTGTGCTTCTATCTGCGATGACGGGCATAAAATCTCAGTCGACACAAACACAGATGGCCATATACAACGAATAAACAAAATATTTTCTTATGACAGCCAAAAGGCTCCTCTAAATGGCAAGAAGATATTGCTATCGGGTATGTGTCTTATACACCTTCAACGAAACGGAGAATTTCTCACGAATTGCCAGACGGAGAGGAACTGCGAGGAGGGAAGCAATTCACCCCACCTGTCTCGTCCTATTTGAGGTGGTGTCGTCGGGTTTGGATGGGAGAGAGGTGATTTGGTGCTCTCCCGCTATGAGATATAGAGTGGCAAGGACTTCTCTGTAATAGTGTTCGGACTCACTGACACGCAGTGTTCATCTGTATCCCGCAGCGGCATTGCCTACAGGTCTGCGTTGAATCCGCAGCCTCAAAATTTGTATGGAATTTTAACGCCGCTGATTTGGAAAGTTTCATCCTCCACGTTGTATACTTCAGTTGCACATGGGAAACTCGTATCTTATAGTCCGCTATTCGCTATTACGTCAAGTGATATATTCAAGAAGTTCGAAGAATGAGTATATTAATTGTATTAAATTGAATTAAAACGACTTAACATCTATTGATTCTCAGCGGATGTCTACCGAAAGTTAAGTTGGGGCCACAAAACATTTGTTTATGTTGTTTCGCTAAAACCGTTTATTGGATCTTCGGGAATATGGGCAGGGCCTTGATACCTTGGCTCCATCAAATGTTCATTACGGTTCATACTTTTGCTCCGAAAAATGGTATTTAATAAAAATATTTATTTTAGCTCCATAATCCCACGATTAAAAAGATTAAAATACAATTTATAAAACTAAAATGACTGCAAAATCATTTATTACAATTGTCGTACTGGTACGACATCACAACTTGCTCACTAGTGCATCAACTAAATTTCAGAGTTCCCCCAGTCGTAAATATGACTTTACTTGGTCGTTTATGTGCTTGGAACTCATAATAAAATGTATTCTGACTGTACTTGAAGGCTGCTAAGCTCCATATTGACAACAGAACTGGTCAAAAGATTAAGGACACTTACTCTATTCACTTTTCAACACATTTTAGAAAAATAAGTGTTCTGTGCTCTTTTTAGCTGCTCTTTCAAAATCATTTTTATTAAATAGAAATGTATTACGTGATGGAAAAAGTTATGAATCGATTTTTATTGTGAATTGTATAATTCCCAAGATGTCTACTAAAGGTCTGGAGATCTGGAAAACATCTGCTGTGCAAAAACATCTGATACAAATCTTAGAAAAAAGACGTTTTAAATACATCCTAAATCATAAAAAATCTTGTAGATATCTTCTAGATGTCCTAATGCATCTGACAGCAAACATGATAAGCAAACAATCAAACAATACGCCTTGCAGACATCAAACAGACATATCCTAGATGTAAAAATGTAATGTGTATAGATGTCTCTTTAGCGCTAGTCACAAGTAGCGGTTGAACAAACGTACACAAACACCACTCTTCACGGATTTTGTTTATTCTTCAATGAAAAACTGCTCAACTGTCTACTGTCTTTCAAAACCAACCAAAGAGCAACAAATTGTACAACCCATTCTCACTTCCGGCTCGTCACATATTGACGCTCGGTCAGCGCCCCTCGGCGTCATGTTTGAACACGCAGGGTACCCCTTTGGCGTTATTTTTTGACGAGCGGGTAACTCCCTTGTTGGTCGCTACATGCTCCAGACCAAGACACGTGCAATTCTTAACATTTCATAAATATTTATACAGTTAATCTTTTTTAGCACCCAACCCCACCCTAAATCTAACCACTTCTAAACCATATAAAACACAACTAGCGAATAAAAGTACAGTCACAGCTATTTATTGCACTAACTGACTGAAAGCAGTGTAAAAGTATTACAAACAACTTGTGTCGTAGACCTTTATGCAACGATGCCGTACGATAACTTTATACGAAGAGGGCGTGTCCGTGAATGCACTCAATCGGCTCCAATTCAAAAGATAAACCGGAACATTAGCTAGATGCAGTCAGTCACGGGAGCCAAAACCATTTCACGTTCAAAGCCAACAAAATGACCAGATCGGTCACGAGGCACGGGAGAGCCAATGGCATCGAAGCTGACGTAACTCTTCTTCTGGCAGGAATTTTTGAATGTCTGTTATTCACGGGTCTGAGATTTACGGCGGACGGTGATGACTTTTTAATGAAACTGTCCCAGTGGATTGTGGGATTGACTTCTCTGCAAAGAATACAAAAGATGTTTCTTCAGAATTTGGTCATTAAAAGGTATTTTAGAAGATAAATGAATACTACCTTTAGCAATAACCTCCGTGTCAGAAACTCACCAACACCTTAAAATGTTGCCTACATAGGCAACATGCCATGTTTTAAAAGCGAGTAAATATTAGTGGCACGATAACACGTTATTTAGGAGCATTTGCCCCAAAACACAAAATTGCGCTGCAGGCACTGTATTCCTTCCTTCCATTAAACTGGCTAATGAAGCCTCTAGTGACCATGTGCGCTCTACGGAGAAGGAAATTTATCTTCACACACTCCTGACACACTGAGGGTTCTGCTTGAGCGGTGCGAAATGAACTCGTTTTTAGTCATGCAAAATACTGTATGATAAACTTGGCTTCCTTTTCGCTGTTACGCATTCAATTTGTACACATTCGTGCACCACACTTTTTGGATGAGCATGAAAGGACAAAGAGAAAATGTCGGAAATGTGGCCTGTAAATGCGTTTACTGTGGATGACAAAATGTCCGGACACCTCTGTAAGATGTTTTTAGAAACGTCTTAGAAAAGGCAGTCTTTCATATATTCTATATCAGGGGCGGACTGACCGGTAGGACATTCTGTTAAAGTCAGGAACAGCTGTCCCAACTACGGCCTACAGCCGTGACCAGGGGCGCACTGGCTATCTTGAGTACCGCAACTTTTCTCAGTGGTCCACTAATATGTGGGGCCGGAATGGACCGGAAAGACGGACGTATTATAAACAAATTGCACCCAATGCGAAGGCATTAGCGAGTCAGACACGTATCCATGTAAAGTAATGACACGTGGTGCAGGGCCAATGGCGTCGAACACAGAGCATCCAGCTGTCATATTTTGGAGAAAAGACATTCGGGAATGATAAAACGAAAGCATCAGGTCATCAATCATCTCCATTCATTTTAGTGACTGGGAATAGTGCAGCGCGCAGGATTAAAATAAAATTAACCTTATTGTTTAAGTCCGCCGGTGTGGACGTAAATATAATTAGTTACAGTTATTGTTACAGTTATTGTTATAATGTGAAAGGCCCTTTAGAGTTGTTTTGTCAACTGTTTGTTTTTATAAGCATATAGATAATTAAAATGATGCTGTAAAAGGGTGACCAATGCGACCAAAGACAAAAGCTCATCACCCTGTGAACACTCAAACATTTGCAGGTTCACAAATTAATTATCAGGACAAATACAATAGCAACATAAATTTCATTGGGACGTTGCAGCCTAAGAATCAACTGGTACTCGTAAGTGAAATCGATCATTAGTGTTTTATTGAGTCTAACGCAGTTTCGTTTCCTTTGTTTGCGTCCGCTGAGTCACACGCTGTTAGTTTGCATTTGTTTGTGTGTTAATATTGGGACATTTGGAAAGTGTGTCCAACACCAGATAAAGTACTTAAACAGTTGTTCTAAGGTCAGTTCGTGGGAGAAGCAGTTTTGTTGCAGCCCAAGACTCAACTGGTACTCGTAAGAGAAATCGATCATTAGTGTTTTATTGAGTCTAACGCAGTTTTGTTTCCTTTGTTTGCGTCCGCTGAGTCATGCGCTGTTAGTTTGCATTTGTTTGTGTGTTAATATTGGGACATTTGGAAGGCGTGTCCTGCTGAATTAAATTGCGTGATTGAATAGGGTATTTAAATGGGATTGACCACCGCGTGCTGCGGTCGCGTGCAGCCCTCATCGCGTGAAGACCGAAGAGAGTAAAGACCATCGACTCTACCTGTGCGACTCCACCGAGCAACGACACAGACAACGCACTTGAGTACTACTGTTTGCACTTCGACTATTGCACTTTATCTATTATCTTTATACAATTATCTTTATTTGTCTTGTACATTCCTTCATTTTTTCACTATGTGTTTTCAAATCCACACTGTCATTACATCTCGTAAACCAACTGTAACTCGCAGAAGGCCACGCATGGCTAATGCTAACAACCTGCGTACTCTTTCAGCATCCAACTCTACCTCTATTACCTTTCCAATTGGTTTATGGAACTGCCAATCCGCTGTAAACAAGGCAGATTTCATCACAGCTATTGCAAAACATTCTGGTCTTTCTCTTTTAGCACTTACTGAAACCTGGATCAAACCAGAGGACACTGCCACACCGGCTGCCCTCTCTAATAATTACACTTTCTCCCACAGCCCACGCATATCAGGGAGGGGCGGAGGAACCGGTCTACTTATTCCTAACGACTGGAAATTTAAACAGCTGGCACCCTCATGCAACAACACCGCCTTTGAGTTTCATGCTGTCGCTGTCATCCACCCTGTTGTGATGCATGTTGTAGTTCTCTATCGCCCCCCAGGGCACCTTGGACTCTTCTTGGAGGAATTGGATACACTTCTGTCATCATCCCCGAGGATGGTACTCCTCTGGTGGTGCTTGGAGACTTCAACATCCACCTGGAAAAACCACAGGCTGTTGACTTCAACAACCTTACTGCATCGTTTGACCTAAAGCGAGTCCCCACTTCAGCAACCCATAAATCTGGTAATCAACTTGATCTCATCTACACACGCTATTGCTCCACCCATCACTCCCAGGTCACCCCACTGCACACGTCGGATCATTTCCTCATCACTCTTGATCTCGACTTAACTTCTCCAGACACTACACATGCCTCCCCACTGGACACATTCCGACGCAACCTACGATCACTCTCTCCCTCCCGGCTATCCTCTGCTACTCTCCCACCCCCTAAACAGTTCTCTCTCCTTGATACTAACACCGCCACCCACACCCTTTGCTCCACACTAACCTCCTGCTTAGACATCTTATGCCCTCTGAGATCTAGGCCATCTCGTGCATCTCCTTCTGCCCCCTGGTTATCTGATGTTCTCCGTGAGCATCGCGCCTCTCTCAGGTCTGCTGAGAGAAAGTGGCGAAAATCAAAAGAACCCACTGACCTCTCTCTCTACCAGTCTATTCTCTCTTCCTTCTCTGCGGATGTCTCCTCTGCGAAAACCCAATTGTAGTAGAGTAGGCGGGGCGAGACCGTGGATCGAGGCCGGTAAGTAATTGTTAATTAGCGCCAGTGGTGCGCGCACCGGCCTCGCATCACGTAGGAGATTGGGAGCATATAAAAGGAACAAGCGACCGGACCGTCGATGAGAGAGGACCGGGCCCGAACATGTTTGTATTTGTATTTATGTTTTGTTTACTGTGTTGTTGTTCGCCGGCGGTCGTCCGTGAGGGGCCGCCGGCTGTTATTATTTGATTAAATGTTTTAAATGTTTGCCGGTTCCCGTCTCCTTCCTTCCCTACTTTGAATCTTTCTACACCAATACTACCACACTAAAATCAACAACTCTCCTGACCCTCGTACTCTCTTTAAAACCTTTTCTGCTCTCCTTTGCCCGCCTACCCCCTCACCTCCTTCAGACTTAACAGCTGACGATTTTGCATCGTTCTTTGTAAAGAAAACGAACACCATCAGCAATCAATTCTCTGCGCCACCATCTCTTGACCACAGTCAATCCCCAGACACATGCTCGTACCCCTCGTTCTCTCTCCTATCTGAAGAGGAAGTTTCCAAGGCAATTTCTTCTAACCACCCGACTACCTGCCCTCTAGATCCCATCCCCACCCATCTCCTCCAGGCCATCTCTTCATCAGTTGTACCCTCTCTGACTCACATTATCAACTCGTCCCTCACCACTGGCACATTTCCTACTCTCTTCAAAGAGGCCCGTATTACCCCACTTCTAAAGAAGCCTACTCTTAATCCTACACTGTTAGAAAACTACAGACCGGTATCCCTACTCCCCTTCGCTGCTAAAACTCTAGAACGTGTTGTCTGTAACCAGCTCTCATCCTTCCTCATCCAGAACAACCTCCTGGAGAGCAACCAGTCTGGGTTCAAGAGCGGTCATACCACTGAGACTGCGCTGCTCTCTGTTATCGAAGCCCTGAGACTGGAAAGAGCTTCCTCTAACTCATCTGTTCTCATCCTACTGGATCTATCTGCCGCCTTTGACACTGTTAACCATCACATCCTCCTGTCCACTCTCAAGGCTATGGGGGTCTCCGGAATGGTGCTACATTGGTTCAGGTCTTACCTCTCAGGTAGGTCATTTAGAGTATCTTGGAGGGGTGAGGTGTCTGAGTCCCAACATATCGACACAGGTGTGCCTCAGGGCTCAGTGCTTGGTCCGTTGCTATTCTCTGTATATATGACATCCCTTGGCTCTGTCATTAGGAAACATGGCTTTTCCTATCACTGCTATGCGGATGATACACAACTCTAGCTGTCTTTTCGCCCTGACGATCCGACTGTCTCTGCACGCATCTCAGCTTGCCTAGCCGACATCTCACTCTGGATGAACGGCCATCACCTGCAGCTGAACCTTTCAAAAACAGAACTGCTTGTAATCCCGGCTGATATAAAGACTTATCATAACCTTTCCATTCAACTGGGCTCATCAACCATCACACCTTCCAGAAAGGCAAGAAACCTGGGAGTGGTGATCGATGACCAGCTCAACTTCACAGATCAAGTTGCCAGCACCGCCCGGTCCTGTAGATTCATCCTCTACAATATCAGGAAAATTAGACCCTTCCTATCAGAGCATGCTACGCAAGTCCTAGTACAGGCTCTAGTCCTGTCCAAACTGGACTACTGCAATGCACTACTGGGAGGACTTCCAGCTTGCACAACCAAACCTCTACAGATGATCCAGAATGCTGCGGCAAGAGTCATCTTTAATGAACCGAAGAGAGCACACGTCACTCCTCTACTCATTAAGCTACATTGGCTCCCTATAGTCGCTCGCATCAAATTCAAGACTCTGCTCCTGGCCTACAAGACCACCACTGGTTTGGCACCACCTTATCTTCACTCACTAATGCAGACATATGTACCCGCCAGATCCCTACGCTCTGCAAACGAACGGCGTCTTGTGGTGCCATCCCATAAAGGTAGAAAATCTCTCTCGCGCACCTTCTCCAGATCTGTTCCACCTATGTGGAATGATCTGCCTGCTGCTACAAGATCTGCAGATTCTGTAGCCATCTTTAAGAAACGCTTGAAAACCCATCTCTTCCGCCAACATCTTACTGTTCGGTTCTGACTCAAGTTTCTTTTCTACTCTTTTCTTCTCTACTCTTTTCTTCTCTACTCGTTTCGTCTCTACTCTGAAAAACAAAAAAAACAAACAAACAAAAAAAAAATGTATGAATGAATGTTTCAATATACTGTGTTAGGCTATATGAAACCAGTCTTCTTTTTGATTGCACTTATGCTCTTGTTGTACTTATGCTGTCCTAATTGCTTCCATTACCTACCCCACTTGTAAGTCGCTTTGGATAAAAGCGTCTGCTAAATGACTAAATGTAAATGTAACACATCTCCTTATTAACTGATATTCGGATAATTTCTCTACAAATCCATTTTCCATAAGACTAGCTGATATATATGGCAGACAGCAAGTATTTCTGAGGTAAAACTGATCAAATCTATTTTTAAGGTTAAGTAAAGGGTGAGGTGAGACTTAAAATAATGAAACGCTGAAACAATTTCATGGCAATTTATAACTATTTTAGAAATTTTCTTATTACTTGTTTTTTTACCAATATCTTTTCAAAATATATTTTGTGTTCTGAAGAAGAAAGTCATAAAGGTTTGAAAAGACATGAGAGTGAATAAATGATGAAAATTTGTTCATTTTTGATGATTCTACTTCTGGTCACCACCATACATACATTATAGTACCACATAGCTCCTTGACATTCCTAGCATACGTTCCAATATATGAAATGTATACATTGAACACTATCTCCGAAAATGGACCCCTACAGCTAAATTAAGCTCAGATTACCCGCCGTGCCAAGGCCCTGCAGAAGCTAAAGTTGCCCTAATGTGTTTCCTGACAATAAGAGTGTCAGTGACGTAAGGGTGTAGAGGTGACAAATGATAATTTCATGAATTTTAAAAGCAGGTGTAGTGCCCGGAGGGGAGCAGCTTTGTGACATACATCAGAGGCGGTGCCTGACCTTCCCCGGGCTTGGTGATAAATGTCGGGGCCAAAGAGCTGCTGGAGGCTTTGGGTTCCAGTTGTACATCCATTTAAACTGGAAGTCTCATCAGCCGGAACCAGACCTTTGCTTGGAAGAATACTAGATCAAACATCAGCACATATCGAAAAGAAAAATGCCCAAGAATCGAGGAAATGGACTGAAACAAAGATATAAAGGCACGGTTTACAAAATATATACCTTTTAATCATGACAGAAAATGTATCTCTTTTAAGTATTTTTTAATTAAAATGCTTGATGCAAAAAAACATATTGGTGGACTTTTATTTGTAGTTCATTATATGGGTTTTAAACCAAAAAACTGAAATTTAGTTTTTACAAGTGGTTTTTACTATGGTTACAGTAAAGATTTGAACATTTAGTGATTCTAATACCCATTTGAGATCTCTCTTTAAATTTGTAAAGCATTTGTTTTATTTTTAGTGCATGATTTTTCATAGTCAGGTAAGGGACATTTTCAGGATTGTCACATCTATAACGCTACATATTCCTCATAAATGGACACATGAAAATGAATATAAAGTAACTATTTGATGTTCTAAAAAGAGGCATCCCTTCTCCATTCATTGGGTATTATTGCTGCCGGATTTTGTTTTTTATTTTACAGAAATCCTTCAAAGTTTATCGTCTCCCAAAAACCGTGTCCTTTTTTGTCACTTCCATTACGCATGTTTATTTCCCTTTTTTAAAATAGAATTTATTTTCATAGACTGACATTTTTTGATGTTTAGACTCTATCAACAAGGGTTCAGTAAAATATAAACAGAAGGTTCAATATTATCGTAACAAATACATTCTCTGAACATTTTTATGTCACTACCATTACGCAAAATAACCCGTCCGTGATGCTGGAATTGCACAGGTGTAAAAACACTATAATGTCGTAATAATAGGTCATTATTCTTACCCTACTTCTTGGCTGACTCTCAAATGATTCCTCCCGCGATTCATCTGTCTAATACCCTTCCATCCGTTAGCCTAATGTCATGTGATTAGTTAGATGGTGTAGTCTGTTGTGAGTGGTTAAACGCGTCCAGTTTGAGCCCAAGTCTGACGAAGAAACATCCAAAGACGATAGTAGATAATAGATAGACTATAATGGATTGAACACTTTGTAGCGAGTAAGGCGGCACGAGAGCCTAGAGGGAACGACAGCTGTGTCTTGCACCGGTCTCGCATCTCTCACGAAGGAGATCGAACATATAAAAGGACGAACGACAGGAGTGTACGACTAGAGAGGACCAGGTCTGGACTTTAAGTTATGGTTTATGTGGTTATTTTACTTTCGTTTTGTGGTTTGTTTATTTTATTAAAAAGTTGCTTAAAAGTTTCATGGGTAGATTAACAAACTGTAATACCCCAGAAATAACGTTACATGTTAACGTTAGCGTTATATGCATTAGCTAAATAAGGTACACAAATATTTCTTGAAGTTCAGACAAAAATAAATAGTCGCACTTACACGTTGTGATTCTGTGGAGCCAACATGTCCAAATAAAACACTTTTTCAAGGATTGTCGTTTAACATCCTGCAGTGAAGGCGCCAAGATTATTGAAGCCATCTTTGGTGAAATGACGCGTGCACAGTAAACCCTAGGGTTATACTCCTTTGGTGTCGTTTGAAAAATGAATTGTAACCATTGTTTCCTAAGAAGTTCTTCCTTTGGTAGTTAAAGTAAGATGGACTTAATTTCACAACGTAGAACACAGGTCCTAGACATGATGCATATGCATCACGAATGAGTGACAGTGTTTAAGGGAGAAGAGTGAAGTTTTTGAGGCAGTCGCAGCAAAATGTAGACGGGGACTATTTCTAGTGACGTAGATACACGGCGGTTAGAGACTGTGACTAGGTCACGTCTCTTTGCGTGATTCAGAGTTAACTCCCTTTTTTACAAGCCAATAACTTTGTTATTCATTCACCTTCGGACTTACAACACTTACAACGGACTTTTAAACACGGCAACATAACAAACTGCATGAAATGTAATTTTCATGATCTAATGTTACTTACTCTTTAAAGGTCCAGTTTGTCAAATTGATCGGCATCTAGTGGTGTGTTTACAACCAATGGCTTACTCCACCCCTCCGTTTCGGCTGATTCAGAACTAAGATGACGTCACGTTTATTGCTTCTTTACCAAAGGTGATATCTAGGGGTGTAACGGTCAGGGATGGACAGGGAAGAGAAATTGGCCCTGGCATTTTTTGGCCCACATCGGCCCTCCACTATTTCTGTCGACTGGGGGGGTGGGAGGGAAGTGTGTGTGTTCGTTGTACATGGATTAGCCTGTTGATCGGTGGGGTAGCATGCATACGTGTCTTTTCCATTCGCGTTGCGTGCTTTCTCTTTTATAATATGTCCGTCTTAGCAGCCAAAGCATCCGTTCCGCCCCCATACTTTAGCGGCCAACTGGGAATACGCCAGATGGCCACTCCGCCCCTGGTAACGTTTCTCGGTAAAAGATTGAACTGCGCAAAAGGAAAGTCTCAGACATGGCGCAAATATCAAGCTCTCTTTGGAATCTTTCGCTCAAACGGAAAAATTCACACAAGAAGTAGGCATGGCCATATTAAGACCTCCATGGGCTCCAGGGCTATGACTTACCACAGGTCCCCAATAGAACGTGTAAAGTGTCTCTGCGCTTTAAAATGCGAGTTTAATCGCTCGGGAGTGTCTTTTAAAGGCGCAATGCAGAATGCAAGGGTTTCAAGACACGCTTTTTATAACAAAACAGTTTCAGTACGAACCACATGGCAAGATATAATAATTAACGAGTTCAAAATGAGTTGTTTCACAAAGAGAGTCATGACAAAACCTTACTTCAAGCATTCAAAATAACGTCTGTCAATTCTATAATATTCCAATAATAACATTTGCTTACTTTAAAACCTTTTTTCCTGCTTTTGATGTAGGAAAAGTTCTTGATGATGTAGCTGAAATTCAGGGATTGGAGGATGTCACATTCGAGGGACAGCAATGCTAGATGGTTCAGTCATTCTTGCAACATTGTCGAACGAAGAATGTTTTTGACTAAAGACAGTTTGGAAAAAGAACGTTCCCCTCAGGTGTTAGTGACAGGCAATGTCAGGAAAATACGGAAAGCTATGTCCACATTAGGAAACAAAGACTGCAGTTGTTTTCTCCTCGGTAGCTGAAGCAATGCTACAACACTTTTGTTGGTCTCATTTTTTGTAAAATCTCTGAATTGGGCGATTTCATCTGGGAAGTCGTCTTGCAAATCCGTCTGGTATTTTTTCGGAAGATATTTAGCCTGAGAATGTAGTTCTTCAGGGGTGATTGTGTGCATTTTGTTGCTTGTTGCTTGTGCGCACCATCTTGTATTAGACAAGGATTTCAGCGTTTGAACACGCCCCTTCTCATTTAGTTGGACATAATAATCCGCCACCTCCAGGTGGTTTTTGAGCAAAAATTGAAAACGGATTGAACGAATGTGAAAAGCTCCTTGTTTCCGTTCTGGGGGATCCAAATATTTGGTCGTCTCCTCTGAAAGCAAGTTTCCGTTCAGATATCAATTTAATAACAGTCACTACTCTCTTAAGAACCTCTGACCAGTACTGGCTCTCTGTTTCGTACTGCTATTTAAGTTCATCGTCGATTTACCCTTCTCCACAGATCTTGTAATCCACATGTGCATGCATTTGCTATGCGACTCGGATCCCTCATGCTCTACAATCCGGTGACTTGCGTGCTTCCAATCGTAAAAGCCATCAGCACTTCCAAATTTTGAGTGGCCGTTTTTATCACCAAAAAGCCGGCACACATAACAATACACGGTGCCTTTAGATGGGGAATAGAGAAGCCAGTCTCGTAGCACATTCTCACCATTTGCTAGTCTACGGATAAAAAGTGTTGGGAGCCAGACCTTTTTTCCCCACACGATCTTTTGCACCTCCGGCTTCGCGTCACAACTCATAGACGCAGATAATTCTATAAATACGTAATTAAAAAATATACCGTGTTCATGTAAAGGCCCCCTTGCAGCGATGGGTTTAAGGCCCTGGAAGTAGGTCTACATGCCACTCTTGTTGAGTATCTTAACAAACATAGTAGATTATGTCTTAAGTGAACAGAGGAAACAGACGAAAAACACCGCATGAGTGTACTGGATCTGTTTCATTCCTCTTAAAGCGACAGCAGCATATTCCTGCTGCCTGTTAAAAGTAAAGGAAATCACTCACTGCTAGCGACTCAATAGCTTCTGTAACTTCAGCTATGATTCATCTTTATTTAATTTGTACACATGCAATAAAGTTTCATTTGATTACTTGAATCCATTTATATACCCTAATAGGTATACAGTCTCTTATTTCATTTTCTGCATTGCCTTTGTTGTTTTATTGGTGCTGTTTCTTGGAGCTTGATTATTTGTTCTTATTTTTATTTGTCAGCAGTCCCTTTTCCCTGAACATGGCACAAACCAAACCGAAACCGTGACACAAACCGAACCGTGAGTAATTGGAACCCCTAGTTATAACGTTCTGTAGAGCATTTTGTCCGTTTAGGGCTACTGTAGAAAAACGATGACAAATTCCTTGAAATGGGACCCACGGTGTATGTAGATAGAAATAACTTTCTACATTCTTCATTATGTAAGGTCTTTATAAACCTCTGAAGACATGGTTATGTTAATATGATATTGCTTTTCTGTCAACACATACTCCTCAATCTTGCATATTGCACCTTTAAAACAGAATCATGGGCACAGCAACGCATGAGTTGTCTGACTCTGCTGGCTCACATCACAGAGCCCAGCTCAGGGTCATTCCTTTCCTTCACATCAGACCTCCATTAATGCCAGTGCATGCTTGTGCATTAACAGCCTCAGACACACACCAGTCACACAAATCTTTCCACTTTTTATGTTTCTCATTTTCGCTATACAATCATTTTCCATGATTGTAATAAGCGCGGTGGGTAAACGAACGTGTCACTGTCCTGTTTGTCTGAGATCGAAGCTAATGCTGTGATCTCATATCAGCTGGGATTTTAAGGCCGCTGTCATCGACGTTTGGCTCTGACTGCGGTTGTGTCTCAGGATCTGATCCAATGTCCAGGTTTGTCAGGAAGATAAGACTAGAGGAGGTGACAGTATCAAGGGCTCCTGCGTCAGCCGTGGAATGATGCCATCTCTCAATCGCACACTGTGTTAGGAATGAAATACCAGTTTTCATTATGTTTACCATGCAACAAACACAATTTTTTCTTAAATAGTCGGTGAAATACTTGGAGCATGCTACATTATCTAGTGAACCAAGTTTCACGAGTTGCAGCTAATGAGCTGGGATGGATAGTATTCGTGTTTGGCAAGCTGTCCCGGGACGACGGCTCCGAGCTCGGTAATCCTCCTCGAGCTCGGAGCACCTGCCCCTTGACCGGGGAGAGGGCCCTGGGCTTGGTGTGTGCCGGACCCAGATAATACCCCCCCGTGCTGATGTAAAAACGGGCTTGTGGTGTGGAGTCGGGGTGGAGGAGGGATATTGCGAAACGTCCGAGAGAAAGGAGGTGAGGTGGCTTGACTACTTATAGGCTGTTAGGATGATTGGTGTCATTGTTTATCGAAAGCCAGCCGAGTTAATAATCTGCACAAGCTCCTCCCGAACCTTATGAATATAACATTATGCATTGCATGTGGTGTCCAGTTATCAGAGCCATTCCTTCCTATGCCCAAACTACGCAAGTTGTGTAGGGCCCCTGCACCACCAGGGGACCCTCTTGAGTCCAAAACGTAAACAAACAAAAGTAACTGTACAGTAACACTGTAACGTAAACAAAATGCGGATTCAACTTTCTGCCATGAGTTTTCTGTTACAAACTTTTCAGGAATCATTTGGAAATGTCCTTTTTAATACTTTTAATACAACACCGTGAAGCACGAGGCGGCATGTGTTTTTGTACTATTTCAAAGTCTTATTTAGTTTTGCCAAATTATGCAAGTACAGATTTACAAATCTAGTATTTGTGCACTGGCATACAGTTGCTTTGACTGGATGTTCAATAGACGATAATTTAGGGACCGTCTCCAAAATTACTGCACCTTAATATTTTAACTTAAATAGCATTTCATGGTGTACCTGTGTTTCATTTGATCATGATAATATGTCATTTTTGTGTCATCGCATTTAGAGAATTATTGATGCGTTTTTGTATGCTTGGCTTTCTTGAGTTAACTATATTTATAATGTTTTATTTTTGTTAATAACTCATTTGGTTAGTGCAAAGCTATGGTTCCAGTGCCACATGTTACTTTAGGTAAAGGATTATTTAGGCTACATTTGAATCAAAACGTGAATTTAATCATCTTACTGTTAGTTTAATGTCGTTTAATTTTCAGGTTTCATTCATTTAAGTGTGTTAATTGATTTATTAGTTTTATTTCTAATAGTTTGCATTTATGCTTATCTAATTTTAACTATTAAGACAAGGGCCCCTCACAAAGGTTTGCATCATCTTAAAGTTATTTTTCTTCTCATTTCTCTTTGCAAAATGTTTTAATGATGATCTGATAAGGGGTCAAGAAAGATGATAAAAATCATGGCTGAATTCCACCATCTTATCACATGGGAACTGAATGTCAAGAGAAGCGCATTGCATTATGGTATACAGTTTCGCAAACAGTGAATTAATCTGTTGTGTACTGCATATTTTGAAAAACATATTAGATCTTCTGGGTATTTTATGTAAAGTATGTAGAAAATTCTCCCCTTGTGTTAAACTAGAACACTCCACCCCCACATTCTTAGATATATCTGAGATGAAAGCGAATATAAAACTATAAATATCCTTGTTTTTTTACAAATATTTCCAATTTCAGATGCATGTGCATTTCGAACACCATGTGTTTTGTGTAAATAATCATATAATTTATATTACTTTCTATGTTTGGCATTTCAAATTTTGAGTTTTGTAATATATGCTGTCTATATTGTATAAATCCATCCATCCATGTGCATACTGCAAAAACAGTCTAAACATATCTCTTCTAGAGGTCATGTCATGTTTACAACAGCACGGGAACAGCGGAAATGAATGCATGCTCAGTGATGTACATGAAACCCTGTAAAACAGGCTTCCATTAAACACTCGCTCATCAGATGCTTTCCCGCTAATGCACATGTAATGCACACAATGAGAAGATTAGTGACGTCAATTTAAGAGGTCCGTAAGACAACAACTCCATTCTGTTCAGTAGTGGACAGCAGAAAAGAAAAAAATATCTGCTACACGCAAATAGTAAAATGCAACTAACCATTTAATTGTGTATAGTAAAATAAACAATCTTAATAAACAGGCTCATCAGGTTTTAAAAAGAATGGATGTATTTCTGGGATAGCCCAGTCACACTTTACGCTTGGGACTTAAATCTAGCTGTGAATGAGAGTTAAATATCTCAAACGTGAATAAGAAGCAGAGGGAGACTGGAATAAAGTACAGTTTTTTTAATGCTGAATACGAACTTCATTATAAAAATATATTATTTTTAGCTTTTTTAACTTTACTACTAAATTTGACCTTTAATACATAAAACATCTAGTACTTTTGAGCATACTTGAGAAATGAATACTGATCTACTTTTAATGTACTCTGGTATTAAAGAGAAAATCATGTATTTATGAAACGGAGTATAAAAAAGGCAATATGCTTTATAATGTGTACTTGACTAAATATACGAATAAAAAAATAGATATATATGTCTCATAGCAAAGGAGAGAGAGGCAAACTTAACATTGAGGCTGAATAAACGTACTTTATTAGATGATGTAAGAATTACTTCCATACAATAAACTATGTGAATACTGTATTGGCTTCTAAAGCGATTGGGAAAACAGTAATGCACAGGAACACAGAGGTATGGAATTGTTTCATAATTGTTTCTAAATGTGTAACTCACTGAATAATTATTACATCAAGTTACTTATTTAAATACAAATTGTTACAAAGCAGCTTTACAGAAAATGTTGTCTCACAAATTCCCGCAGTGTGCTCAATGGCACACATTACAATAACTCTACATATACCAATTATTTATCCTGAGGTGATTTGATGTTGCCGATGTTTGACTGACAAAAACAGCCTGTGATTAAAATTAAACTGGCTGAACTGTTTCTGTCGTAAGGACTGACTTCTGCTAAATGTTTAAAATGGCCTATTATATTGTATTAATATTTCCTATATAAAATATGTTTGTACATATTGTAGTATTTTGGATAATACGGTATTAATAATATAAATTGTGATAATATAAGCAATATATTAATAAGTAATAATTGAATGTTAGTGAAAATCCACGGCTAGCCGTGCATTAAAGGATTTAAAAAAAAAAAAAAAATTCTACCACAATGTTGGTTATTAAAGCCGAATTGATTTGAATACATTGCACTGAAAGTCTCTCCTTGCAGTAATAAGTGTATCATTGTTTAACCTTTTTCCCAGTCTTTCTCCCAATTTCAGTCATTTTTGTGAACTTTAAAGTTTTTATAGTGGTTAATTAATTAAACACTAAATGAGCCAATAAGAATTAACTTCATTTAACCACTAATCTAACTGAATGTTTCGTATTTTGCCATCATTAAAATGAAAATTAAAAAAAATCTTACATCATTAACTCATTAACTAATTAAAGAATTGTTCCAAATCTGTATATTTTTTTTTGTTCTGATGAACACAGAGAAAGATATTTGGAAGAATGCTTATAACCAAACAGATGTTTCCTCCCATTAACTCCCATAGTAGGAAAAAACAATGGTAGTCAAAAGTTTCCCAGAACTGTTTGCTGTCCTACATTCTTCAAAATGTCTTCGTGTTCAACAGAAAAAGTATTTTTCCCACTATGGGAGTCAATTGGGAGCAAAATCTGTTTGGTCACAAGCATTCTCCCAAATAACTTTCTCTGCGTTCATCAGAACCAAGACATTTATACAGATTAGGAAAGGAGGATGAGTAAATGATCACAGAGTTTTCATTTTTGGGTGAAGTATCCCTTTGATTTGAAATCCCATGGTTAATTCAAAACACTTACAAGCGATAACCCAAAATTAAAAAAATCCTTCATCATTTACTCATCCTCTTATCATTTCAAACCTTTATGACTAACTTTATTCCGCAGAACACAAAATAAGATATTTTGAAGAAAGTTGGTAGTCGAACAACACTGGACCCCAATCATTTCTATTGTACGGACACAAAACCAATGAAAGTGAATTGGTTCCAGTTAACAACATTTTTCAAAATAACTTTTGTGTTCTGTGGAAGAAAAAAGTCAATCAAGTTTGCAAATGACAAAAAGGGTGAGTAAATGATGCATTTTTATCCCTTTAAGACATGGACGTGTAGTTTTGTATTCAATTTGAATGATTTGGGGAATTTGGATTTCATCAATGTCATCACTTGTGACCACCCCTGAGACTACCATAAACATGAAAAACACAGCAATGAATCATTCCCAAAACCGGTAATTAGCTAAACTTGAAACCACGTTCCCGTGGGAAAGAACCAAAGTGAAACGTGTCTTTAAAGAGCTGCTTGAGCTTCGCTAGTAATGCTCAAAAAGTCTAAAGAAGAATAATGACTGATTCTTATCATCCTCTCGGTTTCAAAAGCATAAAAAAACTCAAACTGGCTCATTTTGAATGTGTACGATGACAAAATCTTTAATAATCAAACGCTTGTAAGTTGCGTTTTGTCAAAGTGAAAATCAAGTGTGTCCTTTGAAGTTTGCTGCTGCCTATTTGCACTTTGTGAATAATCTTGACTTAATTCTCTGATCGCACATTAAACATTTGATCAAAAAGATCCTCTTGTTTGATCAAAGCCTTTCAACATAAACGCCCAATGCCTTGGTAATACATGGGTATTCGAAGATGAATGGATAATCTACCTCAGTAACCCACTCTGAGCAAATATACATGTATAAAAAACAGAAAGAATAAAACGTTTATTGAACTTTATGACTTATGTTTTCATGTAGTCTGAGAGACATAGACGTTACATTATCCTACGGACTAAAACAAATGAATTGTGCATATGCGTATACATCAATTCTATATAGATCACACATCAAATGCAATGATACGGGTTTGGATTGTCTCCCAAAGCCACACATTCTTCGGTGATGTATGATCTCATTATGTCACAAGGGGTTTCCAGATTGTATACACAGAGCTTTTTATTGAGTTCAACAAGGTTATGATTGGCAAATAATGCACTTTTTTTATATTTCACACTTTCTATTCTTATTTCATCAGCTGTATCCAATCAATAGTTTGCTTTTAATGCTTCTTGGTTTACTTCGCTTACAAAATAAACAAGTGGTGATCTAATGAAGATGCCGTAACAAAGCAGACAAGCTAGGAATAAACAAACAAATAAAATCAAAAGTAATCGGTGTAGAAGAAAACACATTCGGGCAACCAACACTATCTGTGGTAGAGCAAAATTTGAGAAAACAAAGCAATTTTGACAAACAAGTCACAATCAGATAAGGGGACACTTCATTTGTTTCAATAAAAGTCAAAGTAATGGATAAGCAATCCAGTGTCATTTCAAATCCAATGTAACTTTAAGACGCAAAACCTTCACAGCAATATAAAATCATGTCCTATTTTGCTTTCCTCAATACATCTTTCTGGTCTTACCGCTTATAAATGATCAGTGCATGTTGTTGTAAACAAAACCACACGCCTGTCTTCGTTTTATTTCGGTAAACATATATTTCCGCATTTACATAAATGCCAAAAAATGATGTTAACAGTGCTAAAAAAGCTAGCCTAACAGCTAACACTCATTTAGTCGAAAACAGATGAGATTATACAAACTCCTTTAGGAGGACATTAAATAAATTCAAAAAGATATATGTAAAATCAAATAAAAGGTAAATGTTAATCCTATACAAAAATATGACGAGGATAAGGACAAACCTGAGAAATAACAACCCGTCCCTCCAACACAAACGAAAAGAAAAGTTGTTTATGACGCACTGGACCGTTCACTGAATTAGTGCCTCTACTGGCATCAGGACAACCTTTTGTCTACCCTCATCATTATAAAATTATATATTGAGCTATAATTTTGCAATGATGACACTAATGGGGTGTTATAATCAATTAACACTGTTAGGATGAACATTCACGTATTTTGAGCAAGTAACGTAACATTTATTTATTATATAACATCAAACACAGCATAGAAAACAGTCACAGGTGTTTTTCAAACAGCACAAATATTCCAAGTGTACCGATCGAGGTTAAACAATTTAATTTAATTAATTAATTTAACAAAAACCCATTTAATAACTTCGGAGCGATGGAACCTGAAGTCATAAAATGCAAACTAACTTCTGGGTTTTGCATACAAAAATACTTAATCTCTGAGCCTCCCCATAAGGTGCTTGTACAAACGACCGACAGGTTCGTCTTTTTTTGGAGGACAGTCTCAGAAATAACGTCAACAAAATAAAACAGTGCTAATGCTAACAAGACAATTCCTATTCTAATAAAAAAACTTACATCTTTTTAACAGCCATTTAAAACTAGTTGAACATATTGTCAAGTGGGTTATCAATGCCATTTATTCACTTAATGTACACATTAATTGCAAGTTCAGGTGGACAGAAGTGGAAATTTTATTTCAAGAACAGATTTCTAGGACAGAGTGAAGACATCCAAGCCAATGCCCACGCCAGCACAAATTCAGACTTTTTGTTCCTGCTCTTCAGAAGGTAAAACTTAATCAGTTTCATAAACTTAATGACCCATTTGAAACCCTGTTAGTCAGACATTCATCTTCCCAGAATGCAATTCTGTTTCTTTACAGCTGCCTTTTCATTCGCATTCAGCCTTTATATCTGATTATCAGTTTTTTGCTCTCCTCTTTTAAAAGCCTGCAATGTGTTTGGCAAGCTCCTGTGACATCTTTGTGTGGTGGGCACGCAGGGAATCGATAAAGGTGCGCAGAGGTGCGAGGGGTCGTGGCGATGCGTGCGGGAACTAATACAGACAGTCAAACAGCTGACCTTTGAGAGCCATTTTGACAACAATGCGAGTCCACGCTGGAGCGGGTTTCCCTTTTGAAATAACGAGTGTTTTTAAAGATTTCGCTAACAGTCTGCGCTCGATACGAGGCTGCGTTTGACCTTTCACAACAGGTTCGCCATCCCGCGCTGCAAATACACTCTTGTGTTTCGTGAGTTCACTGTGGACCGGCACGACCAAACAGAATTTACGATGTCAGAGGCGGGAGTCAGCATGCAGGAGAGGAAGAGAGAAAGACTTGTTTATGCAACAGAATAAAGCTAGAAAAAAGTCTTGTGATAATTCATCATAAAATATACAATGTTACAGTGACCTTGACTTGTAGAACTACAGTAAAATCATTTTTTGGACACGTGTCATGTCAATACTGTGCTTCTACTCATGTACCATGGTAACTATGGTTTCAGCCATTGTTTCTCCTCATGTAATAGTAGGCCTGTTTAAATATCATTAAGACTAGGTTATAACATCTCTGGGAAAATTGTATAACTCTACACTCTATAAATGCTGGGTTGTTTTTGACCCATTCTGGGTAAATATTGGACAGAACAAACTACTGGTTAGAAATTACCTAATGCTGGGTTTTGTCAATCCAACTAACTCATAATTAAAAATGTACCCAGAATGGGTCAAAAAAAACCCAGCAATTTTTATTTGATTTGAGAATAAAACCATGACTTTGGGATTTTTGGCATGCACGAAAGAACATTTGTTATTTGAAGTACCTTCATTTACACAATATGGTAAACATGGTATTACCAACCCTTAAAAGTATATTTAATAAAATTAATACATATTTAATACATATTTGTTTAAATCTTATTTTAAATCTTATCTTTATTTAAAATCATTTAATATTAAATATTTAATTATGTACTAGGTTATTATTGTTATTATTATTGTTGTTATTAAAGTCTCCGTAAACAGTAAATTGCAATCACTTTTATTTCTTATTCTGAAGAATTTCAGAGTAAAACTGAATATTAAATGAGAAAAATATGGGGCGTGACTTATGTTTTCTATTGCGATTTGATTGGATGTATAAACACATGCGATGCACTTTGAACTGAAGACTAATGATTTAACTGACATCATCTGAGAGGGCGGAAGAATATTTTCTGATTATGATTATAAAGGCACATAAATTTTAAGAAGAGAATGGGAATAGTTATTTTAACTTCAAAGGGCCTTTAATTATCGAAATGATTAGTCTATTTTAAAAACTAGTCATGATATTGCTACTGTGTTGGGGGAATACCAAGAAAAATAAACAGTTGTTTAATCCAAAAATGTAAAAAATAGCAGCTGTGGATTATGTTTGACTGTAATGTAGTGTGTATGAAGATCAAACAGCACGCCTGCAGACACAATCAAAATCACCTGACACTCTCTTCATCCTGACAGACCCCAAGCGTCATCCTGCGCTGTTAGTAAAAATCCATTTTAGCCTTGTATAAGAAATCCGTGGGGATTCTCAAACAACACTTGTTCTCCATCCTGTCTTACTCCTTTACTCTCGCTCTCTTCAGATTAAAGGGGAACATTTGCTTTCCGTATCAGTGTTGACGTGGTACAGCGCTCGCTAAAGTCATTGGGCACCTCAACACGGTGGATGTGCGAAGTTAACAAGAAAAATCACTTCAGGTTGACCTTTGAAGAGCTAAAGCAACTCACGAGGTTGTGCCTTGGAACATCTCACAAGGAAATGAAAATTGTGAACTTTACTGACCCTCACGTCGCTCCAAACCAACGTGACTTTCTTCAGTCCAACACGAAAGACGTTCGGCGGAATGTTTCTGTTCTTTGCCTGAAAAAACAGAAGGAAATTGAAGTCAGTCAAAGGAAAAGTTTCAGGCCCCCGTAGCTCACAAATTACAGCAACGTGTTTAGTTACAAAATAAACGAGAAGAAATAATGTTTACTGACAACAGTGTGACAACATTTAAGCAGAAAAAAATGTGAAAACTTAAAACCGCAATCCATAACTTGCCTCTCTATCGCCATCTATTTAAAAAATTGCAGGTTACTGTATGTACTGTACGTGGTCAAATGACGTCAAATTTCCTACAAAATCATACCTGACAGCATAAAAGATAAAAGAATTACAATACACTTATTTAACAAACTCTCTAAACTATCATAATCTCTAAACAAAACGTTTTTACGAGATGCCTAATTGGTAAGAATTCATGAGATATTATTCGTTTGTTTTAGTACGAATTTAGATTTACTTTCGCACCAGTGACGGTTATGTTTAGGGTGGGGTTAGGGGAGGGGCTTCAGTGTTGATTTTTTCCGATAATCGTGAGCTGTTGTATGATTCACATAGAAAAAAATTCACACAAATCAGCCGCATTGTAATAGTTGCGAATTCTTGAGACACCAGGTTGGCTTATTGAGGGTCAGCAAGAGGTAAGAAGACTGGTCGGAACACAAAACCTTGACCTTTGCATACTTACTCAATAACTGATTTTACTTATTTTTTTAAAAAAAAGTTAAATTGGAACGTATTGAGGACATTTACGTTTCATACAATTATATAAGTCTGAAAAATAACAAGACAATAAAACCAAAACACAGATATGAATACAACATCATCATTTTAGTCTAATGTTGTAAAATCTCTGCATTTTTGATTCCAGGCACACATGTGAGTTTTCAGAAGCATTTATAAAGCATTAACTCATGTACTGCACTGTATCTTTAATAACCGCATTAACTCATCTACTGCACTGTAACTTTAATAGCTAATGTCTGTAATTAATGCACACTCAAGTCACTTGCACTATTGTATTGTCTATATTGTTATCTGTTCATAACCACCTGTACATTAATGTTCACAGTATATAGCCTTCTGTATATATTGTTCATAGTACATACCGACTGTCATATTTTTCGTACAACATTTGTATAGTATTTCCCTAAAATTGTATTCTGTATTTATTCACACTGTATATCTGCACTTGCTAATTGCACTTCTGGTTAGACCTAAACTACATTTCGTTACACTGTACTTGTATATGTGTAATGACAATAAAGTTGAATCTAATCTAATCTAATCTAAAGCTTTTAAAATCTCTGATCTCTATTCAATATTACTGTGCTCTAGGAAAAATCATTGAGATTTTTGAAGCGGTCGTGTGTGTTTGTTCTTTCCTACATAAACACATTCATTGGACTTTGCATGACAATGATCTCTGCATGGAAATGTGCTTGTTTAAATATGTAAAAAGAAACGGTGAATATTCTTTCCGTGTGGTGTCTGTGTGTGACAGGGTCATTATCATGCTTGAAATGACACATCTACTGCTCACCAACGTCACATTGATAATTACTTCTTAACCGCTGTTCCGCATCCAACAAAAAATGTCATGTTTTCTACTTATAAATGGAAAAAACGAGAATAATAACATCTGCATGTTGTTTGGTTGTTTATTGTGTGTCGCTGCACCTAAAGTTGTTGACAAAGTACAGACCGTTTTCATTGATTTTGATCATTAAATTAATGTGTTATATGTGCAATATATGCTTTATGCATATGCATGCTTTAAAAGAAATATATAAATATATTTTGCGGTATATTGTTTTCCCTTTTAAAGGTGACCTGTACAATCGGATTATCAATTCATACACATGTATGCGCACACGCATAAATATGGAATAATAATGAAACAACACAGTGTCACCTTTAAAGGACAAACCTAGGGCTGGCAAACAATTATCCGCGATTAATCATACGCAAAATAAATGTTTATTTGCAAAATATTTGTGTGTACTGTGTATAATAATAATGTATAAATAAGTACTCACTCGTGCATGTTTAATTCTGAGAAAATGTAGGCTGCTATATTTATGCTGTATATTAAATATTTATATAAATATAAAAATGGATTTATACATGTAAATATTTCTGTAATATATACGTCTGACTGTCTGTCTGTCTGTCTGTCTGTCTGTTTCTCTGTCCGTCTCTGTTTCTCCGTCTGTCCGTCTCTGTTTCTCCGTCTGTCCGTCTCTGTTTCTCTGTCTGTCCGTCTCTGTTTCTCTGTCTGTCCTTCTCTGTTTCTCTGTCTGTCCGTCTCTGTTTCTCTGTCTGTCCGTCTATGTTTCTCTGTCCGTCTCTGTTTCTCTGTCTGTCCGTCTATGTTTCTCTGTCTGTCCGTCTCTGTTTCTCTGTCTGTCCGTCTCTGTTTCTCTGTCTGTCCGTCTCTGTTTCTCTGTCTGTCCGTCTCTGTTTCTCTGTCTGTCCGTCTCTGTTTCTCTGTCTGTCCGTCTCTGTTTCTCTGTCTGTCCGTCTCTGTTTCTCTGTCTGTCCGTCTCTGTTTCTCTGTCTGTCCGTCTCTGTTTCTCTGTCTATCCGTCTCAGTTTCTCTGTCTGTCCGTCTCTGTTTCTCTGTCTGTCCGTCTCAGTTTCTCTGTCTGTCCGTCTCTGTTTCTCTGTCCGTCTCTGTTTCTTTGTCCGTCTCTGTTGTTTCTCTTTCTGTCCGTCTCTGTTTCTCTGTCTGTCCGTCTCTGTTTCTCTGTCTGTCCGTCTCTGTTTCTTTGTCCGTCTCTGTTTCTCTTTCTGTCCGTCTCGGTTTCTCTGTCCGTCCGTCTCTGTTTCTCTGCCCGTCTCTGTTTCTCTGTCCGTCTCTGTTTCTCTGTCCGTCTCTGTTTCTCTGTCCGTCTCTGTTTCTTTGTCCGTCTCTGTTTCTTTGTCCGTCTCTGTTTCTCTGTCTGTCCGTCTCTGTTTCTCTGTCCGTCCGTCTCTGTTTCTCTGCCCGTCTCTGTTTCTCTGTCCGTCTCTGTTTCTCTGTCCGTCTCTGTTTCTCTGTCCGTCTCTGTTTCTCTGTCCGTCTCTGTTTCTCTGTCCGTCCGTCTCTGTTTCTCTGTCCGTCTCTGTTTCTCTGTCCGTCTCTGTTTCTCTGTCCGTCTCTGTTTCTGTGTCCGTCTCCGTTTCTCTGCCGTCTCCGTTTCTCTGTCCGTCTATGTTTCTCTGTCCGTCTGCCTCGGTCTGTCTGTCTCGGTCGGTGTCTCGGTCTGTGTCTCGGTCTTTCTGGCTGTCTGTGTCTGTCTGTCTTAGTATTTGTCTGTCTCAGTATTTGTCTGTCTGTCTCAGTATTTGTCTGTTTGTCTCACTATTTGTCTCTTTCTGCCTCTCTCTGTCTAAATATACATTATTATAATGTATAACTGCTTCTGTCTGCTTCTGTCTTTCTGTGTCTTTGTCTGTCTGTCTTTGTCTGTCTGTGTCTGTCTGTCTTAGTATTTGTCTGTCTGTCTCAGTATTTGTCTGTCTGTCTCAGTATTTGTCTGTTTGTCTCACTATTTGTCTCTTTCTGCCTCTCTCTGTCTAAATATACATTATTATAATGTATAACTTTTATTTTGCATACAATTTGTCACTAATAAGTGTTTGACAGCCCTAAAAATAACATTGAATTGTTTGTTTATTTATTGAAATGTGTGTTTGTAAAGAAGTTCTTCACTATAGCTGTAAAAAGCAGAAAAGAATACAAAAGTGTTTGATTCTAATGCCTCTCTTCCAAAGTTATTTTATGCGGCCCAGAGGGAGTGTGTGTTTTTATAGCATTAAAACCATCAAAATAACTTTATAGAGAGAAATGCAATCGGTTTAAATGTTTTACCAAGAGGACCATAAACTCTCAGTCAATATTGTGTTGAAATTAGCGTTTTAATAAAGAAATTGTTCTCGGCTTAAAAGGATAGTTCACCCAAAAATAAAAATGATGTCATCACTTATTCACCCTCATGTTGTTCAAAACCTGTTTATGACTATCTTCGGTAAAACACAAAAGAAGATGTTTTGAAAAATGTTTTAGAGGTTGGGTGTCCATACAATGGAAGTCAATGGGAGCCGATGTTGTTTGGTAAGCATCATTCTTCAAAATATCTTCATACACATTGCTGTACTGTAAAACTGACAGGTGATGACATCATAGGAACATCATTAGTGACTTTTCTTATGCGAATGATGTTGTCAAAGGTAACAGATGGAGAAAATCCATCCAATACATGCATTCAATACACCAAATGTTTCTAAATGAGCATCCTATTTTATCAGTATGCGTGTTCCATTGGATTCAAACTCATGACCTTAATGCCACAGTTCCTCTCAAGTCTTTTAGACTTGAATTGCAAGACATGTCAAGTCACGTAATCTCAACATAGCGGTCTGCCTCATGAAGAGGAAAACAGCTTCTAAGCCACTAATATAAACACATTTGTCAAAAGCAGGTGTTGCACAGGTGTAAATGAAACGCAGGTGGACAGTGATGGATGGATGGTGTCAGAGGTCACGTGACCACTCAAACCACAACGACAACAAAGCGTGTATTCTTCGACAGGGAACAAGGTAAAGTCGTCAGGGTGGCCCACATCTGTTCGCTCACGGTTTGCCAGTTGTCCGTTTCTATCTCACTAACTTCAGGAAATAAGATGGAGTGATACAACGGCGATATATCACACGTTAACCTGACCATCTGTGACGCTGCAAAATGCGAGCGCAGAATTGTTTCTTTACTGTAAGGGAACCCGACGGTGTGTGCGTGTGTATCTGCAATCGGATCCTTCAACATATCGGACACAAACAGCTTCCAGGGGGAAACAACGGGGATAGCTCAGATGTGCTGAGGGATGAAAATCCTATTGGCCAAGCCTAGCGCTGATTACTTTAGCGCTTTCCGAGCATCTCGTAAAGCAAACTGTAGTCTATAAACAAACAACGCAATTAATAATTAACCTTCCCCGACCGAATTCATCCCGCTAAAGTGAATCGGGCTCTCCAGGAGCGCCGGAGCCATTTTCCACGCTTGTTGAAAATCAGCGCTAAATCACTTCAGAAATCAATGGGCATTCCAATTGCTCACCCACAACGCACATAAACGCCGGCGATATATTACCCAGAAAAACCCATCACCGAAACTAATGAACGTAAATACCGGCCGCGCGGATAATGAAGTGTGGCCGTATAAATCTGGGCCTCACGTGAAAGACTGCGGGGAGAATAGACAAATATTGTCTGTGTCGAGGAGAGCGGCGGAACAGATGTATTCAGGTGGTGAGCGATTGGCTGTTTGTATGAAGCAGACTGTTTGTGATTTACAGAGCCCCCGAAGAGTCATTGGTCTGTTGTGAACTCGACTTGCGAGGTAAATTTAATTAAGCCGAAAGTGTCAGGGAGGGACAGCATTTCTCAGACCTTTAAACGCATAAGCAATGAGGTGATTACCGTTTTTGATGGCCGTGAAACGGTAATTGCACGTGAAACACATAATCCGGTTACTTCACGTGTGGAAATGTCGCAGCTTCATTTCCTCAGAAGCCGGAATGTCGAAGCTATACTGATGGATATCGTAAATTTGAATCTCAAGACAAAGAAATACGGGAAACTAAGCGTTAAAACGAATCGATTTGACTATGTTCACACGTTCATCTACAGAGCATCTGATTGGACAAAAATCTGTGCGTTGCAGGATGAGTCGTCAATGTTCTTTAGGTCAATTAAATGTGAACCTCAACTTTTAAAAGTACACTAGCATAACAAGAGCGGACTTAAAGGACGAAAAAAAACTATTTAAATTTCATGAGGCTTTTGAAGACGGCATGAGAAATTGTGCCGGTTGACAAAGGCCTGCTGATATCAGCAAATACATATTCGGTTATTTTTCACCGCACGTCTCTATATCCTTGTATTTCTTTCTTCTGTCTGATATGAAAATATACTTTGAACTCATGGTCATGCAAAAAAAATAAGATTAAGTCCCTGCCTGTACAAGAAACTCTCTACAGTCTTCTTTCTCCTATTTTGATGAAAACCCGTCAAAAAACAGCGAGAGACATTAAAAGCCACAGTATAAGATGACTGTGCCATAATCGTTTCGTCCTTTGTGTACTAATTGGAAGTGGCTGTCATGTGCAAGAGAGCGAATTGTTTAGATTTACGGCACGGGAAGACAACAGCATCCAAGTCAGTGACGCCCAATAATTAGCCGAGAAGTGCCACTACTCTCCGCGATAAGCTGTCTGCTTTGTCAGCCGAACCTTTGACGTTCTTGATAATGGTGTTCTATGTTGCTTTCAAGACCTGAATGTGGAAACATTCCTTTCATGAAAAGACAAGATCGGACGGATCTGATAAGAGGTGACAAAAGAAAACAATTTCATTAAAGCTGCATTCTGTCACTTTTGCCTTCATAACGCCATCTCTGTTTGAAACATAGAATTGCAGGTCATTGTGCATACTTGCCTTTACGTGAAATTGTCTTTTAATGTTCTTGTTCAATGATTAAATTAACAAACAAATAAATAAAAATTAAAGGGGATTTAACATTTACATTACATTGCAATTGATTTTACAGTTAAAATGGGTAAACGTATAGCACATTAAACATATGAATCACTCTAAACAAGGGTGTATTCTTCCCATAATGCAACACAAAGTATGTGCCCTAACAACCGAACCGCGGCAAACTAATTAGAGGTGTGATTAAGCCAACTTTTAATAGCTCTGCCCATAAAAAAATAATAAACAAAATAAACTGTGTTGTAAATGAGGCGGAGAGAATTGTCCTGTGTACAGGATACCTGATCACCTCAAGTCACAAGATATCTGATCCATTTCTTCACGGTTTCGCTCATTGTCATGTTTAATTGGGCAGCAAGTTCAATGTATTATATTTTAGGAGTAACACAATATTGCATAATGACAGTGTGTTTGAGATACTATTTATAAAACAAACAGTTCTGCTTTCGGATCATCTCAGTGTTCATATTTGAAAGAAGTTAACAGGAAACTTTTAAAGATCTTTTGACACATTTTTAGGGCATTTTTAATGAAATTTGTTTATTCTTATTGTTGTGGCAACTCCACCAATTGGACATTGAACACCAGAAAGACAATTCTATAAAGTTTCTATAAAGAAACAGATGATTAACAATAAAACATCGTCAGCCAATCTAAATCCATTATATTTAAAGGGATCATCCACTGAACAAACTAAAGTGTGCGAGCTAGATGCTAATATATTTATCACAGTTCTTAGGAATGGGTAAAAATATTGATGTCAGATTCGTAATTCAGAGAAAATATGTTGATTCTGAAATGCGAGCATGTGAATATCTGTAATTCGCTTCTTTTCTTAAAGATGTCGCCATTTTACGCTCTTCTTAAAATAAAGACGGAGGATCAAGGTGGAAGGTCCTGATAAAGGCGTTATGTGGGCCTGTTTTCAAATGTTTAGATTTTTCTTGAACATATCTCAAGTTGGTAGTGAACTTAATTGTCGCACATTTTTATAATATTTTTATTTCTTTTTTTACTGTAACATGCATTTTGACTTTGTGATTTTGTCCTTTACTCAAGGACAAAATATGAATTAAACAATTGTGTGGGCCTATTGTTAATGTCTATTTCAGTTATATAGCAAAGCTGGTTTAAGCAACTAGCACTTATATTTAAATATCAATTCTGTCTCTGCAATTTTTTTTTAAATTGCTGAATTGCAAACTAACGTATATATAGAATCGAATTGAAATTGTAATCGAATTGAAAATATTTCAATAATAATCGAGTCAAACTTTTGAATCTAGCATTACCCAGCCCTAGCAGTTCACCCTAAACTTCAAATTCTTTCATCATGTAATTACCCTCGAGTTGTTGCAAATCTGTATTAATTTCTTTGTTCTCATGAACACGGACAAAGATATTTGGAGGAATACTTGTAACCAAACACTTCTTGGCCACCATTGACTACCATAGTAGGAAAAATGACAATGGTATTCAAAAGTGCTCCAGAACTTTTTTCTGTTATTCATTCTTCAAAATCTTTTCTTTTGTGTTCATCAGAACAAAGAAATGTATGCAGATTTGAAACAAATTATGGGTGAGTAAACTGTTCCCTTACTGCAGTTACATCAAATAACAATGTGACCTTTTTAACTTAAATTTTATTGATAAAACATTTCAAAATTCTAAATGGAATTAATGATATAACGGAATGTTACATGATCACTGTATTTATAAATCATGTCAAGTGATCATGTGCCTGAATTACACTATATGACATCCAACATTCTCACGTAATGGAGATAAATACAAATAATCTTAATACATTCAGACACGCAATTAAAAAGGATTCTGCTATTCCATGCCTGGCGATATATTTAACATATGACATCCTCATATTCCCTGTACTTGTGGCTCTGAGGAAAATAATGACTCTCTCCACTTTGAGTTTGGGCTGTTGGTGGTGGTGTTGTTGTTATTCTCTTTTTAGACTTTTTTAACCTACACTGTCACGAAACGTTCTAATAACCAGAACTGACAAGTAATTATACGCGCAACTCTCCTCATTCGTCTCCAATTATCCCTCAACACCTCAACCTCAGACCAATTATTCCAAATTGTGCTGCTTTGTCTTGTTTCTTTTTTCGTGTCTTACTTTCGGAAGCGGAACCATTCGTTTTTGTTAAGAGGACGTCGTTCACTGGTCAATAATTTGAATATATTTATATGAATTTATATTGAATATATTATTTGAAGTATACAAGCTTCGATTTATTTACAGCCTCCCGTGTATTTTTTTACATTAATAATTTGTGCTTTGAGTTCAATTTATTTAATTAAAAATAGGCCCATATATTTACTAAACAGTCACATTATTGGCTTTATTTTATATAATTAAGTGTGTGTATATATATATATATTCAAAATGGAAGAAAAAATATATTTTAAAAGTTGTTGGAAAGTTGTATTTTGCAATACCCTTTTTGTTGTAACATTATAATGATCCTTTTTTTATTTATTTATATATATATATTTAATTTAATTAACTGGTTGTGAACTTTACAAATCAAAATTCTGCTTGGAGTTTCCAAGTGGCCTTTTTTATGTTTTCACATTATAATGATCATTTTCATATTTGTCTAAATGTAATCAATTAGATCAATTAGACATTTAGGCAGACGCTTACGACTGACGTCATTTCTTTCTGACTATGTGCAATACCCTAGGATCGAACCCATTACTTTGGCGTTGCTTGCGTCAAGCTCTAACCACTGAGCCACAGGAAAGCTCATATTATATATTTTCTGGCCATTCAAAGTCCTGCTGATCCTCCTGCCAAACGTTTACCCAGCATCTCAACCAACCTCCTGTCTGCCCTTTCCACCATCATTATCCCATAATTCACATGCTAGCAGACAATTCATCCAGCGAACAATGTTCAGCAGACAAGGACGCCGCCTGTATATAATAAAACCAAGATTATTTCTGTCGACCGAGGAATTAAAGAACTGTAATCATTTTATTTCCAGGTTTGTCCTTACAAAATTGGCAAGATTTGAGAGGTCATGAGTAACAATAAGATCTGTATAATATTCCTTGTAACCCCAAAGACTAAAAACAGCACGAAAATGTTATTCAGTCGACTGATCTCGAGGACACCAAAATAAAAACACCATCATCTCTAGATTAAAGACGACTTGCCCTTTCACGCTGATCCATGACCAGTTTTGGGATTTTCCTTACAAAGGTTATGATTTGTAGCTCTGACAGGAACACTGTTCCAAGCTTAGTGTAAAATAACATCCACCACCCAGCGAATACGACAACAGCTTAATTTCCCTTGTGTACGTATGCGTCTCTCCATTTCGCCTTTTTCTCTTTCTTCCCCAGCTGGATTATTATTTGAAAGGAAGCGGCACGGCAAAACCCATGGCTTGTTTTTTATGAAGTCCCTAATCTAAATGTCACTACGACCCACTGTAGTTCTAGGCTTTGTGGGTAGGCGATAACCGCTGGGTGGCTGTTTTGCGGCGACTGCCGAATCTCCTCAGGATCTCATCTGAGAGAGCGACGGAGATGACAGTGAACATGTAGGGGACCTAGGAGAGGTCAGCTCCTACTGCTGCTGAGCATCTTTCGACATACCGGCTGTGACAAGTCTCGCGCATGCACGTTCGCTTTGACGGCGGGCAAACAGATGCTCGTGGAACCATGTCTCTGCGTGACATACCTTCACGTCTGTGTTCTAAAATGGAACCTCATGTTTGACTCCTTGAGCTGGAAAAAATATGCAAATGACAAGAAGCCGAGGCAGAAAAGGCTCAATAAGAAACGCAAAAATTAAAAGACAACAACCGTGGGATCTCTGTAGGCTTTGATGTATCCCGAGTCTGCTCAAGCATGCGGGCACCGCAATACAAGCACAGTGGCGTTTCAATCAGAAAGCATTGAGAGTATCAATCGTAAACTGTGCTGCCACATAAATTTTATCGCAGTCCGTATTTTTGCCGGTTAGGGAACATTAAAGAGTCGAAACAGATCCCAGGTTGTTCGGAAGGCCCTTTTGGAAAGACAAAAGGACCTGGACCTGGCCGTCCTCCTCGGAGGACGGCCAGGTCTTGCGCCTTTAAGCCGTAAAGAGTGCATGACTTATGAAGGTGTGGTGTTAAAGAAAGATGGAGAAAGAGAAACCGGAGATCGATATTTAGGTTGATGCAGTTGGCAGCTTTCAAACGTGGCAGCCAAAGATGGGAGGGGGTCCGGCGTCAAATTTACAACGCAGAAAGCCGCGAAAATCCCCATAAAGCATTGCAGCCTATTGTACAGCTCCCTCCCACTGGATTCCTTTTTAAAAATAAAGGTGATGGAGGATAAAGCTTCGAGCACAATAGCTAAAGGGTGAAATAGTCAAGGCTTATAAATCACTCGACGGGGACAAAAGTCTCGAGTCTAGGACCGCCAAAAACAGCCACACGGAAAGTCCTTCAGGTGCATATCCGTGAGGAGGACGTGTCAGAAGGAATTAATAAAACTGTCTCGAGTCATTCAATTTTAATTAAGGGCTTGAGGGGTCTTTGAAGTGCGTTTTTAAGTGAAATGATTCCACCCTTTACTGCCCATCACAGACCTTACAGTAACCCCAAGGACGGCCTTCACCGAAAATGCATTCTGACACCCAAATAAACCTGCCAAGCAAAGCGCAGTATGATGCTTTTATTACAAGCTATTGTGTGTGACCGTGAGACATCAGCAGCCTTTAATATTACACTGAACTATAGACACAGTCAACAACTTTGCTCACAATTGACGCCGATAACTAAGTGTAAACACTGGCCAGAGACACTTCCTGTTTTGTTTTATTTCACATATATAATTAAGTCACAAAGAGTGTTTTAAAATTTGGTTTGCATCATTTCATTCTTAATTTACTGTTGGTTGAATATGTTGTATTTTTTGTTTACAATATAAAAACTGAAACAGGAAGTGCTTGCGGGTTGTTGTAAAATAGTCAATTATACGCTTTACATTAACTATTGTAAAGTAACAAAACTGCTATTTAATCTCACTGGTTAATCGTTAATAAAAGATTCATGTACATTTTCCATCACGAAAATGAGCGTCCCTAGCATGTAGCATGATTCGTACACAGTTTTCCCTCAAAGGGACCAAAAACATGTCCCCGTAGGATCAAAAATTGCAGGTTTTACTATGTTTGTGGAGAAATTTAGAGTTTACCGGGTCCACACACCATTGACTGCTGTGCACTCAGTGGTTTATAACACAGTTTAACAAATTTTTGTTTCGCCCAACCTTTTAATAGTTCTTGTACAATCCTGCGGTGCTAACTATTGTGGTGGTATTTATTTTTATGTAGCAACAATTCAAGTTCCATTAAATTTTGAGCTTATATCATCAATTATGATATAACAGCATATGGCAAATAAACAAAAACTATACCACTTTTTCATATTTAAAAAAAAAATGTCATTCGAGATATTTCTCTAGCTCAGGGAGGGTGGGATGAAGCGATGATGGGTGACTACGTCAGAAACTTGGTTCGTGAGGAGAGTATTAGTCATAAAAAACAAAAACCATCAAATGTACGCGTCTTGCACTTCTGAAGTATTGAACTACTAATTTTAAGTAACTTATGTTAAACTGTTGTTTTGAGCTCAGTGTTATGCCAGTACCTTGTTATTTCTGCATACAAGTGATAATACCGAAATGTTTGAAAATATTTTGAGTACCGTCGATAGTAAAAGTATAAATGTGATTTTTATATTCAGCGTGTTTCATAAACTTCATAAAAAAACAGTGAAAAACAAAGCGAGAAACAACTTTAAAAAAAAGTGTTACATTGTATTATTAGATTAGGATTCATCTTTTTCAGGAACCTCAACCTAAAATTTAGAACATTGTGTGAACTGTTGGAGGCTAAAATAGCACATGTGAATGTCGCTGTAAGTTTTCAAAGACATCTATATTTTTTTTAATAAATCCACATCTTTCAGGCCAAACCAGACCTAATGCTAACAACAAGGACAGCCTTCACCAGAAATGCATATTGACGTTCAAATAAAACCGCCAGTCAAATCTCAATACAATCCATTTAAAAGTGTCTCTGTCTCATTCTTAAGACAATTTTCCTCAGTCAAACCCACTTAGACATGCTAAGATGTGCCGCTTTAGCCAGCCATACTGCAAAGGCAGTGTTTTAAAACCCAGGCCGTACGTTTCATCTTATCTTAAGCGACGAGACAACCATCGCAGATTATGTAAACAATCTCCCATAGCTTTTCAAATGTCACAGCAATCTCCTTCCATTCTGTCCAGACGTTTCTCACTGCGTTGAGAACAAACCGTTCTGACATCATAGATATTCAGATGTTAAGTCTTGGGGCAATCTAATAATAGAACCTGTAGACGATAAGGGTGAAAAGACACGGAGATGCGAGGAGAAGGAGATCTTTTTCCTCGACGCGACAGTAATGTCATCTCCCGGCGGACCGGATTTTGTGGCCGATTTCTACAGCCTCCAGCTTCCCAGCTGAGGCGAGCTAGTCAGACAGACGGGGGTCGATAATTCCGGCAACTCTTTTCTGCAACATCGAGGCACGCCGTTGAGAAGCGCTCGAGGAAAGATGCAAACAAGGGATGTGGTTAAGATGTGAGAAGACGGTAGTGAAACCGCCTCGGGAGAGAGAGCGTCTCACAACCCAAACAACTCAATCCATCCCATGAGTCTCGCTTGGATCCGATTGGCCATTTCGGGAAAGTTACAAATCCGCAACGTCTACAAAGAAAGGGACGTTTAAAAAAGTACCGTACAACTCAAGCGGATCTGTGTGTCTGTGATTATAGAAATTAAACATTTCCCTGAGGGCACCTGCTCTTAAGTGTTGGCAAATGCTTTACAGAATCATATAGCCAGAGCTGGTTACAAGAGGGAGAGAAAATACAAAAAGGGGAGACTTTAAATCCATTATGAGCAAAGCTTGGCTCCTGCTGTGAGGAATTTGGCTTGACATTTTTACATAGCAATAAGAATTTTGTTTTCTTTTGTTCTTTCTTTTTCGGCGCCATCATGATTTATCGACGGCTCCACGCACGGGTTTAAATCGGAGGTGTATCAGGCCAATCCGAGGAAAACGCACGCTGATGGTTTTGATTCAACTCTAATAGGAACTTAATGCATTCATGAATGACAAACAAGATGCCACCTGATCTCTGGCAACACGGAAAGAAGCCACATGCGATGCAACAAAACAAGACTGAAAGATGCTAAACAACATCAACCGAAGCTAGCAAGGCTGATTTCTTTTAGATTATGTCTGCGATCCGGTTCTTCTCATGGGATATTCTTTGCCATTTTATTTTTGTCGCATTACATCCAAATGGACAATTTGCAAAAAAATGATTTCGCTAACTGCTTTCTTTACGGTAGCGCAACTGTCAAACTACTGTTACCATCTTCAATGGTTTATCTAATCTGTAAATTGTGTTTTACATAATCACATACAGGTGCACAGCTACAAAAACACACTTTCTGAAACTGGGTTTCCTGGAAGAAGACACCTATTCTTTTTGCACTTCTAGTCCTGAGAGGGAATCGTTTTACTTTATGAATATTTTAAATGTTCCTCAAAATAAAATGGTGATTATATTAATGTTGTTTCTTTTCAAAGTTGGGTGCACACGGTTGTTGATGGTGCTTCCAAAATATTGCTTAGCCTACTGGCTTAACTGGGTTGAGTTGTGGACATGTTTCGTTAAAAGAATAGACCTAGTTCACCCAAAAATAAACATTCTGTCATCGTTTATTTCTTTTAAAAGCCATCTTTCTTCTGCAGAACACAGATATTTTGAATGAAGATATTTTGAGAAATGTCTTACTGGTTTTGTGCTCATACAATAGAAGTGAATGGGGGTCAGTGTTTTCAACATTCTGCAAACAATCTTCTTTAGTGTTCTGCATAAGACACTGCTTTAAGTTACATTAAAGAGATTATTACAAAATAAGAGTTTTTAAACAATGACAGCTATTAAGTGGTACCTCTTTTTACAGAGAAATGTGGCGGCATTGCAAATGTGTAACAACAATTATTTTCTGCCCATTTGATGCCTTTATTGTTTTTAATATAATTTTGAACACATGGCATTTCAAAGCATTCTGATCAGATCTGTATTACCACCCATCTGTGAAGACATTTAGACAATAATACATTTTTCAAAGCATCTGGTTTTGTCAAATCTGCTTTGACAAAACATGCAAAATGTACAACTAAAAACAAGTTATTGGACTGAACAAAGATTATTGACCAAGTTTAATTTTAAGTATCCGAACCAGAAGTGAGAGAAAAAGCCTCAGTGAGGTTGTATTAGTTAAAGGTCCAGTGTATGAATTTGAGCAGTATCCAGCGGTGAGGTTACAACGAAAAGCTCACTCCACCGCCACTTCCTTTTGAAACACTACGATGGGTGACACAGGGCTGAGATGTCGTCACATTTTTGCTTCTTTGCCTTTGCCGAAGGAGATAAAGCATTTACAAAATGCGTTCTGTAGAGCAGTCCGTTTAGGCCAACTGTAGAAACAACATAGTCAATTTCCATGTAAGGGGATTTGCGGTGTATGTAGATAGAAATAGCTCATACTAAGGTAAACTTCATTATGTAAGGTCTTTAAACACCTCTGAAAACATGAACATTATACCGCATTTCTGTTAATAGATCCTCCAAAAATGACATGTTGGACCTTTAACATTAGTAAATGCATTTGCAAAAACGAACAAAGATGAAAAAATACTGTAAAAGTCGTTCATCGCTAGTTTATGTTCATTGCTGCATTTACTTATACATTTGATTTTAAATCTAAAATTGTAACTTATAATAAGTACTGTTTTGGCATGAAAGCTTAATAAATGCTGAAAACTATATAACTCATTGTTCATACTACGGTAGCTACCGCATTTACTACAATTGCAACCTTATTGTAAAGTCGTACCATTTTTTATTCGCTGAAAGATATTGGCTAAAATGCAGATGTGGGTGTGCTTTATATAACATCCAGTTATTTCTAAAATCCTCCTGAAAACTCGCATCTTACTATTGAGATTGAAACCACTTTAACGGTTTCTGCCAATGTGGTGCATTTTGTTGAAGTGTGCGTGTATAAAGTGTTTTTTCCATAGCAAGAATGCGTTTTCCTACTGCACCAATTTGAGCATATTTATATTCTGAGTGGTAATGTCTGTTCAAATCTTAGCATTTGTTAGAAGGGTTTTAAACCTAAGGAGACGTGCAGAATTGGTTTCATCATCACCTCACAAACACAGTCGCATGTGTTTACTCCAGAAGTGTTGACTTGTGCGTTGCAGTCGGTGTTGGGGTGTGTTAACTAACATTACTAGCTGTATTGTCACTTGACTGGAAGCTGTAGTTGGGGTTTAATGAGCCACTTTTGCATTGTGTCAAACAGAACTCATTGATTTTATGCTAGACCACCACAGATTCTTCTATCAGATTGAATGGAAGACAGTGATGCTCTGCAACAGTAAATTCAATCAACTTTTCCATGATTATTTTTTTGTTTAACATTTAAGCTGAACGTTGCATATGTTGTGGGCACCAAAATGCCCACGGTCCCCTGCTATTAAAACAGTTTTAATTGGCCGGCTCAAACTTCCCCCCCGCCAAACTTGCTAGGAGGCCGCTCGGCTGTGCAGTTGCAGATCTGTGTATATTTAAAACATGCTCATTTACAAGAAAACTAAATGAAAGAAAAGCTTACCTCATAGAGAGTGTTTGAGAATTTACCAATTTTAATGCCTTCCTGTACAACAGAACATGGACGTCTCGGTTGTAAAACCTCACAGATCTTCATTTTCATCCTCTCGTACTCTTTGGCTTTCCTTCAATGCTTCATAATTATTTGCATGTAGAGTTCTTGTGTCTACACAGTGAATATCCTGGGGATTAAAATGATTCGTTCTGAATTTCGTACAGTGTATTACCTGTTAAATTTAGCTATCAAACCCAAAGGATTCGGGCCAAGATGAGAACAGGAATACGATTCCTGATGTGCAAGCCCTATTTTTCCAAGATGCCTTTTTTATTTATTTAATTATCTGAACTTGTCAAGCTTCTTGCGAGAATTACCCATGATTAAAATCCCCTGCAATTTCATACTTTGTTCTAGCACGATTGTCACATTATAATACTGTTTGGGCAATTACTGCTTCTTTCACATGGGAATTACTTTTGCATTTCATTAAAAAAAGAGCTGCAGGAATAATTGTGTCTCTTTCTCCTGCCCGTTTTTGTTTTCACACATGTTATCTCCTCTTGCTCTCTCCTCCCATCTCTGAGAGATGCTGGAGCAGAGGAACAAACGCGCTGATGATAAATGAAATTTGTATGAAATTGCAAATAACAGAGGCGCGTCATTGAGGGAATTCTGCAACAAACGCAGGTTTTTGCTGAAAAAGAAGTAAAAAAGTGTGTTGAAGGGTGTGGGGTGTCTGCTCTAATCCAGTGGTTCAGAGTTCACTGTCAGATTTTTTGGGGAAAAAAGCAGTTTGATCACTCAAATTAAATTAAATCAAAGTCAATTTTGTATTTGTGAAATTTTATAACTTGTGATCAAGTGTTTTATTGTCTTCCGATTCATTTTATTGTCTTTAGTGATGTACTGTGAAATTGATTAGCTAAAAATCTGGTAATTTCTATGAGACAAGTAGTACAGTGGTAAAACAGACTGGTTATACATTGAATTGATAAAAGTGAGTCTATCTATAGACTAGGTGTTATTTGTGCACTTGTACACAGGTATTGTTTTTAAAAGAACCAGTGCAATGAAAATTTTAAATTGAATATCAGTTACATACTATGATAAAAATAAATATCTCATCTTATCAATAATGTTTAAAGGATGTTATACTTTCAAACTCTCACGGCGCAATAATATCTCTGTGTAATGTATCCCATACACTATTTATTACTATATATAAGGTTTGGAAAAAGTGCCATAAGTGTTTAATAAGAACAATTATTGAACATTTGGACATCTGAGTCAGAAGGGCAGCGACAATTTGCTACCTTAAAGGTGGAGGCTAGCGTCTTCTGGAGAGCCTAGCAGTAGCAAACTAGCAATAGAGCGAACCCTCCCAGACATATATTATGTTAACACAAACTTTTTTTCTAGATGAAACTAATCGTGATCGGGCGTTTGACATCCCCAGTTATTTCGTTTTTGAACCCACGAACAAAGTTGTGCCTTGTGATTAACTGTCATGAGAGATCAAGATGGCGCCTGTGTGTTTAGCATGCAATGTTCCCTGTTAGTTTTATGTGTTTCAGTCGGCTATCTTGACGTAAGTTTTAACTTCTGTGAACTACATTTTAAAATTATGACTGTCGATCCTTACTCTAAATTGGTAATATTATTTTCTACCTGCCTGATAAAGTGTGGAGTGGATCCAATACGTGTCTGCCGCCATTTTCCTTGAACGTTCCCGAATTCTTGCGTCAACAGCACTTCGAAGTACCACAGTGATTGGGTCGCAGGAGACGAGGTAAGTCCAGTTTTCTCTCTGGATCTACTCGGTCTTCTGATCTTAAATAGGCATCCTGGACTGTTTCTTGTCACTATGTTTGTTGGAGAGGTATCATCGGGGGATTCGTCCGACTGCTGTGTCTTCCTGGATGTACTCCCGTGCGCCCCATCTTTCCTCAGATTGGTAGTAGAAGAGTTAACCACGGCGTTCTCCATTCGCTGAAGTCCAGCTGGTGTCGTTTCAAGCTTTGAGGTACAGTTTTTTCAAATAGAACTGGTACATCGAGTTCTCCGTGTTACTATTGCCACAGCGTATAAGCAATGATTTTTAAAGTTAATTCTCTGATTTACTAGGAGGATTAATTCCACTGTTTAATTAAATCTTATTGATGGGTGATTCTAATATACACTTATGCTGCCCCACTAAACCCCTGGTAACTGAATTTAATCTTATTGATTCATTTGATTTTGTCCAGTGGGTGCAAGGGCCTACCCATGCCCATAGACAGGTTAGATTGCTTGCTTCCACATGGATTTCAAATCTCGGACATGGAAATCAGCGAAACTTGCTTTTCAGACCACAAACCGTTCCTTTGTTCTTCTCATTTTCCCATTTCGGTAGCTGCATCACCCTCATCCACTTGTTTGAAGTGTTATTTCTTCACTCAGTCATGTGAGAGATTTGCTGCTTCTTATGCTACAACTGATCAACCATTGCCTGACCTGCTTTCTATGTCTGATGTGAACAGACTGTTTGACTGTTTTAATCAAAAGTTTGTCCACTCTGAATATTACTGCTTAAACCCAAACATATTGTAACTAAACTGCACCCATGGCTCAATGATTCAACTCGTTAACTCATGAAAGGCTTGCAGAAGAGCTGAGAGAAAATGGTGCGAGGATAAGTTACAGGTTTCATATGAAATATGGAGAGATTCCTTATATGCATTTCAGCAAGCTACTAAGGCCGCTGAGGCCAAATATTTATCTGAGTTTATTAATGACAATTCACACAGACCTAAGACTCTTTTCTCTTTTATCGATTCTGTGCTCAGCCCCTCTGTCAACATATCTCCTGATTCCTTGGTGTCATTGTGTGAGCAATTTTGTACATTTTTTTAATGAGAAAATCGTTCAACTGAGATCAAACCTGTCCCTGGGGAATTTTGTACAATTTGAATCATCCGTGGGCCGATGCTATGGAATGATTTTCAGCCCGTTTCGTTTGAATCTTGTAGAGACATATTTGAACTTCTGAAATCAACTTCATCGTTACAAGATATCATTCCACCCAGATTTCTAGAACAGATTTTTAATACCGTTGGGTATGATCTTGTAACACATCTTAATCTTAGTTTAACTATCGGGGTTGTAGCTGGAGAGTTGTGTGGGGCTATGGAGCACAGCGTTGAAATGGTTTCAATCTTTTTTAAAGAATAGGAGTTTTTGTGTCTCCATTGGCCAACACAGTTCATCATCATACCCACTTGCTTGTGGGGTGCCTCAGGGCTCAATCCTCGTCCCCTCTTTGGTGCTATCTTCGAGAAATACGGAGTGTCTTTCCACCTCTACTTTGATGATACTCAGCTTTATTTTCCCTTGCAGCATAAAATTAAAGAATCCTTAGGACCTCTGCTCCATTGTTTGAACGAACGACAAACATGGTTTAAGCAGAATTTCTTAGTGCTTAATGAAAATAAAATTGAAATCAATCTGTTTGGTAATATGAAGACTATGCCTCTCAATTTGGCCAAAACGCCTCATATTTCAGATCTTGTGTGTTCTTGTTGATTGCAACCCTGGTTTTGAGAAAAAAAATTGTGCAGTGGTCAAATCAAGCTTCTTCCTCTTACAACTTGAAAGATGACATTTCGCAACAAGATCACACATGATGCCAATTTGTGATAAAAAGAATTTTAATGTATGTGCAAGTTTACGCTTTTTGAAGCTAGGGCTTAGATACTGTATGTATAGACCACTTCAAAAGGTGTAAACAACACTGGTCCAGAAGAATGTCCTGCTTCAGTTTTTTTAACACTGCACACAAATTTGAACAAAATGCAAGCAAATAAAAATTGCTAAATTCTAAACAAATATCATTAAGATTTACTTTCACATTATATGTGAGATTTAATAAAATAAAATAAATGACGTCCTGCTGGACAAGTGCTTACATGTTGTGAAGTGGTCTAAATAGAGTAAAAGATATGTTCAAAATAAAATCTAAAGTAGGCTGTACTCTCATATAAAATACATCATACTGTGATTATTTAGTCATACCACCCCCTCTACAGTCTTTATTACTCTCTCTCTCACTGTATCATTCTATCTCTGTCTTTCTCTCTTTTCATCTTCACTGCTAGAGACAGTTCAGTCAGGGTTGACACGGGCGCAAAACATGCCATCACACAGACAGTTTGATTCCGCCCTACCGCGCACTCTTAACGTGCTGTGCTTTTGCAGACATTAAACGCTGCAAGCCCGCTTTCTATTTATTCCTATTCTGCCGGGAATCGAAAAGACATGTGCCACGCAGAGTCAACATGAAGACGCCAAACATTTCCCTGCTTTATACCACTGGAAACGGCTCAAAACCTTCTACTAATCAAATTACACACTTGCCACCCATTCTTAAGCAGAATATTGATCTTACATCAAAATGAAGTCCGGTTCTCCTCATTTGACAAATTACCCACGATAGGGGGCTTAAATGTGTCAACACATGCCAAACGAAGAGGCAGATAAAAGAACCAGGGCAGGTGGGAGGTGATAGCAATCCCAGAATGAGTCATGGAGCCAGAGATATGGATAGCCATGCAAGATGATATAGTAATGCATCCGTCCGCTGCGGGGGATACAGATCGCCGAAACCCCACCGCTGAAGACTGCGGAACTGGTCCTTACAAGCCCTCTCATGTAAGGATTCTGTTTTCAACTCAGAATGTCTAGTTCGCTGTTAAACACTTCAAGGCCATTTCGTTTGTGCTGCTTTTTCTTTCCCAATGAAGACACATTTTGATATACCAAAACACAAGTAAACCTTATAAGTGAAGAAGAAGAGGGTAAAAAAGAATGAATTCATTTTTCACACAGGTGAGGTGAGCCGAGGCGTCTGTGCTCGCTTTTCTCAATGACATAGCTCCCCCTAGAGGAGCAAAGCTGGATAATATAAATAAATCCTTCTCTCCGGTTTCATCCTCTCCCCCTCCCTCGCTTTCTGCGCCATAGAAAAGCTCTAAGCGGTCTTGTCAGTGCATAATCACAATCTCGCTAAGCAGCCTTCCTCGCGGTTTTATTGCAAAATGGAAGACAGACATTCATTTCGCCTCAAAGGCTACGTTGGAGACGCGGAGCAGAGACTTGCGCTGATTACCGACGTGTCAAGCTGACAGATAGACTTGGAGTTTATTTCAGTCCATTGAGGGCTGACTTGTATAAACCTAACAGGCCTTTTATGAACAAAAGGATACAACTCGAAGGACGTTCACACAATCCCATGGTCTCATGCGGTGATCAATAAACAGACGTTCTCCACCTACTTCCTCCCAAATCCTCCAATCCCTGTCTAAAATGATGTTCGGGGGAAATGTGGTGGAATGCTAAACTAAGTAAAAGACGCGAAAAAAATATTTCACGTCTGCATTCACATCTGCAAGACTTATTTGTTCATCTGTAATACGTCTCTGAGATGTCTCCTGTCAGATGTCTTCTAGACATCTAGAAAATTAAAGATATTAATGATTCTGAATGTATATAAAACTGCCCTTTCTAAGATGTTTTTTCAGATATTTTACACAGAAGATGTTTTCCAGATCTCCAGCAGACATCTTACAGACGTACCTGTGCTATCTAGGTAGAGGTTTCTCTTTTATAGTTCATGAGAGGAGTTTCAACTTCGTCCCAGATGTTTCTCCTAAACAGAAACAAATGAGACTGTAATTGTTGAAAAACATGAAGAGAGTATGGACGTGTAAAATGGATGTTGATTATAGAGGTAAATCTGATGAGAAATGTTTGCGTTCATATCGAGATCTTCAAATATATTGACTTTTGATGTCGGTTTGTGAAATTGTTGAGATCTGAAACATTTGTAAGATTTCTGCCTCTTCTTCTCATGAGAAATATCTGAGAAGCAGATGAGAAAGTTTCCCTTTGCTCTCCATTTCATCTCACTGCTGTATCTAAAGAATAATTGAGACATCAAACCACATGCCATTTATCCCTCCCGTCGCTTCTATAACAGATTTCCCAGTTTCAAGCTATAACATCTGCTATGCACTTCTGGGTATGTTGGAAAGGAATCTTGGAGATGTTGGAACGTGGGCCATCAAGGTCCAGGCACTGATGCTGGACGATGGGCCCGGGGCATGCTTCACAGCGAGCGTTGCAATTTATCTCAGATGTGGTCGGTGTCTAAAATGTCAATATGGTATTGCATTAAAATGTATCTTGAATAGAAAAACTGCAACTGAAACATACTTTTGGTCATGGAACACAAATACACGAGTCAAGTTATTTGAATAACTTGGCTTAGCTGCAATAAGAGTGAATTATTCATGACCGTTACGATCATCCTCTTTCTATATTTTGCGATTTATCATTCATAACGGATTACGTTTTCAGCTGAGATTTTATCCTACATCTCAATCTGTGTTGAAAGGTCACAGACAATGAAACAATCTCAACTCGTTGTCTAGGCAGCTCGGCCATCAACACCGACACTAAATGCTTCAATAAAGCGCAACCTTGAATCCGTGACGGCGAGACTTTCAAGTTTTCTCAGGTTGATTTTGGCTCGTAAACATCAGTGACAGGCTTTCCGCTTAGGCAATTCTCTCATGAGGTCAACGGCATCCTTTTATTGGTTTGTTAAATTTAATGTTTGCATTGTAAAGCTGAAAATCTCTCATAAAATCTGGGAGCAGACACCGTAATGTCCCTCTCAACCTTGTATGTAGCAAAGAAACGGCACTGCTTTGACACCACTGTATTGACTACAATTGCTCTTCTATAGGTCTCTGTGGTCTCGGGTTTGCAGACACCATCCACAAATAAGTACACTACAGTTTAACAGGGTGACTGTAATCATCCTCAATACTCCTATATTCTACTTCCCAGAACGTGCAGTGTATCTTCAAATTTTTGTATGATTAAAAGAGATATTTTAACAGTTTCTTGCATGTCTACCAGTCTTGCATTGAGGTGTTTATATTCAGGCCAAGCACCAAAACACGCCAGAAAGAGACCAAGTCTGATTTTTCTAGTATTATGCTTCAGGGAGGAAGAAATAATATTTTATACACATCCCTGATGGAACAAAATATAGAAACCACCAGAGAAATTCTAATGGTTTCCATCAAAATACCATTATAAACCAGTAGCTTTTTTCATTAAAACCACTACAAATTCCTTTTTTAGACATTATTCCAATAGGATTTAATAGTGTTCAATTGGTTATCTGCCAGATAACATCCCACCATTAGAACCCAACACATAACAGTAGACACCATTATAGTTTCCATTAAAGCCAGCACAATTCACATAATAACCATTTCATGTTCTATGGTGTTTTGGGAAGGATTCTTTTGTTATATCAGAAGGGATAGCTTTCTAGAACCATTTACACTGCAAAAAATACTTTCTTACTTAGACTTTTTTTCTTGTTTTCTAGTAAAAATGTCTAACAATTCTTGAATCAAGTTGCATTTTCTTGGTGTGCAAAATGTACTAAAAACAAGACTTATTCTCTTAGGTCATTTTACTCATCAAGAAAATGCAAATTTGTAAGCATTTTTACTGGAAAACAAGAAAAAAAGACTAAGTAAGAAAGTCATTTTTTGCAGTGTACTTATCCTGGTCACTTTTGGCAACAATACATCTTTCAGTCCCTAAAACTAATAAAGGTGTTCATTGACTAAGTTGAAGTTTTATAGATACAGTATATATATAATATTGACCACTCGAATCCAAAACTTAACTACATACGACACAAGAATATGATTTTATCTATAACATTACCTTTTAAATCATTTCAGGTACAATTTGCGCCGTTCTGCTTTGAGGTGGTTTATTGATGCCTATCCTATCATCTCCATCAACTTCTAAAGAGCAAATGTTTTGGACTCTGTTATAAAGCAGGTCATTGGGCAGGCAGCGACACGGTAAGTTCTGCACCGGGCTTTGGTTTCAAACGCTGGGGGTGGAAAATGTCATGACTACGAATGGATGATTCTCAGAACTGCCAAGTAGGCTTTGGGAGCACTGGACCAAAAGGAGCCACAGAGGACCCGAGCCCTCTTCCTAATAAACTATTTAACACCTTAGATTAAGAAAACAGTGAATTATTGAAAGCCCAGAGCTCTGAGGAGAGGAGAAGGACAGGGCTGAAAGCCACACTGTACTGAAGAAGCAGAATGTGTCGCAGCATGTTAAACGTCTTGAGAAATGAAGCGGCGCTCTGATAGAAATGCAATATGCAAAACGCAATAAATTAAAGACAGCCGGCTATCAAGAAGAGAAATCAATTATAAAGAATTACAGAATGGCCGATTTTAATCTAAAACCGCAACTCAAAGATTTTCAACTGAATTTGCCTTACGACACACAGTGCTAACATGTCATCAAAGGCTAACCTGACCTGCAGGGCTAGATTTATGCAAAATTAACTGTAGCTTGCACAAGAGATGTTTAGTCTGCGTCATTATGCTCACTGTCTTCAATGATGAAGGCACGTCACACAACCTGTTCACATTGGCGTCGGCCCAATCTGGCAAACTTGCACCGTAGCAGATGAATCTTTGACGTCAAGAACAAAAGATATGGGGAAGATTTCCCCATCCTTCACGATAAGGCCAAAAGTCACATTTTACTACTGCATTTAGCATCGAATATTTCATGCGATCCACGATTCAATGAGAACAGACATGTGACGCTTTTGGGCCGTGATCCACCAGTCGAGAACCACTTTGAGAAATCATATCTGTAATTTTCCCCATCGTGGCTATGAAACCAGGCGAAAAAGGAGAATGTGTAGAGGTTGTTGATTTGATTCCAAGTACTATTGTGTCGACGCTGTTTTGCAGCAAAGATCAAGATGATTTTGCACATCATTGCTTTTGCATTACAGACAGAATTCTCTATCTATTTGTGACAGGAGAATAGGCACAAATCTGCCCATTTGCAGGTCAAGAAGAGCAAAGATTTCTCTTCGCACAAGAGACACATACAGTATCTGCATTGCCAATGAATCGTATTGGTATTTTATGGTAAAGAAACAGTTCACCCATTTATTTGCCCTCATGTCATTTCAAACCTTTATATGACTCTTCAGTGGAACACAAAAGAAAAAAAATATCTCTGTGGTTTTGTGCCCATTCAATGGAAGTCAATGGGGGGGGCGATGTTGTTTTGTTACCAATGTTCTTCAACATATCTTATTTTGTGTTCTACAGAAGAAAGAAAATCATACAGGTTTGAAATGACTTTAGGATGAGTAAATGAAGGAATTCGATTTAACTATATACATTTTATTAAGCAAAGTATTGCTTTATGAACCGTTAAATCCTAATTTAATGTTATAAAAGGGTCAGTTCTGGTCCGTGATTCTGATTGGCTGATCCGAGTTTTAAGCCCTTATCAAATAACCCGATTTAAAATGGCTGACCGCATTGCATAGCATACATGTCACTTTATTTACTTTTTTTAATGAAAACTTGCTAAGCATATTATATAAAAGCAATACGCCCTGCGAAGTCCATTTTATAACATCTAAGGGGGTTTTAGGTACAATGGCTCATAGATGTTATAAAATGCACTGTAACCCACTGCTTCTTGTGGCTTATTATTATATTATTACTATTACAATATGTAGAACCATAATTTCACTACACATTATCGTTAGGAAGACCCCTAAACTGAGACCAATACAAGACCAGTGTGTGTTAGAAACTGTCTTGGTCTCAAACCCTCAAAATCACCTGGAAGGATCCATATACATTAACCCTAAAAGTCAGAGGTAATAGCAGAGGTGACCTTAAACTCACCTTGAAATCAAAAGCTTTTACACAGTGTTGCAGTGATTATTATAAAGGATTTATCTGTGCACACCTTTTTTTATTCATTTGCACATGCAATCTTAATCAAAACCATTAAGGTCCCTTAAGACTTTAGATCCCTTAGACTGTGAAATGGCATACAAACCTGCCTCCATATTGTTAGCACCGCATAGCTTACAACAAACCAATCAAAATGGGAAAGCAAACTAAAGCACCACCCAACTTATTTTTCTGATTTCAGAAGCCGTTGCACTCGGATTCGGATATTCGTCACTTTACAGAAAATAAGTCAATAGTCAACATCTGTTTCATGGAGACTTCAACCCTAGAAAGTCTGATGTCAAAGCAGAGGTGAATTGATGTCTAGGAATTGTATTTTGTTCTACAAAAAACAATAATTGTTGGCAGTTAAAACAAAACATACCAAGAAAAAACTTGACGCTCCAGGCTTCTAACCAAAAATACCCCGGTCAACGTTTGAAAAGATTCATCCTTGCAATGCAAATATTAAGACGTTTGTTTATAGCCGCATAATTGCATCTGAATAAATGAAGCGCTTATCAGGAGGAAAGAAAAGAAAGCTGTTAAGCCACCTGCACGCTGGAGAACGCATTATCCTGGAACATCTGTGCGTCGAAAACAGAAATAAAATAATGAGAGAGATTATCTTTCCATTCAGACCCCTGCTTCGCTAAAGAGACTGCGTAATTGTACTGTCAGGGCACGGGCCTGCATGTGTCGTTTATGAGTTATAAATGCTTATATTCTGAACTTTGTGTAGCTGGTCTCATTGCATTTCTATATGAAAAACAGTAGAACTTTGAATTGCCCTTAAGAAAGGCCTCATCGTGCATTCAGACCGGTCATTCATCTTTGACTGGTCTTTCTTCACACAAACACGCACTTATGAACGGATCCACATTAATACTGCTAATTAGACTCCAAAAGGTGATTTCATAAAGGCGAATGCTTATATTATGATCTCGCTGAGCACGTCGGTGAGTGTTTGCAAGTATTCTTCATCTCAAATCAAGTGGAATGCTCTCCCTGTGTGCCGTGCGTCTACCTATCTGCCTTTTGTAGATCGTCGCAGCGGGACCTTCTTCCATTACGCTAATGAGTGAGGAAATGAATGGCTTCTGAACAGACCTCGATGCCCCGGGTGAAAGCCGGTTTCCTGTGCGACGGAGAAGCTCACCGGGCCCCGTGCTGCTACGTTGAGAGTCGTTTCATAAAAGTAAAATTGGGTCGGGAATGATTTTGCATTTAAAAACCACGTCCGGGTGTACGGGGCACGTATTGAAAAATCGACAACCATTGTTCCAGTAGCTGGTCCCAATAGGTAAACCTGATTGTAGATATGGTTAGACATTTAAGTAAATTCCTAAAATTAAAGGGACGATTATCCAAAAAACTGAATTCGTACATCATTTATTCTCCCTCATATCATTTCAAACCTGTATGACACAAACAAGATTTTTAAAGAATGTTGGTAACCAAACAACACTGACCACTGTTGACTTCCATTGTATGAACACAAAACCACTGACACATTTCTCAAAACATCTTTCTCACCAAAACTAGTGCATTCAAGAAGTTAAACTATAACTGAATGTTTTGGCCTTTGGACGTGATGGTAAATGCAGTATTTTGTATGGCAGCACTGTATCTGGACTGTCTTCTGCATTCAGGGAAAGGCACGCTGTGGTGTCAAAGGACATAATTTATTGTTCTTATGCTCTTTTGGTTTGTAGTATCTGGCAGTGTTTCGAATAAAATAACCAGGCAGTATGTGTCTCCAGAGAGGATTCCTCTTGAGTTCATATTTTGGATTTAGGGATGCATCAGAAGCATTTAACTCACTGTTAAAATGAATAATAAAAACAACATCATCAGTAAATAAGGATAAATAAAACCGCACAGTCTTCTGTATATGCTATTGCAATGCTAAAACTTGACAAAAAGAATTGTAAGCAGATTTGAAATGTACATTCATCCTCTTACCAGAAAACTGACTGAGAATACCGATGACTCACCTTGCACTGAGGGGCGTGTCCAATTTCATTACATGACACTAGATGTGAGGAACTCTTGGGCTTTAAAGACATAAGTTTTTTTTTAAATCTTTTTTCAAAAGAAAATCTTTAAATCAAAGCTTGAAGGCTACGATTCATCACTGACTGAGTGGGTTCGGTTCAAGGCTGAGAACTCTGAATTCTTTGGAAACGCTTATGGAGAAAATCACTTTTGGAAAAAAATACTTCTGAAAAAAGTGAACCATTGCACTATTGACAGCACTGCGCTTGTGTGGGTGCTACATTACAGATTCATTACAAATGCAGTTGCTAAGAGCGAGCCCTCCGTAGTGCCATGGGTATGTGTACCTGGAACACACTGCATGATATGCCATTGTAACATCGCATTGATCGCATCTTTTAAGTGATATGCTTTATATTGTATCAAATTATCAACCAGTTTTTTTTATAACATGATCCAAGTAGCTAAACATGTAAAAAATAACTCCTTTGAACATAACTATAAATAATAATGTAGGTAAGCGTTAGCCACAAAAGAGGACTGGTGCAGAATAGAATAGAATGGTTTCCATGTGATGCACAGTTAAGGCTGGATTACGCTGGAAGACTTTTTGAAAGTTTGCATAGAAAACAAAACATGATAAAATCTGCAGACTGGCACAGACTTTCTGCAACAACTCCAGACTGAAAATCTGTGCAAAAATCTTGAAGTGTATTCGCGCCATTAGGGGAACTTACAATACTGTTACAGTGCAGTTTTAATGTTCCTTGAGATCAAACCCCTCCACTTGTGTTGCTAACAGGAAATCTTTCCACTCTATAGGTGCATGCTTGTAGTACATACAGTAGTGATGCAGCAAAATAAAAAAATAGGCCGAAATAAAAGCTAAATAAACCAGTACAGGCGCCTCTCCCTTCAGTGCACGGGCTCATTCTCACTCAAGCTGTTATCAAAGAAGTGATCATGTAAGCGCGCCATAACACAGTCTGAAACTGATAAACATAACAAGAACAGCTCAAAACCAGCGAACAAAAACTGACACGCAAGTTCTGTGTTCTGCCTGTTGTTTTCATCAAATGATTGTGCCTCATATATAAACGTCTTGTATTAGCAAGAGCTGCTTAGTTTGACTATAACTTGACTACTGTTATGCATATAATAACTGCAGAATGATGCTAAAACTACAACGTTTGGATGATTGGTAAAAAAGCTTTATCTATATTTTGCATGTTAGGAAAAACTCTATATTTTGTATCGTTTTAAAATATGTTCTCCTTCATTTTTGTGGTTTTAGAGTGTGTAATACAATGGAATAAAAACTATTTCAAAAAGGTTTATTAAAGGTATATTAACTATTTCAAACGTTGCCTGTAGATCACTTCTGCGGTTCAGATCTTACTTTAAAGCGGCCGTGTAAAAGGTGTTTCATGCGTTCGGACTTCTTTACAATGGAATACGTGCGGGCTTCGCATGTTCAACTTGTCAAAGAACATGTTTTTATGTGCTCAATACACTCCCAGCGATTGTACAGGTTTCGTAAAAAAAAATTCCAACACATAAAACTGTTTTGTAACAACTTTTCTTAGTCCCTTAATGGACGATTCTCCCAGAAAAGTTGAAAAATCATGGAAACGGATACCATTTTTTTGTGAAAGAACACTTTAAAAAATGGTCCCAGGAAGTGTTTTATGAAACTTCTGTTGCTATAGAAGTATTTATGTATGTATTTAAGTTCATTTTTAACAATATATTTGTTATAGTGTTTAACTCTGACTGCATATTGTTAAGTATATTGTTAGTGGCGATTCACATTTGTGTCTAAAACGCGGGCCGCATTGCTTTCTCCTTTTTTCTAAAGCGCCTAGGAGTTTGAGCTCTCCTGACATCTCCTGACATGATGACATCATGGGCCACTCTAGCCATGGAAAGGAGGAGGTATAAACAAAGGATAAATGTATTCTATAAACTGAAAATACCTTAGCAATAAAGTCTGCTACTAGATTTATTAATCTGTGTCTCCATCTTCACTGAGCTTGTCTATATTGGTTGGTTGATTCTCGTCACATGACCGGCGGAGAACCCGATTTTTGCATTTCTGGAAGAGAATGCGAGTTGTGCTTGATAAACAAAAGCACTACTGGGTGTGTGCCAGTGCTTTGCTATGCAGTTGCTATGGTGTACAGTAAGAGTGTTGTTATTTTAAGGATGTTTCTATGCAGTTGTTCCAGTTGAATGCTTACCAGCCCGTTTCAGAATAGCCCACCCTTAGTCTCTGTTGTAAACAGGTCTGTGGATATGGGTCATAAATGCGAGTCTTGCTGCTGGCAATTTGCGCGATTCTGGGTACGATTCACGTCCGCGGCATAAACGGTGCATCAGTTATGCGTAACATGCCTCAGAAAACACCTCTGCTGGAGGGTTTCAAGAGGCTTAGCTGCTTGGACTGCTTATAAACTGCCCTTGTGCTGATATCCGGCACTGACAAGCCCACATTACCCATCAGCCCGAAGAGACCGAACTGAAGCCTGAGCGATTCCACACGTCAAACTGCGGATAAATCTTTGACAGAGAAACAACTAAAATCTCCCTTAACTGCAAATGAACCAGGCCCACAATTTAACATCTTCTCTATCCTGTAGTCAGATAGAGGACACTTTTTTTAGTCTGTCCTATCCACCGGTGGATTTGTCCCTGACCTGGAGTCCATCAACAAGGCCCAGTACCCACTCCTGATGTTTGTTTGGCTGTCGGCCAATCATCTTTCCCCCCCAGGACCTTGGCCGGACGAAGCATCACATTCAGACTTGGTGCTGATTCAGGTGCCTTAAGAGATCAAAATAATGAGTGCGGATAAAATTTGGAAGACCTCCTCGGCTGCTTTATTTATTTATGAATTATTCGAGTTTCTTCTCTCCCCATATCAGCAAAAAGTACTTCCGAACATTTTTCAAAGAGCCAGCCTGGCATCATTTTTTCCCCCAGTGGCATTCTGCCAGTATTTGCATTATTGCGTGTACAAATCAAACAGATCCTGCGGATGTCAGAACTAATCTCCATCCCTAGCTGATCCGTTCTGTATTTCAAAACTAGCCAGAGTCGGGGCGGGGGACTTGGTCCTTGTGTCCAGAACTGTTGCGCCTGTGTTGGTCAACAACAGAACTTGTATGGTGAGTCATGAGACACGGCCTGTTTATACCCTACTTACAAAGATATGTGATAAAGACTTTCTGCTAACATTGCCATCACGTTACGAAATTTTTATTTCCGATTGCTTTTTATCCTTCAACTAACAACGTGTGAAACAATTTTTGTGTGTTTTTTTTGTCATGGTTTTGTCTTTATTGAATAGAGGGGACTGTGAAAACAGCAAACTACTTGGTTGAGGGAGGGGAACGGGACCACCAAAAGACCTCAAGCCGGAAATTCAACTGGCCATTATGCTTTTTCATGTTTTTAAAGTCCGTTTCATAAAATTGTTAGAATGTTTAAAAATAACAGAAGAAAAAACGCCTTTTTAACGTAGCTGCGAGCCCTTTTGGGAACGTTTCCCGTTAGCTGGGTAATTATACCAGACATATCGATCGATAAATAAGCTCAAAATACGAATGGCTTTCTCTCGCATGCGTCTCTTGCTGTGTAAACTCTCACTACAGAAGACATTTGCAGCCAATTTTTGCATGCAAAGGATTGTGGGATGTCATAAGGTGAAACTGAATCTATGCTGCCTTCTTGCAGCATCTTCTATGTTACGCAAACCAAACAAACGTGGCTCAAAACCTCAGTATGCTCTAGGGTATTTTTTTATTCCAGACGAATCTCTTTTTCAGGCTGTATGCGTTTCTGAGCGTCAGGTGCGAAGAGGAACCATTTAACTGGAAGGGCGTCAGAGCTACAGTTTCTCACCGCTTGAGTAAACGCGTGGGTTGAGCGTGTAGGTGTACCATAGAAGCAGCATTAAAACAGCTTGAATCTTTTGTGGGTATGTTGTAATTTCAAGAAATTCGCAACAAGGAGAGGATGAGCAGTTTCTTGTGGGCGGTTGTGGGAATAGCAGGCCCCATTACCGTCTCACGGCAGTAATTATAGTAAGTCTGTTTCTGGTCCGTCCAGATGGCTGCTCCTGCAATCTTTCTGAAGTTTAACTTTTCGGTTACAATCTGGCGAGATCTACGGTGCCTGCTCGAGGTTGCCACAATTGCAAGCGTATCATCTTTTTGGCAAGCGGCAAGCTTGGGGTACATTTCTATTCAGACGGCATCATTTTCGCATCTTCATGCAGGTGTGAAGCTACCAGCGCCTTTTAGAATGTGCAGGTGTTACACAAAGACCTGACCGTGTGAATAATTGTATTTTTTCTGCTCGAAATCACGCCCCTTATTTGCGAGAATGTGTTTAATCCAGTGAAAAGCCAGACCGTCGACGGTTTGTCTCGCTAAATGGATTCAATGCGCTGGAGAATAACAGATGTACGACTGTCTTTTCCCTCTTTGAAATACACTCAAGCGAGAAGAGAAATTGAAGCTCAGATAAATCGCTGGAACTTTCCTCAATTAATGATGCGAGACGTTTGTGGCCATGTTTGCACCGAGTATCATCATCTGTCTTGTGTGAACAAAATCAAAACGGGTGTGAATAGTGACACAAAATGCCTTCTCAATATTACGAAGCCTTACAATATTTCAACATTTATAATGTGTTCGACAGCAAGCGATAAACAGGCCAATGAATTTATAGTGATGGGGTTTGTGGGAGGAGCTTTAAGGAAACCCCAAATTAAAATTATGTAATCACTTATTTATGATGTGGTTCAAAACCTGAATACAGTAGGACTCTTTCTCTGGAACACCAAATATATTTTGAAAAATGACCTTGTGGTTTTGTGTCCATAAAATGGAAGTCAATGGGGTTCAGTGCTGACGACATTCTTCAAAATATCTCATTTTGTGTTGTGCAGAAGAATGAACATCAAACAGCTTTGGAATTACATGAGGATAAAAAAAAGAAATTAATTTTCATTTTTTGGTTGAACTATCTCCAAGAATCAGCTTTGGTTCCCCATTAACGTAAGAACTGCTGTGCATTAATTTTTATATTTTTAATGTCTTTAAGTACCACATTGGGCCCACTTTAGGGCCATTCACATAGAAATATTTTGCATTTTTCAGAGTGCCGCATGCACACTGCGGGTCATTTAGCAGCGTTTAGCTAGCGTTTTACACCCCATAACCCACATAAATGTATGTTGCTATTGTAAATATTCTCCCGCCGTCACGGTCTTGCAGAGGACAGTAACACAAATGATGCAAAGATTCTGTCAAAATTCGGCATTGGTACGATGTTATCACATAATCTGAATGGTCAGTGCGAGTAAATTCGTGTTTGAATGATGCAATACACAGAAGTAGCTTCAACCGTAATGCACAAATATATTTGAATACGGTTGACTGGTTGTGTGAATGACTGCCATGACAAGCACACAGAATGCGTAGCGGTTATCTGTTATGACAGACAGACTAGAATTCCCTGCATACCTCGTAAAAAAGGGCAGAAAGCACGAGACATGATTAAAGCTAGTTCAGGTGGGAGTCACCGTAGAGACCTGAGACACTTCCATCCCAGACACCCGTAGTGCACTAATGACTTGTGACAGCTGGCACGTCTAAGTTGAGTGTGAAACAAACCTCCCCAGTCCAACAAGAGCTTCTATTGACATTAAACGAAAAATTGACTGAGGAAACTTTTAACACTAAAGATATGCCTTAATACACATAAATGTAAGTATAAACTGCGCTCAGATAGCACAGGTACGTCTGTTGGAGATCTCGAAAACATCTGCTGTGTAAAACATCTGATAAACGCCTTAGAAAAGAAGTAGTTTTACATATATTCTAAATCATAAACATTTTAAAGACTTCTTAAAGATGTCTATATGACATTGAAAAGGAAACATCTCAGATTCATCTTGCAGATGTAAATGCATACATCAAATAGACGTGTAGGAAATTTGTGCATGTTTTTAGGGTAGAACTATATAATTAAAGTGGAAACACTTCGGCAGATTGATTGAATTCTACAGGATTTCAGGGGGACATGCGTGTCATGTTCTTTAACAGTCCACCTGGAAACAACACAAAGCTGTCCGATCGAAAAACTAAGCTATCATTAAAACTGAACTCCTAAAAGTATGCAATGTTCAAAGCATAAACTCATAAACGTTGTTCTTAACTTTGGGGACGTTCCTAAATGCACACCGGTCTGTCACTGATGAGACATTTCCACACCTCTTAATATGACGTTGCTAAAAAAAAATGTGTGATTAGTATATGACCTGTCACTCGTTTGCCCTCGAGTGGCACTTGGGTAAAGAGGTAAAGGTTACCTAGTTTTTGTCCCTTTACCTACAGTGTTGTGGACCTGTTGTGTACCTTTAAAGGGACAGTCACCATTAAAATAAAACCGAACCTTTGAAGTTTCATGATATGTACCTTTAATATAATGTACTCAAAAATTTAACAATAAAATGTGTATACCGGTATAAAAAGCAATCTCGGAAAAGCTACAGATTTTTTTTACTATGATAGACTGAAAGTAGACCTTCTGATTTTTACTTTAAAGTCCCAGTGAACCAGAATTTGCTATTGTTTTACATCCTTATTTTGATGCATTTCCGAGTGAATTTCAAAGGAGAAAATTTGTGGGCGTGGCTTGGATTTTTTACTGCAAAATGATTGAATGTGTAAAAACAGCATTGCATTTTGAAATCAAACTATCATCTGCCAGTTGAAGGGGAGGAGTTAACGGATGCTCCGCCCAAGCCATCTAATCTACATCATTTGAGATTTATCGTCATAACAGCGCACACGATTTAAAAAAAGGAAAATGACCCACATTGATTAACTATTTACTATAAACGCTGCAATGTTTCATTAAAAAATAAGAATTGTCCTTTTTTATTTCACTGGGACTTTAATAGAGGTATAATAATAGAGCACTTAAACATCAACAATGCCTGTTGAATTTTGATCAGAAATTTGGGTGGCACAAGAGGTTGTAAGGAGAAACCCAGGTGTACATTATTAAAATGCAATTAAATAAGTTGATATAATGTAAAACTAACTATTTAAAGCTGATGAGTTTTTAGCTGAAACCTTTACAAAAAGGTTTAAGTGGTGGATTGTATAAAAATTTGAACCAAAGACATTAAAGCAGACTACTTGTCTGCCCTCATATCCTTACATTTATTCCCATCAAATGAAATATGATTTCCACTCTGACTAACGTCTAAAGACAGATAATGTTCCCTTGAGCCCCTGAAGCACGAGCCTTTTTGTAGGCCCATCTTGTCTTCAAATCAAGACATAATGCCCAATTAAAAGAAACTCCATTGTAAATATGAGAAACAAAGTAGCAGGTGTATCATATAAAGTCTCAAAGATACAATTGAATGAAAGAACACACACACACCACCACAGGTAAAAAAAACTGCAAAAACAAACAATGACCTGTAGGCTACAAGTCAGAGTACAAAGCTTCCAATTATAGGTGTCCTGTCAGTGCCAACTGGAGGCCAAAAACTATTTTCTCTCCATGTTTTTCATTATTCAGTAAAAATAGTAACTGGCAGACGTTCAGTCACTGGACATTTTCCAAACAGCACTTATGCGCCCTTGAAAGGCCCTTCGCGAAGGGGACGCCATTTTTAGGGGCGTTCTAAACAAAAAAGAGCACCTGAATCCATTCGCAAAGGGCCATTTCAGAAGTCCATGAGTGAGGGGTACATGCCATGGTCACTTCAAGGAAATGAGTTTAATTTGTGATCACGTGATCTTGGAGTTCTCGCAACGCATTTTGAAGCAAATATAATGAGGGATTTTGACATTACCTGGAAACATAAGTACAATAATTTAGTATGCTTTTGTTCAACACTATTTTTGTCAGTGATAAATATGATTTAAAGTCCCCGTGAACCGGAAGTTGTCATTTTACTTCTGTATTCTAAATCATTTCCGAGTGAAAAGCAATTTCAAAGGAGTGGGTGTGGCTTGAATTTTTACTGCGAATTGATTGGATGTATGTAAAAACAGCTGTTGCATTTTGAAATAAAGCTAGCAGCAGGCTGACAGTTGAAGGGGAGGAGTTAACGGATGCTCCGCCCAAGCCGTCTAATCTACATCATTTGAGATGGATCCTCATTACAGGATGGAAGTGCATTTTCAGATTTTAACTGATGATTATGAGGGTAAATTAATTTTAGGAAGAAAATGACCCAAGTTGATAAACTATTTACTATAAACGCAGCAATATTTTATTAAAAACTAGGCATTGTCATTTTTATTTCACTGGGACTTAAATATGGTTGATATATAGTATAATACATTTGAATTTATAGGACAATATGTTTCATATGTTAAAAATGGCTAATTGTTTATAGGTTTCCTGTATCATATACTTCCTTAATTAATACCAAGTGGAGTGAGAAAACAAGGTGAAATAAGACAATTACAACAACAAGAAGTATTAAAAATGTTGTTTGTTTTCAACAAACGAGCGCTGGATTCAAAGTGCACATGCGGCGTTGTCAAGGTTACATTTAGCCAGTCATTCCCTTTGTGAAGGGAGTTCAAAACGCATCCACGAGAGACAGTAATGCCATAGACCCTTCAAACAGTTCACATCAAGGGCTCAGCCCTTCGAAGGGATAAGGGCATAGGGACGCTCACTTCCGTTTGGAAAATGCCAACTTTGTATATCAACTGTACAGCTGCAGTGGCTTGTTTCCAGGTGTCAGGTCACCGCGGGTCTCTCAGCTGAAGACCTCTTACAATCAAATGCCCCGGGGCTTTAGTTCCATTGGCCCGATCTGTAATCCATGCCTGCTAAGGTCAATACTCACTCAGTTTGAAAAAAAAGGAAATTTTAACCAAACCCCATAAATCTTCTCATTCTCTGGGCTGTATAGTGGTGAAAGAAAACCAGAGGCGTTAAAGTAATGCAGCTTTATAAAGATATAAATCCTACACTGCAAACATAAGGTGTCAGGCGAGTCAGATGGGATATAACTAGAAGACAGAAAGATAAATGTTCAGAAAAGGTATTTGGCTTTCTGTCAGGATTCCTGTGCAGAGTGTGTGTAGCTCAAAAATGGCCTGAGCAACCCAGCTGGATGGTAATTCCAATCTGACACATTACGTGGAAACCGGAGACCAGATCTCGGATCGGTGTTGCTGGGGGATGTGGTGAAAAGCTCACAAGAATGCACGAAGGGGAGCTGTGAATTTAATAGCGGCTTCGCTCAGGGCGTGTGGATTTGTGTAGTAAACCCGAAGTCTGCAAAGTTTGGTTTATTCAAGCGTTTCTTCTTTAAAATCACACTTGAACTTTAAAGTTGATACGGAGCTGGAATTGATTGAATGAAGGGCACGGTTGTGTGTGTATAATGGAATTATATGGTATAATGTGTGTGTGCGTCCATTCTGCAGTTAAGAGACTTGACTCTTTCATTAATCCAGTACTGGATGTCTTTCATCTGAGTGCACCTTGTGAAGCTATACATCGCTTACGTAACTTCTAAAGTGAATCCAACAGTTCCATAGTTCCTTATTTATTCATTCATTTGCCGTATTAGATTGATCATTAATGCACACCTTTTCCATTATCCTAAAGGTTACAGAAGGAGAAAGATCCAATTCAATAAGCTTCTATAATCAGTGAAATTATGCCGTACTGTAAAATAGCAATTTATAATTACTTAACACCCTGCAGTGACATTTTTATAACTGCAAAAGATTCAATTTGATAGATTTTCTGTACTTGCATATTTAATACATGCTGTTTCGTATTTGATTATATATTAATGCGTGCGACATTTCAGAAGGTGGAAGTTGAAATTAAATTAAGCCATATTGTATAGGAGTTATACATTTAAACATAATATCACACAATTATGTTTTCATTTAGGTTAAAACGGCTTCTAAATGACTCTACACAATGTTGTATTTAACAACCGGGAGATATAAATTCCCCAAAATCATAAACCAGTCATCACCAAGACTAAATTTGGGGATCTGTGATTTGGAAACTAGTGTATTGAGGCTTGATATTTATCAACTCTGTGGTTACGCCGCCATCTCATGGACGTTAACGTACTTACAACTCCGTTTTTTTTAACATCCATATTCATAAAAAGCAACACACTGTGACGTTCCATAATTCTTCAAAACACCATCTCCAATGTAAATGTGACATTCATATGAAAAATGCATGCATTCAATTTTTATTGGGTAAAATGGATATGTCAAACAAACCAAGAGACTGCAAGCCAGTGACACCACACCTTTCCAAGCCACTTTGCATTGATTTTAAACCAAGTTCAACCCAAAAATTGACGCTAACTTGTGACACTTTCTTACTTCTGCAGAACACAAAAGCACAGATCAAAAGGAAAATCATTGATAACCAAATCGCCTTGGCCCCCATTGAGTTCTATTGTACTGACATCTGTGCTACAATATTTTTGCATTTACTTTCAACAGAATGTATTAATAGTCTAGAGCTTAGTGTGTTATCATCACACATAAAATATTTTACTTAATCTTTAAATTGTATATTTTGTTATCTAATGCAATGACATATATACTTCAAGTCTGGCAAAGGGACAAAATATTTTACGTGACCACTGTGCCACTAAGGTCTTAATCCCTACTGTTTAGGAAATTAACCAGACGTGTAAGAACCCTTAAATACTTAATTACACAATTTGTAACTTCCAAAAACGTCAATTTGTTTGTTTCAAGGGATACACGGCTCCGTGTATGAAGTATAAATGAGCCGCTGCAAAACTACCTTTGAGAATAATTGACAAAAAACGCTTAAAGAAAATCAAATGCAAATTCACTTCCGCAAATAAAATAAAGGCAACTGTCCGATCAGCCACAAAATTTTGGGAGATTGTTGTGCGAAGGGTTATAAGAAGCACATCAGTTAAATTCCAAAGGAAAACACGCCGAACAAATCAATATAGTCGTTTTCAACCTCGGTCTGCATTTATAACAGGTGAAAGAATGTTTGAACAATGGATTATTGATTTTGTGCCAGGCGAACACCTCCTTCGGCTTATCAAAGTGAGCAGAAGCTTTTGAAGACAACTTTTCTTTTTTAGAGGTCTAACCCTTAGGCAGATCACAAAAGCCCAGAGTATTATAATGGCCTCTATGCTTCTTCAAAACAGCTTTTCAATTTCTGTTAAGACCTCATTCTAAGCAAACCACTTTACTGCCATATGATAATCTCATGGTTTCCCCAAAAAATGTGCTGTTAGGGCCTGACATGCCAGTTTATTTCCACGAGTGAAATTCTGCTCTTAAATCAGGACGCTCCCCAAACAGAGCATCTTCATGTCAAGTTTTGAATCATTGAGCTGGAGTTATATTTGAAGCGTTTGTACCCTAACCTTTTTAAATATAAATGTTTTGTGCCTTCGTAAAAATGTTTTTTGATATCCATCAATCGAATTGAACACCTTTTCTAATTTTGTCAAAAAGATTCTCTTAAGATGTTTACACCGTCATGACAATAAAAAGACTCTTAAAAGTCTGCTTCACAATGCTTGTTTTTATGAACGAAAATATAAGAATTAGATCAATTTTGGTTTAAAAAAAGCAAACAAAAATCTGCCAATGGGGTAAGGAAAAAATCTTGAATTTAAATGTACTTTTATCATAAGTAGCTCATTTAAGGTTATTTTTCTTACCTCATTGGCAGATTGTTTGCTTGTTTTAAACAAACTTACTTTATTCTCTTATTTTCTTTCATAAAACGACACAAAATATCTGTTGCTTTCATTGTCAAGTAAATGTATCTCAATAAGAAATCTTAGATTTTTCTAGTATAGAAAACAAGACAGAAATGCTTAGTACGAAATTCCTTTTTTGTAGTGTAAAGATGCATAATTCATAGGCCTATTTAAATATATATGCTGGCTACTAGACCCCTCCAACTTATATAGTTGAAATATCCTACACATTTACATTAACAATAACATTAATAGCCTGAAACATTTTTAAGAAATACTCGTTTTCAAAACAGCGCCACAAAAAGCTTTTTTTCTAAACTATCCACAGTGTTCCTCTGTAGTTAAGAGAAGCGAAAATGGCGACATCTTCAGGACGAGAAGCGAGTTGCAGATAATATTAACTAACCACAGGGATTCTCGAAATGATATAGTTTTGTTAAATGGGGAATCAATATTTTTAACCTGTCCTAACAAAAAACCATAAGGCCTAAAATCAGAAAGGCCTTTAAGCAAATGGTTTCTTGTTCTTTGGGGAACCAAAAGTTGTTATTCTATGGCACTCATGTGACAATCCATTTATATAGTCAAGTGAGGATTTTTAAGTCACATTTAACTGATTAACATTGACTTGATTCAGATGTTAACAGTTGAGATCAACTAAAATTAACCATTTACAGATATCTCCAACTAATTCCTGTTCTGTACAGCTTCTGTAACCTATCAATAGTAACCGAGGAGAGCAAAGCTTAGCAAAGGGTCAATTACAAAGAAGGATATTTATAACTTCCACCAATTTTTTTTAAAAGTCTGCGCAACTTGCATTAGCCTCCATCTGGCTGGATAACTTTGGTGACTTGAAACAATGGTCTTAAATAAGATTTCACCTTCTGAGGCTGCAGAATTAATTGTAACATCTGCCCCGTGGTGCCGAGCTGACAGCAACTCCCCATCTTCAATTATTTCCAGCAAATGGAGTAAATCTGCCCACTTTTCTTCTATTATTCAATGTAATCTCAGCAATATTTTGCACCTGCCCAGATCTCAATATTATCATTCCCTCCAGAGGGTTGACGGCCTCATCGCTGCAGGCCATGCGGGGACCATCTCGGCACGGAATGCTGAGGTGATGCTTTTCATTTCCGTTTTTAAGCCGCTACAGCAGATGAGGTTATTGGTTTATGGACGTGACATTTTACAATGCGTGTCAGATCCCTGCCATCATTAGTGTCATCCGTTGTACTTATTTTTAACGGTTTGTTGATGCTGCGATTTTCGAAATGCGTAAGCAAAACACATTTCATATGGTTCTGTAACACGAAACATAATTTGTTTCTTTTGCTTTTTTACATATGAAGTCTATTGGTTGCTTTTTCTATTATGACATTCCAGCTTGTCAATCATGTAACCCCTTTTCTGGTAGACTTAGACAGGTCTTGCTTTAGCTAGTTAAGAAGGCTGACTGGCACACTGGCACATCATCTACCCACTACATAAGATAACAAACCTTACTGGATTTTCTCAACAAAAATAAACCTTGGGACATCAGTAATATGGTTGTTAAAAAGTCTTTTCATCATTATTTTATCCTCATGTCATTTCAAACCTGTATGACTTTCTTCTACAAAACACAAAAGAAGATATTTTGTAGAATACTGATAACCAAACAACATTGGCCACATTTCTCGAAATATCTCCTTTTGTGTTCACGGAAGAGTCATATTACACAGGTTTAGAATGAGATGAATATTTTTCTGTTATTTATCTCCTTAAAGGACAAGTTAAGAGTTTCATTGCTTGTCTCTGATGCCTCAACATTTGCAAATGGGTCAAAATAACAAGATGGAAGATGATGAAGATCTTAAACACAATAGGTTTCCAGCGGCTATGGCACATGAAACGCTAGTTAACAGGAACACCAGCATTAAATTATTTATTTAAGGATGCCATATTATTTTAACTTTGAGACCCATAATTAACATCAACTTAGTTGACATATTGAAATTGGAAAGAATTACAATCTATATAAATCAAATAAAGGTCACTCTCCTCACTGAGAAAGGCTACCACACAATATTCCACAATATTGCAGATCCCACCGCGATATAAGACATCAAAGCAACAATAGCGTGATTGTGGTAGACATGACAGAAATGGGGGTAAGCCTAATTGTTTAAGGGGTCATATGGCGCGAATATGTGTTTTTTCTGTGTTTTTGGTGTGCTATAAGTTGCACATGCATGTATTAGACTGGTAAAATTGCAAAAATTAGGGTGTAGGAACAAAAGATGCATTCTATCTAAAAGCGAATGCTCACCCAGACCTGCCTGAAACGCCTCGTGTAACCACACCCCCACGAATGTACCTCATTTCGTGGTATGATTTGACTAACAACGCCCAAATGTATACGCAAGTAAGCTGGACGCACTTGTAAATCTCATTTTATCACCGCCACCTTAGTCATGTCGCAGAGACGCTGTGTGTTTTGTTGCGAAAGGAAAGCCTCTACGTTTGCCCTTCCAAAATATGAAACAACTAAATACAAATGGTTAAATTTTATTTACAACACTGTTCCGCGAATTGAGTTTGTCCTGAGTTTGCGATCTGCAAATGCAGGCCGGCGCAACGTGAAAAAGACAAAATAAGTCGATAAAAATCTGTAATTTTCTGTAATATGTAACATCGAATATAAAAGGTAAAACAGTCACTATTTAACATAATATATATATATATTTAAAAACGTATCAATTCTTTACATCTTGGTCAAGCTGTGCTGGCAAAGTTGATGTATCGGCTTGATCATCTTCATTTTCCGAATCTAAGGAAAGTACCATTGACATTTTATCACCTGTTAGTACAGTTGCTTGGGAACAAACATTTCCAAACATTTCCATCACACAGTAGCAGTATTCGACCAATCACTACGCACTGGTTAACAGGCCAATCGTAGCACACATCGCTTTTCAGAGCCATGAGTTTTGTAAAAAATCTGTGCGTTTCAGAGAGGCGGGGCAAAGAGGATACAAAGATGCAAGGTATGTGGAAAATACAGCATTTTTTTTTCTTAAATCGTGTGAACACATTGAATTGCATCGAAAACCAACGAAAATGTTTATTTTGTCCATGACCCCTTTAAAAAACAATTATGTATGGTGGTGATACAAAATAATGGCAATATGTCACAGACCTTAATTTAAGTCTAGCAGCACCTTATCCTGGTTGTAAGATTAAATTTAAAATAAGATGTAAATGTATTTCTTAATTCTGATTGGGTGATTTAAATGTTGTCCCAGGGTCAACATGATGTTGCCCTGAGGACATCAACCACTTGGCAAAATCAGGAGAGCCGACAGACGGCGGCACGCCACACTACAGATGAGAACATATGTTGGCACTATAGTGGTGTAATTGCTGGCAGAAGATTGTTCTGCAGAGGATAATCAACACCTCCTCATGTGATAATGAAGCGTCTCTCTGTCGTATGTAACAGGCTTCAATAAGGTCACCACGACAAACACAGGGATTGGATTCAATTTGCAGTTTGACCTTCGCCGTTTTGTGGGTTGATGCAATTTGTGAGCTTCCGTTTTACATTTCGCTGTTCTGAAAGCATCGGTGAGGCTGATGCTCATCCATTGGCAAGATTAAGACGTGAAGATCCTTTGAAGATAAAAAATTCCCTTTCAAATATGATCATTAATCATATATGGCAAACATGATTTTAATATCAGCACGTATCCTTACCCCCTTAAATACATTTGTTGAGGGTTTTTTATGCCGTGGAGAAGAAATAATTTTTATATGATAACTCTGAAAATGTGACATCCTTCAAGACTTTTCAGAGAAATTATTATATGAAGAGTTCATTTGCAAAAACATAACTCAAACATTTCAGAAACCATCTTTGGATTGTGCATTTCAAGTTCAATCAAACTGTAGTTGGTTGTTTTATTAAAGTTATAACTGAAATAGAACAGCTAACTAACAAAATAAAAACTTGATAACATTAGTAACATTAATAAGCTGTTTTCGGAAAGAAAGTCTTTCACATTATTGTAATACAATATTTTGTTTTCTTGTTTAGTTTTTCTTAACCAATTTTCAAATTGCAAACCTTAAATATTTAATGCCATCTTTGTCATTTCATTTCCATAAAAGATAAACTAAATACCACAAGAACAGCATTCAAAGATGTTTTTTTTTAATTCCTAATAGGCCTACTGTTACCAAACTTCTATAAGGGCGAAAATACACGATCCTCAGGACTTACATAGGAATCGGGTACACCTCCCGCGGAATTGCGTTTCCTGATATAGTAAACAGTCATTTTGCTTGAGTGTTTTGCCAACCACGGGGGTGCGCTCTGGCGTGCTCACTTGGTGTTCATGTGGTTAAGAGACGAGACGTCCATACCCTCTATAGTGCAACACCTCCTGCGTTCCAATCCAAAGTAATCATGCCTATGCCCAACTCCCTTCGAAGAGTAAAGCTCTGTTTATGATTAAACTCTGGAGGGAAAAACGCAATTGTATCTCTTATGTTGTGTTCAGACCAAACGCGAATTGCGCGAATAAATCGCGCTATTCGCGTGTAGTTGGACGCTTGAACATTTTAGTTTACTCGCTTCATTCGCGCGTCAAATTCGCTTCATTCGCGCGTCAAATTCGCTTCATTCGCGCCGCCTCATTCGCGCGATTCGCGCGTCAAATTCGCGTCATGGGAGGGGCTTCTGACAGGCGGCTCCAGTCTCATTTCGAAATGGCGGACATGGATTTTGTTGATTTTTAGTCTCAATATGTGTATACATATATATATAGCTCAAATTGAGTAAAGAGCGTTTTTACAACTTACCAGATTCTCCGACCTCCACACTCACTTTCTTCCAAGCAAGATCCTTTTTATTCCTGTTCCTATAAAAGTAGGAAAAAGAATCGTACAGCTCCGGGTGTCCACAGACAGCAACTATTAATTTGTCCTCCATTTTGTCGGTTTCGGATTTCGGCCTCCGCTCGGAACATCATAATCACCTGACTGCTAGAGCAAGCTCCTGATTGGTTAACGCGGCGCGAATTTTCGCCAAAGTTCAGAATTTTCAACTCGCGCGATTCGCGCGAAACGCGCCATTCGCGCGAATCACGCGAACGCTCAATTCGCGTCATTCGCGTCATTCGCGTCATTCGCGCAATTCGCGCAATTCGCTTCATTCGCGCCGCCTCATTCGCGCAATTCGCGTCATTCGCGCCGCCTCATTCGCGCGATTCGCGCCGCAAGTAGGTCTATCGCGTCTTTGCATTGACTTAACATGTAAATCACTCGCGCTTGACGCGCAATTCGCGTTCGGTCTGAACACAACATTAGTGTGTCTGTTTTTATTCACTTGGCCAAAGGAGCGTATTACCTTCAAGAAGGGCCACTTTAGGACGGCGATATATCCCCTTTGGAACGCACCAACTGTGCTAACCAATTTTAGTGTGTTTTAGTGTACCAAGTTTAGTGTACATAAACAAAATACTGTTGTAAGGTCCAGACAAAAAAAAAACATGATCCGGAAATTGGCATTGGACTCTTGAGTTAACTTACAAAACGGTTAAACTTTAATAACCACTATGGGTTTTAATGCTGTAAAATAACAACAGAAACCAAAAATATAGTCCCAGGGCCGGCGCCAATGGGAGGCACCGCGGGCCATGCCCCCCACAGAGATGTTGTGATGATGCATCACTACGCAGCGTATTAATGTTTCTATACGTTCAAGGTTACAGAGGCTCAATGCTTCACGAACGGAAGGCTCAGTTAGTTCAGCGTTGGAAAAGGAAAATGTACAACCGAATGGAAGGACACAGTTTTGAGGAGGTTTAATGTTCGCACTCGGCGCCTTCAGCTTTTTTTTAAAGGTACGTGCGTTTCATTTACTTTTAGCAAGGTGCGAATGATCATTATGTCACAGCATATGTAATAATTGTCAACCTGTTGTGACTGTGTGTGGTAATATTGTTTAATTTATGTTACTCTTGTTCACTTGTACGGAAAATATCATCCTGCACGAGTGTGCCCTTGCACAGATATGTTAGTTTTTACTTTTTTGTATTAATGATGCTGATTGTGTGCCACCCCACTGGACGCAACATGCCATCCTTTTAGTTGTGGTCTGGCGCCGACTCTGTATAGGCCTATTATAGTCTCACAAAAATATCTATAGTATAACCATGATATTTTTTGGAAAACTGTGGTACTGTTTAAAAAAGTGCAACACTAATGTTGAAACTGATTGCATCATCAATATATGCGTCGTTTTGAGCACTAGCAGCAGCTGTTGTTAAGAAATGACTCAAGAGCCAGAACGATTGCATTACTGTACTATTTGTGCCTTTGGATTACCACAAAAACCTAGCGCACAGAATACCGCTCGCATTTGTCTTGTGTGGATGCTTTGAGTGAATGTCACTAAAATACCTCTAGAGCGCCTGCTATTATGCACCTGTGCATCTAGATTTCTCTCTCACACCCGACACACGCCTCAGTCACATTATGCTCAGATTCACTGGTAAGCACAGTGAGGTGTGAACGTGTGTGGTGGTGAATGACTCTCATTCTCCTCTGGGACTGACTATTTCTCATGGCTGTCGGCACATGAGACACCTTTTGGTCAATATGTCAAATAGGGCACCACTTGGTTTACTCGAGAGCCGCTCGGGTCCCAATATCTGAAATATTCTCAAATAATAGAACCTCTTAAAAGAATGGACAGGTGCATTGCGGGTAGCACACCCTGGACTGCAGATGATAGTTGGGATAAAGCATTGAGAAACAAATACGGGTGGACGCTATAAGTGACCGAAGCCAGGTACAATAAATCATTCCTATAAAACAATGCACAGCTGTTTACCAGAGACAAATCAAGTTCACGTCAAAAAGATGCAAACCATACCAGCATGCATAAGAAACAATATTAAGAGCTCCACTCCATTCTTCATCTCACACACAAATAAAACCAGCGAAGTGTAGTCCTATTGTCATTCACTCATCTTTACGTACTTTTAAACAAGTACGACCTTCCTGAATTACATCATTCTTGTCTTTATTTTCAGTTTTATAAGATTTAAATAAAGATAATAGTTTGTAAATTAAACAAATTATTTACGAACGGATACGCGCTTCAAACCCAATACGGAGCAAACGGCTCCCGATACTGTGATGTCACACCAACATTTTTTATCTTGGGCGTTAAATATAAAATCTTTGAGTTTCATTTTAACAATCGATTTCATCTGCCAGTCGTTAAATTGTAAAAATAGTTATTTCACCATAATAAATGTTAAGTAATTTCACCAACTGTACAGAAAATGCATGTTTGGAAGTATCGGAGGCTACATGACGAGAGGTACTTTTGCATATTCCATTGTTCCTATGGAGGTCTACGCGAGCGTCGTAACTCTCTTGAGGCTGCGTCCGAAATCGCATACCGTCACTAGGTACTGAATTTGAATACGTACCTACATATCGGCCGTTAAAACAGTACGTTCTATATGGGGGAGTGGGAGTAGTATGAATGCGTTTCGGAAATACAGCGTCCGCCATTTTTAATCATGTCACCGTATGTTCTTTAACCGATGACGTATGCTATAAACAACAACCTACAGGTGAGCGTTGATAAAAACATAATTCAGTCACAAGTAATTCATTTATTGGTACTTACATTAAAAACGGACGTCCGCCTTAAAGTTTCCCGCTATATTTATTTGAGTTACTTTTGAAATTTGACCGTTGCTCAGGTCCCGTGGCATCATGGGATAGATAAGTGTCCATCCGATCCACACTCAAGAAGTAGTAGACCATCCGGGTATTTCTCGCATACTGAGGTTTTTACCCTCACACTCAACGGCTCTGCGCAACACCGCGTTAAGTCGAAAACAACTAAGATTTATGCATCGTTTCCTTATAAATCTTAAAGCAGCCATGCGATTTACTAGTCGGTCTCTTTTATCAAAACAAATTGTGGCTGTATAGGCCTATAAAACAATAAATATGTCAAACGGAAATACAACGAGTTCATGTTTAAAGCTGCATATTTCCTCTACTTCATTCATTAAAACTATTGTAAGCAATAAAACATCTTACCTTTAAAAATGTGTAAACTCCCCTTTCGCCTAGTGTTGTTCAGCACAGGTCTTCATATTATCTGTAACGCTGGCACTGACTTTACATGTTTAGAATTGCAATATCGTTCCGCAAAGTCTGTTCCGATTCATTGTTCTTCACAAGCAGGATTTTATAAATTCATTTTATTTAAAAAAAGACGTCACGTAACTTCCCACTGTGACAGGCTTCAGACGCTTCGGCTATAGACACAGGTGGGCAATAATTAGTACCGGGCTTGTTTGACTTGACGCAGCGCCACAAAATACGACAGGCGGATGACATCAAAGTACCGCGAGAGCTGTTCGAAAAGCCACAAAAAGTTTGCTTTCGAATCGCTCTCGCGGTACTTTGATGTCATCCGCCTGTCGGATCGTGCGGCGCAGAAGCAATATCAACTAGCCAACTTTTTCATTATCGCGTGATAAATAAGCGTTGGGTTATTTAACGCTACTTCTTTTATTTTATTGTTTAAAATATTTTAACTCGATTTTTATTGAATTTATAGGTCAGAGACAATTGTGCTTTTGTAACTAATTTAAAGATCACTGGTATGACAGAACAAAGATTTTCATACAGTATGAATATTGTGTGTATATATATACTCTTAATAGTTTAGAAATTTGCTTTATGCATAACATATATGCTAAAATATACAATGAAACATGTATTTTTAATATACTAAACAAATACTTTAAATCATCATAATCAATTTTAATTTTATGAATTTTCTACAGATTCAATCTTCACACTGTTTATATCATTTAAATCTAATTGAATTTATGCAGACTGTTTTTGATAGTGATACATATATATATTTTTTCAAGTAGTAGTGTCATGTCATGACTTTATTTGGATATACATTGATAAGTGAAGAAAAAAATGTTATAGCTGTATGTTAAGCGATGAAATTTTCATTGTCATAAATGCTTATTGACAAACTACTGTAAATGACTATACAATGTTAATTTGTATAACACCACTAGAGGGCAGTGTTTCTTTAGAGATATCAGCTTTCCTCTGTCTTCCATGTATTTATTCATTCATTCATTTATAGTTGATAAACACAATGCGTAATGGAGAAAGTCGAAGTAAAGTTGATCAGTCTGGCTTTTGAATAGCTCAATAGTTTTAAACAGATCAGTCCACAATAGATTTGATCACGCAAATAGATTTTAAAATCTCTATATAATCAGAATTATTCAGCATGCAAATAAGCTACAAAGTCAATTAGCGCTGGAAAAGGTAGACGAGAAAATCATCATTACTGTCTTAACGCACGTTTAAAGTTAACCATTTTGTTAGAACAATAAATGAAGGTGTAAATCACACATTACAATGACAGTCACAAACTCAATAGTTGTTTTTTTAATAATCAATGAAATATAAACGTAAATTTATTATTATAAATTGATTATATAGGCTAATACAAATTGTTATCTAAAACCTATAACCAAACACAAACCGGAAGTAAACTTCGGGCCAGGCGCATGTGTCCGATGAAACCGTCTATACAACAGATCGGTAGTTGAATAGATTCTTATATTTCTAAACGCACCACATGAAGCCTATTATTGTTGTAAGGGAACTACCTGTTCTCCTTTATGACGTGTTCTGTCCTATAATAAATAATAGCCTTTTTTTTAAAGGGACAGTTCACCCAAAATATGAAAATTCTGTCACAATTTACTCTCACTCCAGTCTTTCCAAACCTGTATAAATGTTGTTCTGTTAAACACAAAGAAGTATATTTGCAAGAATCTTAGCAATTTGCAATTCAGGGAAATCATTAACCATAGTAGAAAAATATCTTTATTTTAATTTTTTTTGCTCTGTTGAACACAAAATAAGATATTTAGAAGAATTTAGCAAAACAAACAGTTCCGGGGCACCTTTGACTACCATTTAAATGTTTTCTACTACGGTAGTCAATGATGTCACAGAAATGTCAGTCGCGCATTCTTCCAAATATCTTTCTTTGTGTTCAACAGAACAAAGAAATTATACAGATGTACATTTTTTTGTGGGTACACCTTTCCTTTAAATAAAAAAGATAAACAAATATTTTCGGATGTTTTTTGTTAATCATTGTCTGGATTGGATGATCAGATATTCATTTCCTTCCTTCTAGTCGAATCTAATCTTTGCTCGGAACGGAATTGAATTTCTTTATTAACTCTGAGTCGACTCTTTATTGTTCAGTCAATTCTCCATCATTAAGTATTTCACAACTCATTCACATGCGTTGGATTATAAATAAAATGTAAGATGAGGCTGTGATTCATATGAAAGAATCGAGACAGGACAGGTTTAAGAGAAGCAAATGCGCTAGACGTCCTCGCTATATTGTTGTGCATTGTTGTTCTCTTAACCCTCATTTGTCTGCTGTAATTGGATAGGATGGTGCTATCTCTTTTAGCCCCCCCTCCTCTCTCTCTCTCTCTCTCTCTCTCTCTCTTTCTCTCTCTCCCTCTCTCAGTCTCTGACATCGGGGTTTTCTCATACACTAAACGGCTGGCACTGACAATGTGGACATCAGCAGGGAATATATAGTATCTATAATCCACATCCGCATCTCGTCGGCTATTCTATTCAACTTCACTATAAACAGGTAAGACGCAATGCTTACGTAACACCTCTCTTTTTACGTCCGAATGTCGCATGTGGAGCTTTTGTCAAATGCGTCCGACCACGATCCGACCAGAAGTGCGAGGGATGTCACCCGGACTCGCGCTGATATCCCGTAGGAAAGCGCTGCTGTTGTTATGGCAATAAAAGCGTTTCGCGTCGGGTGCGGGTCCGATTCAGCTCCGCGAATACAAGTTTAACAACTAATCCAGAGCTGCACTGTCCAGTTTACATCTTTAAAGGTACGTTTTATGGATAGTTTATGTAACGTCTCTTGGAGTAAGCGTATGGGGGACATTTAACAGCATAAAAAACAGCAATCCTATCCGCGGTGCGCACGTGATGGAGAAGATCAGACTAGATTTGTTATTTGAATACCTGGTCAGGCGGTTGAATTAATGCAAAGCAATAGATGGAGCAAGACTGAGCAGTGATTTAGAGCTTCACATCTCCTCTAAAATCAATATAAAGCTTCTGGATTGGTTCACGAGGCACTTTAAAGATTTGGTTGAATACATGGTTCTTGAGTTGCTATATGGTGGGGATGATTAAATAAAGTTCTTGATGTTTCTTTATAGGCGGTTTCTAATCAGTGTTTTGGTGTCTGGGTTTTTAAGCATCGGCACGTAATTGGTTTTCCAAAGAACAAAAAGCGCTTTGTGGATTTTTGAAACATCCAACAATAAAATCCTTCAGTTTATAGTCAAGCATTCGGACGGCATGTGACTGTGGTTTAGTCAGAACTCACAGATTACAGACGGCCGGTTGCCTGGCTGATCATTCCTCCAGGACATGTGATTTGATTTTGGATATTCTAATTGATTAGGGTTGACCATGACATGAACCCCAAAATCACAGCAAACACTCATTCGACTGAGCATCTTTGGCATCGAAATGATCTAGGACCCAGTGTGTTTGTGATCAGAAAAAAAGATCAAGGTCTTTAATGTCTCGTTTACTAGACATTAAGATTACATTGATATTTCTCCATGAAAAAAAAGGGGTTTCAGAAAAGATCTTGACAACATCACACACTAAGCTCAGATTTGTCAAGTCCGCAATCGATATTATTGAAGATCTCAATATGAATCAAGTTTACCCAAATCCAGATGATTTTTCCTTTACAATCTTTTGTCGTTGTGGCATTAAACTGTTTATGCATTATTCTCATTGCCTGAGTATTGAATGGAGATCTTTGTTGTCGCGGTTTTGACTACGAACTACCTTTGAACTGAACTTTGACATTAATCGTTTGTACCGGGAAGTGTTGCTAGCTCTGTCCTTACTGTCTGTATAGGAACATCACACTCACAAGCCCCATCAAAATGAGTCCGTTTGATTTTAACTTCAAACTGTCGTCATGTAAGGGATAATGTACAGGCAGCCGGTTGTTATCGCAGAAATAAGAAGGGTGTTGTATCACACTGAAGGGGCTTTTTTCCGCGATAACAGCCGGCTGCCTGTACATTATCCCGCTTATTACACGGCTACTTGCCATATGAGCAATGTCCAGTTGGACATTAATTGTGATTTTGAGATATGTTATTAGCTAATTTTTTCCGAATGCAGACTTTCCATGAGCAATAGCCGTTTACTTTCAGTTTTAGGTAAGAAACGACGTTCAATGACACGAACAGACAATCTTTTGTGAAACATAATGTCATGAATGTTATTAAAAGTTACTGTTACTGTCGAAATGATTCCCAGCATTTAGGTTATTGTGTGTTATTAGTTTTGAGCGGTTGTTATCTGGGAATAACGAACCTGAAAATGTCGCGACTGGCCAATCAGAATCAAGTATTCCAACGAGCCGTTTTTGGCACCTAGCATAAATTTAGTTTAAACCCGAAATGTCTGTAGGTTGCTTTGTAATTGTTGCCATTAAAATTTTGACAAATCTCCAGCAAAGCCCGTTAGCTTTGGTTCTTTGAATAAGTCCCCGTCAACTCGAGACCCCTCAATCCGATATTCCCTCAAAACATGTTTATAGAAAAACAAATTGCCTCTCTGCTTGAGGAAATGAGAAGAGATGGAAAAAAGTGATGAATGACATGCTACAAAAAACGACGTGTTCATGTTAAACAAACTGGGAGATCTTGCCGTGTTTAAGCGACACAATGGCATTACGCCCCCCCTCCATCGCAGATGGACGATTAAAGGCAGTTTAATCTGCGTGAGGCCATATTCTCCTCAACATTCTGATCTGACGCACTATTTTTAGCCCCACAAAACAACCCGGCCCCCCTTCAACCCCCCCTCATCCCAGCTAAAAACGCTGCCTCGCTGCAGGCGTCTGTGAGGAATCCAGCATTTAAGATAAGAGTGCTCACTCGGCAGAGGATGCTAAGTTTATCTGCGTGTCACGCTTGTGGTTCATGCAAATTTTTCCCTTGTTTCTGCTGTTTATGTGCTCCGAATTTGCAGAGCGGGGTCCTGGGGCAAGATCGTCTTACGTACATGCGTTATAAACAAAAGATCGGAGATATCGACGGTTTGGTTGTACGGTAGCATCGGTAAATGTTGCCTCAGGCCTCCGACATGACTTTAAGCTATCATTTATTTCAACGTGAGAGACTATCAGTGTTATTTACTCACGCTTTTGTCATTTCAAACCTTTATGACTTCCATTTTACTTCAGAACACAAAAGAAGATCATTTGAAGAATGTTGACAACCAAACAACATTGCGTGAACACGACACCACTAAGACATTTCAAAATATTTCACAGATAAAAAGAGACATATACTGGTTTTGAGAAACATTTTTATTTTTGGTGAACCGTTCCTTTAGGTAAAGAGTGTAGTGACAGATTGATAGTATAACAATGGCTTAACGTCAGTCGTGTGAGGTAAACAAATGAGATCCATCCACTCTTCACAGAGAGAAAATGTGCTGTCTTTTGAGAACGTGTTGAATGCTGAGACAACGATTCCACCAGATAATCCACCTATAGTGCTTCCTTTAGCTAAATCTGTCCCGTCTCATGAGGAATTTCCTGTCTGGTACAATTTTGATTCGTGCAATGTACTTTATTTTTGACGGATGACCCTTCCCAGATTTACAGGAGTTATTCAATAACATACAGCTAAGCTTTGGGTTTTAAAATTAATTTACCAATAAAATAAACAAGTATAAATTTCAATATGTTTTATTACAGTATGTTGTCCCGATCATTCTTTCCTACATATTAAGTTATGAAATGTCACATTGTTGCCATATTTCACAGATGTCTATGACGTAGAAACGGCAAAGGTTAGCTTTTACTTCAACCTGCCAATTCTTCTGCTGGGAAAAGCGGCGAGGAGAAAAGAATGTTAATTCTGAAAGCATATCTCATCTCACTGTTTTGCCATCTTTTGATATCAGCCAGCTTCAAACGAAATGCCAAGGTTGTTGCTTTTGTCTAGAGACTGTATCTAAACTTAGAAGCGATTCTCCGTCGCTCGTGTTGTTTGATACTCATCTCTTCTTCAGTCGAAACGCTGCTCCCATCAATGTCACAACACCCCCCTTGACGCACACTGTCAATGTTGTGCTTTTGCCTACAACTTTTTTGATGCGTTTCTTTGGAAGAAGGACGGTGTTGCAATTTAGAGCGCCGAGAATTTTTCACCAATTTTCGTTGGTTTCAAAGCGAACTGGCGGGGTTGCAATCAAAAAGCAAAACGATTTTTGAAAATTCGAGTGACACGTTATACATGAGAGGGTGCGGAACTTATTGTCGTTTGGATGAAAAGCACATAGAGAGTTTGAGCATTTTACTCGATATTGACTGAGAATTGTGTAATTGTGCCGTCGATTTTTACAAACTTACTCTGTATCATTTCCAACAGAACGGTCCTTTCATAGAGAGAGAATACATATATTGTTTCATGTGAGCAGGAAGGAGTTGAGCAGCCCACTGTTCCGAACAAGCGGCCTCTTATTTTTCTGCTTTCTGAGAGATTGAGGTCATTGTTAATTGAAACACAGACACATGTTAATTAGTGTGAGATATTTTCCCTTGAATCTCCCCAACTAACAACGTCCTTTAATAAATGATGAGCTTTCTCTCATTGCCGCAAGGAAAAATTAATTGAAGAAACAGTTGGCCCACAAATCCTTGTGTTATTTACTTTAGTTTTTTCCTCTGCGGAACAATACAGGAGAAGTTTTGAATTACATTACATGACTTTAAACATTCAGGCTGATGTGATACGTAAACATCGACGACATCTCGCGAGTATGCGAGTTCACAGTCTATTTCGAATACAAGATGCACCAGATCGATGTTTTTCTGTTAATACTTGTCTTTACTTCACACACTTATTAACACAATCTCAATAGAAATCGTAAATAATTTACCAGGTATGCTGTTCGAAGATAAAACATGATTAATCAGAAATAAAAGTTTGTCTACACATAAAATATGTCCCTGAACTGTGCACATTTGTTTTGTATTGTATACACACGTGCACGCGTACATATATATATTATTTAGGAAACATTTACATGTATATATTTATATATAATTTAAGTTAAAATGCCCAGTGCACAGCCATATATTATGGAAGCGCAAACATTTTCATTTGAAATCTCTATTTTAATTGTTGAAAATTCAATAACGAATTGATATGAATATGTACGACCTTATTTGTTCTTTTGTACGATTTGTTTATTTTGTTCGCACCAGTGAGGTTTAAGGTAGGGGTAAGGGGAGGGGCATCAGTAATCCTATGTATTTCATAATCTTTTTTCTAAAATTGACATTGTACGAATCTATATGAATTAGCAGTCTCGTAAAAAATTGCCGTGATATCAGGTTGATATATTTAAAAGTTTAATTTATGCAGTAAAATCGAGTAAACTATAAAGCATTTTCAGTATTTTTTTTCAATGTACCTAGCACATAAGTTGAAGTCAGTATGTGCATTTACATTATATATATATTCTACCTTACATTAACTAACTTATTATTATTCAGTGTCAGACTATAACACAGTGATGTGTTTCTCATACTGTGTCTGATGATGACAGATTTTTTTTATTTTGAACTGTTCCTTTAAATCTTCACTATATTCCTGAACGTTCAAAGTAAGTAAATAGTTAAAGTAGTGTAATCATAATTTTATATACATTTTTTTACTAACTTACATATATTGAGTTCCTGCAACCAAGTCTTAATTTAAGTTAAGTTAATTAAGTTAATTTATTAACTTAGCTTTTTGTGTTTTTTACTTTTGGGGTTAGCGTCGTTTAGAAGAGGGGGGTGCTTATGCATAGGAGTTCATGCATAGCAGTCATGTGTGTAACAACACCCTCTGTTAAGGCTTTTTGTTATGTGTTGATGTAGCTGAAATGTATTGGTTGTCTCAATGAGACCTTTCTTTTGTTTAAACTATAAATTAAAAAAAGTTACCTTACTAAATGTTCAAAATTAAAAGGAGTTAATATGCATGAGTACAACAAACTCAAAACATAATAGTTCTGCTTACTTAAAATTAGGAACATCATAACTCAAAAGATTTGATGTAATTGATTACCTCAATTTTTGTTTAGTTTTCCCGACTTATTTGGGTTTACAGTGTTCAAATCTAGACTGAAATTATGTACAGTCTAGCAATATGAGGTATTAAAAAATGTAAGGGATAGTTCACCCAAAAAATCAAATTTTCTATGGTTCCCCGCTGACTTCCATTGTATGGTCACAAAACCACTGAGACATTTCTCAAAATATCTTATTTTGTGTTCCACTGAAGAACGCGTCATATACAAGATAATAACAATATAAGGGTGAATAAATGAAAGCATTTTTATTTTTAGATTGAACTATCTGCTTATTTCTTGTTTTTGAGCTACTGTGATAAAAACAGTACCTGTGAACACAACTTGCAGACAATAAAGAAGTGTGAAGTAAATTATTTGGTTCAACTGCCGTGAAATCACCATCCATTTTAAAGTTAGTCAGGGAGAAATAAAACTGTATACACCATTACCGTTTATTTCATCAGCCCAGTGAGCTTTTTTAAGTAATAAACTCATTTCGCATGGAGACAGTTTCCTGACTACAACCGAAAATGTCTTCCACGGTGATTTTTGGGACATAATCAATCTGACATGTGTATCAAACACCTGTTTTCCCCAAACAGAATGGCTGCCACCTTCCATTCTAATCAGCCCAGAAGCGCGGATCTGAGAGAGATTCCCCCGAAGCCATATTTATAAGAAGCAATATCCACCTCCCACATCCTCAAATGATGCCCGTTCCGGAAAGGCACGCGGGTACCTGTGCGTCGTGGGCGCTTTGCCATGGCAAGCAGCTTTTCGGTTCCATTTTCCAAAGTACTTAAGAAAGAGGGGGGCGGGACCTGTGCACTTTCCATCATTGGTTAAGAGTCTTTATGAAGGGAAATATAAGACACAGGAAATGGGAGTGCTCATTTGAAAGCACTCTGTATTCTCACAGGGATGGATGGGCGCATGGGGAACCGTTGAAATCCACCATCAGGCTGGAAGGTTACAGGTTAATGACTCGCTCTGGAATAGGATAGGAGGATGAATGCTTTTTGGCAATCCGGCTAAGTGAAACTTGGGTTTTACAAACACAAGCATATAGAAGTATATGAAGGATAGGGTACTGTCTGTAATACTCAGATGGTGAAGTCTACAGGAAGTCAATATTGACCTGATTTGTGTTTTAACAGAGTAGGACGGATACTTTCAAGCTATACTTTTTCACAAGCTGTACGCTGATAGTGCTGTGACGGTTATGAAATTTGGCTGACAATTACATTTACATTTAGGCATTTAGCAGATGCTTTCATCCAAAGAGACTTAAAGGAAAGACAAAGTTATATATCTTGAGTGTAAAAATGTCACACTGACGAAGGGACGATCACACAGAACTTGGGAAAGGTGAAAGGTTTAATAATAAAAGGTGAAATCAGGAACAAGAAGGTACTTCAAAACATCCAAGGGAACAAACGAAGGAATCAAAATAACATCCACGGAACAAACAGGGTAATCCAAGTGACACCTAAACAACAGATAGGTTAATAAACTTACATTAATACCAGACAAGGAACAATAGGCAAGTGAGAATGCGTATAGTGTCCGGGATGGGTAATGGGGTGCAGGTGCAAAAGTCAATGATGACTCGTGAGGGAGCGTGGGAAAAGGACATCCTGGGGCAAAAACGGGTAAAACAGACTAAGGGACCGACAGAGTGCTACACTTAGGGAGACAGTAATATAATTAATTAAAGCTCTTTTTCTGTTTATATTGAGATGTTTATATATATATTTGTACTTATAGACTTTTAATTTTATTCCATCTTATTTTTTATCTTAATCTGTATTTGTGCATGTTTATTTTTAATCTTGTGCTTTTGCAATGTAAATTTTCTTTTATCATGCCAATAAAGCTCCTTTGAATCTTGAATCTTGAATATAAGAAGTGCTTGTACAAGTTGAGAGAGAGAGGGTTAGGTTTTTTATAAATAAATAGAAAACCATAATTTGCCTAGTAAACAATTGAATTGTCTGTTTTACTATGAACTGTAAAACAAATAGTGATACTTCATTCTTTCAATAACTTTCACAAATGATTGTAGTTATTCAATTTAATTCTTTGAAAATTCATTCCTTCAGTTAATCAACTCGTATATAGAAATCTTAAATACATTTATTGAATTAAGAAATATTTGATAATTCAGGAAAAAAAAGAAAAAATGATGTGTAATGATGGTGTGATCTCAATCAGGCACCAGCATTAAATGTTGAATAGGGATTTATGTCTTGGACTTGCATGTAGACTTGAATTTGAATGTAATGCATACAGCAAAATGCACTACAACAATCATCGCACAACCCCCATAGTTTTACAAATTTCCTCAGAAAGATGAGGTCTTCACAATCAATGAGGAAATGCTCAAGCATGACTGCAGAACTACGCTGCAATTTTACATGAAACTAACAGCTGTCTGATGACTAACACAGCAATATAAATAGACTATCTATTTCTCAACAGTAATGATTCATCCAAACCGGCACAGCATTTTCCCCTTTATTCACCCATTAATTTGTAATTCTTTACTTATTAAATTATGTAACTATATGTAGTCACTATATAAATGGGTTATTTAGTTTATAATATATATATATATACTGTATAGATAGAGAGAAAGAGAGAGATATACATTGCATTTTTGTTTTTTTACCATTTTGTTCGTTTCAATATTCTGCAAACAAAATACTAATTAAATGATATTTACAATTGAAGTTTGGTCACTTATTCACAGAATGAAACAAAAAGTGACCATTTTAGTTCAACACATACCTGGTAAATTTAGAAAACCTGAAAATAACTTATAGTTTATTTATCCAAAATCTCTTCCCTTCCAGAAACAGCTCGGCAAACTCTGTGTAAACAATGATGTAATTGACCAGGAAACGTATTAAGTGATATCTGCCGCATGGGTGGTTCTGACCTTCATTTGTGATATCTACCAAATATTATTTATATTACTAACAGAAGCTCTGGAAATGTTGATGGCAGCACTCATGTGCTACTACATTTTTTGCGACTAAATACACTGCTCAAGCCAGGTTGAATTACACAGATTGAATATATGGCGAGACGTTGCAATCGTGGCTGAGAAGAACTTCCTTGTAATCGAATTGTACAAAGTGTGTGTTCCAGAAACCGGTGTCGAATGTGAAACGTTTCCGAATCGGTTACTGTAGCTCAACTACCAACAATGGAAGAGTCATGGCTTCCATTCCCAAGCAATGCGTTGCAAGTCTCTTTAGATTAAAGCATCCGCTAAATGTAATGATCTAGGTCAACCCGTATGTCTCATACTGTACGTAGCATGCCACCACAAATTTTATATGAAGAAGTTCTCAAAAAAAAACAAAAAACGATTCCCTTATTCGATATGCCTGCCATCAAGCATGACTGCACAATTATGTCAAGCAATGCTTTGGCTTGAACAAGTGGCTAAATGGTTCAATCGGCCGTAGAGAAGATAGCAGAAGTGCCAGAGTGCTTTATTATTTAAAACCCATATGCTCAGTGGACCAGGCTGAAGCCGAGCATAGATGAGGTGGATTTCTTTATTTGGTCCGACGACAAGACCACCACCAGACCCCAATCGACTTCCACACAGTGTTTATATCCTGTGGACACAACCAATGGTCTATCTCGGACTAATCTGAGACCGTCAGCCATCAATGAATGTCGCATTTTTTGCCCCATGAGCAGGGCTGGTGGCATCATCCTGAATAAGGTCAAGCTGATGTGAGGAACAAAGGAGAAGGGGAGGAGCTACTTACTGATTGTGAAAATGCTTTCCTCATTTAATCACCCTCGTGTGATTCCAAACCTGCATGACTTTCTTTCTTCTGCAGAACACGAAGATATTTTGAAGATTAACTCCATTGACTTCCATTGCATGAACACAAAAGCACACAAAAATATCTTCCTTTGAAAAGAAAGAGTCATACACATGTTTTGAACCACATGAGGGTGAATAAATGATGACACATGTGTGCTTCACCCAAGAATGATGCACCAATCATGAGGTTTGTTGAAGAGAGCAATGCTATTGCTTTTCTAACCTATCTGACGTATAATTTTGACCTTTGGGATTATAACACGGGCCAAGAAATCTCATTGACGTATTGAAGAATGGTCCTGATCTAGGGACAACAATATATAGAGCGACTTGGGGGCTATTTGACGTTGGTCAATAAGCAGCCACTCAATGTGCCCCAGGAAGCTAAACATTATGAAGGATCATGGAGGCAGACAAGCATCACTCCCATTTTCTATAGAAATCTTGTTAATTTGACTTGATTTTCTCTTTTTCTTTCTTTAACTTCATGCTCTTTGCCCTGCAACTATCCTCTTAGCTAACTAAGAAAAATGCGTCTTGTTTTCCGAATAACAATAGCGAAGGATCCGTCATAATGGAAGCTCACATGTCACGAGGAATGCTCCTAAGGCGGCGCGTGGAGGGGGGCGATATGCCGTGTGGGCGCATGCATGCACGTCTTTATCCTCGAACACGTCAGAATGATTCATGCGATGACAGAGCAGCCACTGTGCCGGCCTCGCCATCTCTTCCTGCTCACAAGTGTCTGCTTTGTGCCTCTGTCAGGCCGGGCACAGGGCCGTACAGAAAGAGCAGGACGCGACTGTCCGGGACCTTTCAGCGGGAGATGCCCACTCTCTCTGGATTCGACCGGTTCCACACCGAGAAGGGGGAGGAGCCAGGAGAGGAGGCAACAACGGGGAGTCTTGCCAAGTCGGCGGGCAGCTTCCATTCCCATCCTGAATTTAATATCCTAATGCGTTCTGCGAATCGCAGATCTAATAAGAGAGAGAGATTGAGAGGGTGGGTGGGAAGGGGAGAGAGAAGGAGGGCGGGCCTCTTCAATAATGAAAACTGGGCAGAAATCTCTCAAGCAGTGAGGGAGAGGGGGGTTGACGGCCTAACATAAATTACAGAGTCAGGAAGTGACACGCACGTTTCCAAAAGCTCTTGGAAATGCCAATATCTGGACTTATTTGTGTGCAAAGATGCCGGCCGGAGCAGAAAAAGGGCTTTGCAGGGGGGAAATTTTCTGAAGACTGAAGCACCGCTGACTGAGAGACCTCAATCTGGCCATTCAGAAAGTCACTTTGTCTTCGTTGCATTACAGTGTTTGGTGGTTAAGCTCACATATCTGACCATTTTTATAAGTGCGAGTTATAGATGGTTATTTGATCAAATAGGGAAAACTACTACTCTCCTATTAATATTTTGTTGACCATGTCTTATTTTTGACTAAGGCAGTCATTTTGGGCACTACACAACACATTTTTTATGAATTCTTTAATAATATATTTGAATAAAGGCCTTATACTAATAAGTATTTGGACACTTTTGTATATACAGCCACAGAAAAGACCACAATTGAAGTGAAAGACCGCTACAAAATAATTGTCTGTCTTTCTGAATGTACTATTGATGGATATAGGTAAGTAAAATGGTCCTTTTTGTTTTATCCTAAGAAGTCTTGACCACATTTCCCCAAACCAAAAATATTGTTTTCAGTTTGAACGTATATGGCGAAAATTTAAACGTGAAAAACTGTTGAAAATAACAAAAGGATTCAATGAGGATTCTTTCGGATGTAACTTATTATGTATAAAGCACATGCTTGACTTTTTTCTACATCCCTAAATCCTACCCAATACCTAAATCTAAAACCTACCTTATAAGCAGTTATTAGGAGTCTATTGAGGCAGACATCATAGTTAATAGTGAGGAATGGACCCTAATCTAAAGTTTGAACATGCTATCTGATGGAGCATGACACATTTCATTCACAACTGATTCAGATACCGAACTAGAACTGGCACAAATAAAGTAATGCTTATAAAAGACAAAACTGGACTGGTCTCTTATTTTGTTCCTGTATATATATCAGGTCTATAAATAGATAACAAAAAATATAGCTTCGCTGGCCTAATTGACGTCATTCAAAAAAACGTTTTAAGAGCATATCAAGAATTACTGGAATAACACGCATCATTCACAAAACGACCAGAAATGAGTTTTAGGAGGTAAATAGTCAATTTGGACTTCATGTTGACTTTAACTGAAACATGACCGAGAACTACAGCATCTCCTGACCAATAAATGAGCAACCTTTGAGCAATAAACATTTATTTACTGCACACTCCGTTCTCTCTCCCGATGTTTATCTCTCTCTCTCTCACAAAATCGCCTCTTATTTTCTGGAGAATATACATGTCTTTGCTGGTAATTACTGCACGGATCACTCTGTTATCTAGTGCAGAGGATGTAGTGTCAGTATAAATTAGGGATGAGACAGCCCTGCAGCTGACGGCTGTGTTCGTTTTGAAGATATAATCATCCACCAGCTCCAGTCCCCACCCACTCGTTACAGCAAAACAACAGTTAATCGCTATTATTCCACTGCTAGATTTCTCCAAATAAATCGATTACGCTGGCCTAGTTTGTGAGTCACGGTTTATGAGGGTTTAGCGTCCCCAGGTCGGAGTGACGACGGGAAGGTTTAGTGTCATGGTGCTGTGGCTTAGGGGTCTAAATGCAGGCTCCTGGTAGTTTCAGAATGAAGGCAGTGCCCTGTGCACCATTCGTTGAAATCGTCTATTTCCAGGAATTGGGAAATAAATCTGACTATGTGATCACTACCATGGGTGCTTCATGCGTGCACTATAGGAGAGAACAGAACTGTCATGGTTGTTCATTCTTGGTTTATCATTCTACTAATCATGTTAGAAATGACTACAATACGCACAACCCAGCCAACTTTTAAGCATACAAACAAAGTGACAACACTTAACGTTATTTTTAAGAATAGAAAAAAGGTAAACCACACTTAACATAATTTTTAAGCTAGCAAACAAGGTGACAACACTTAACGTTATTTTTAAGAATAGAAAAAAGGTAAACCACACTTAACGTAATTTTTAAGCATACAAACAAGATGACAACACTTAACGTTATTTTTAAGAATAGAAACAAGGTTACCAAACTTAACGTAATTGTTAAGCATACAAACAAAGAGATAACACTTAACGTGATTTTAAAGCATACAAACAAAGTGACAAGACTTAATGTTATTTTTAAGAATAGAAACAAGGTAAACCACACTTAACGTAATTGTTAAGCATACAAACAAAGAGATAACACTTAACGTGATTTTAAAGCATACAAACAAAGTGACAACACTTAACGTTATTTTTAAGAATAGAAACAAGTTTACCACACTTAACGTGATTTTTAAGAATATATATCTTTGTTCTGCTTAACACAACGTAAGATATTTCAAGCATGTCAGTTCTCATCCAAACCTCAAACAGATCTCATCCTTCATTTACTCCCATAGGATTTATTTTCCTTCCATTGCAGTAAATGGGGGATGAGATGTGTTTTAGCATAATGTTTAAACATACAAACAAAGCAGTTTGAATCAAATTACAATTTACTTGAGTAAACTGATTATTTTTATATTCGGAATATCATTTTACATTATTTTCTATAAATAATTTGTATTTATATAGTGAAATATATATTCACTATAATATATATTTATAGCGTATAAGTCATGCAAGATGTTTCTCAATTGAACAAAAACAAACAAAAAAATAACTTTTTACACTGTATTCATCTTAAGTTAAACATTTTTAAAAGGCGAACGTCACCTAGATAAGGCACAATAGCATCAGTAAGCAGTCTTAACAAGGGTAAAACACTTTCATAAATGCGTCCGTGAATGCATTTATTTTTACACATGATTCACTCCAGTGCTCGTGTTTGTGTTCCTCTGCGGCATGCGGCATTCTTTAACTCGCACCGTGCTGCTTATCATTCCAGAGGCTGGTTACCTCTCGCCGGCTTTGATCAAACCCCGTTTCCACACACCCCTCACTCCGCCTTTACTCGGCTTTCCATGACAGCGCTTGATGCCCGTCACCACTGCATCTACTCGGTTATCCTCTGATGGCCTTTGGGGGTTTTGATAGAATGTCATAAGGTGTTATGAGTGGGTGAGAAGTTTTGAGCTCTAAGAGGTTCCTCCCCACCCGTCCCTGTGCACTAAGCCGTTTGTTTCTGCCGTGACAGTAGCAACCGCTAACCGTTGCTAAAAGTGGCCTGCTTTTCCTAGCACTGGCTAATCTCACTTTGTTTTCTCAAAGCTAGCACCTAAATAGCTACTCTGGCTTTGCAAACAGTCGGCCAGGCTGGGGAATTATGGGATGTAATCAAAAGTGTACGTCGCATGGCCATTGTGGATAAACCAACATTTGTTTAGCGAAGCTGTGACACGGTACATATTCATTACCTTTTAATGCAAGATGGGGGTTGTTTGCGACTTATTTTATTCTTTCTGTCTGCCAAATGCATGAAATATTTAACAAGGTTTGTGCTATTTTGGGCTGGAAGTTCATTCAACCCAGTGTGTGTGGGTACGTGCTCCTATTTTCCTCAATCCAGCCATGATACGACGTCGACTGCATTTCAGTAGGAAGCATTTATATACTGCGTGAAAGTAGAAGTGTTCCAGCGTCAGACAAACGACAGCCTCCTCAGATGAACACTTTAATTTAATAAGCCTAAAATGGACAGGAAGTATTAAAACGTATAGAATTTAACTGCTCTGTGGTCACAGGTACATTTTAGCTATTGGATAAGCATTTGTTATGAAGATTTTGGTTTGCATCCCTCTTTGTATTGTCTTGCGTTTTGATTGCTTTCATAACATCCTGATTCCCTGCCACTTTCTGTCATCTCTCAACATCTCTCATCTTTTTTAATCCAACACCCCCCGTGCATCTGTCCATCAGAATGACGGACAGATGGGATGTGCCCTGGAGCTGAAAATCTGCAGTTGTCAGAGACAGAAGGACCAAAGTGTGGAGACATCTCAGTCAGAAAGAGCTAATCTAGAAACAGGTTCTGTTCGTAATGCGCTTAGCCTCTGCGCCCTGACCAATCAAAACTGATCCACGGACAGTTTGTCTACTCAGGAATGATTTCCTGCTGGGCAAAAGGTTAGATCTGTGCTGCCGTGCTGTAGGTTGTCCACATCGGATTCAAGTGAAGTCAGTCGTTGAAGAATGGTCTCAAATCCTGACAGATGTCATAAGATGGTTGACTATTGATAGAAACGCTTTTACTCTCAACGTCAATGAATCATGTTAAGAGCTTTTGTGCGTAGCATAGTTTAATCATTTCATAACTTCATGTATTTGAACATCAATCTTATTTGTTTGTTTTATTCGTCCTTACCAATTTTAGAAGAAACATGTCAGGCCTGTTGATACCTAATCGAAACACAAGTGAACTCCAGCTAATCTTCTGAGCTATGAGAGATCAACGAGTGAGCAATATCAGTCGCCCAGTTCTGACAAACCAATACTCCCCGGTTGTACGTTCCCTGAAGCGTGACCACAAAACAAGCCGCCTCGGATTAGATTCAAAGGTCACATCGACGTAATAGTGCCGTTTATGGCGAGAGGAGATGAGACTTGTTTGAGCAATGCCTTTCAGGATCCTCCAAGACACGTCACTCACACCCAACGGACAACATGTAGAATTTGAGAATACAAGTGGCTTCAAATGAGGTCTTTCCACACATACCCAGAACTCAACATAAAGACCCTGTTGTGTCTATGGGATGGTTTCTCATTAGAAAACTGGCTGCTCTCAGATGTTCTACATTTTGGATTACCGCCATGAAAGATTATATGACCATCGGTCAAGAGATTTTGGAATACATGACACTTGATGTCCTAGTTTATTGTGACTTGGAAAACGAGTACAAAAATGACATAGGGACATATGGATCTTGACATCCAAGACCTAACGTGCACCTGCATTGTTTACTTTGGATTCTTGACTTCAGGAGTTGCAGCATTTCAACTGGAAGTTATTTCTAAGTTGCCTGAATTGGACAGAGACAGGTTCAATCAGATTTGAAAGACAGGTTACCCATGAGGTAGATTGGAGACGGGAACTGAAGGTCACAGCCCAGACTGGCAGGTCACGATGAAATCACGCATATCAATTATTTTTATTTCTTGTTTTTGGCCGACGCTCCGAGTGACCAATTTAGGTGACCGTTTTAGAGCCCTGGCATTCACTTAAGCATTCCGGGCAAGGTAAGCGCCCGCATTTAACTATGAGTTCTGGTGTTTTATCTGCGTGGCCTCTCGCCAACATAAATGAGTAGGTGTTACGATGCCCAGTCATGTCTTCGCTCTGGGTTATAATGTGTATGGTTGGGTTTCAAAGGCAGTGTTGAAAGAGAAACTGCCATAACATGATTTAACTGTTAAAATTACATACATGAGACATTTTTAATGTCGTTTCATGAAATATGGGTAAATCACTTACCGAGTGACATTTTTGTGCAAAAATCTAGGAAATCTAAATCTGAAATTCATTCAGAAATCACAAATACCTATTTTAACAGAAGCTCGTTTAATAAAAGCTCAAAAAAGCTTTTTATTCATGAATTAATTAAATAACTATAAAATGTACTAAATATTGTATTGAATGTTTATTATTATAAAGTACAAACAAACTATGACAACCTAAGGAGGTTCGGGGCTTCATTGTTTAGAAAAGAAGGGCACACAAAAATTCCGATTTTTGTTTAACAAAATGCAATTTCTTCTTCCCTTTCTGCATTTTGTTCTGTTCTCGCTGCACAAACATGAAATGAAAACAATAAAATAAAGATGTTTCTGGTCCTCCGGCAGTATATTCGGAACATAGTGATCTTGACATCCAAGACATTACGTGCACCTGCATTTTTAATTTCCACCCCGGCCACTCCACAGGGCCCTGGTTCCTTCACGAGAGATCAGTCAAAGCCAGATGGAGATGTCTGTCCTGCTAGTCATATATTACTCTTTCTCTTCTCCATCCCTCTATATCACGAGCCAGAGTACTTCACTAAAGACGTCTACTGCCACCGCTCGCCCGTCACAGGGTTTCAGCCTAGCGCTCCAGATGTAAAAATAGCGTGATGCAATCTGCCGATTGGCACTGTAATAAAAAATGATTTGTAAGCGTGTCTCAGTCTTTAGTTTAATGGCTGGAGCGGTTCCATGCGGAACAAAAAGACACAAGCTTGCTGATGTAATTTAATTAAGAATAGCTTGGCTCGAATTACGGCCGATTTAGGCACAAGGACAAAATGTACATAACCGTAATGTGTCCTTATAACATTTTCTTGTGGTTTGGGGAGCTGATTGGAGATCAGATGATGATCTCAAGGGAAAAGAGCAGAAAACTGCTGTCTGAATGTCGCTAATGGTGGTTAGATTATTAGCGGTGTTTGAATAAATAGAGCTTTCATTTGGCGATTTGAATAAATGTTTACATGCACTTTATCCAGCTATATTTTGCATTTTGGAGGAACAAAACCTCAGAAATTTTAACCTAAAAGGGTTTAAGGGCTTCAAGCTCTAAATTATCAAATTTACATTTTTAAACAATACCAACAAGAGATACATATTGATGTTTAGGGATTGAATTATCACAGCAAATCAGATGTTCTGGCCTCTAAGCAGCCACCCAGCAACTACCCTGAACATCTTAGCAACCGCAGATCAACATCTGTCGGTCACAGAAAAACATAGAATTTCCAAAGCAAACACCCAGAATGCCCTGGCCAACCTTATAACAACATGCTAAATGCCACCCAGAACACCCTAGCAATCCCATAGCAACATGCTAAAAACCACCCAGAAAACCCTAGCAACACCATCACAACATGCTAAACGCCACCCAGAACACCCTAGCAATCCCATAGCAACATGCTAAAAACCACCCAGAAAACCCTAGCAACACCATCACAACATGCTAAACGCCACCCAGAACACCCTCCCTAGCCAACCACATAGAAACATATTAAATGCCACCCAGAACACCCTAGCAACCCCATAACAACATGCAAAATACCACCCAGAACACCCTAGCAATCCCATTGCAGGATGCTTAAAGCCACCCTTAACACCGTAGCAGCACTATAACAACATGCTAAATGCCATCCAGAACACCATACCTAACCATCCTTATAGCAACATGTTAAAAGCCACCCTGAACACCCTAGCAGCACCATAGCAACATGCTAAAAACCACCTAGAACACCCTAGCAATCGCATAGCAACATGCTAAATACCACCCAGAACACCCTAGCAATCCCATAGCAGGATGCTTAAAGCCACCCTTAACACCGTAGCAGCACTATAACAACATGCTAAATGCCACCCAGAACACCATACCTAACCATCCTTATAGCAACATGTTAAAAGCCACCCTGGACACCCTAGCAGCACCATAGCAACATGCTAAAAACCACCTAGAACACCCTAGCAATCGCATAGCAACATGCTAAAAACCACCCGGAACACCCTGGCAATCCCATAGCAACATGCTAAAAACCACCCAGAACACCCTAGCAATCCCATAGCAACATGCTAAAAACCACCCAGAACACCCTCGCAACATGCTAAAAAACACCCAGAACACCATAGCAACATGATAATAACCACCCAGAAAACCATAGCAACATGCTAAAAACCACCCAGAACACCATAGCACCATGCTAAAAACCACCCAGAACAACATAGTAACATGCTGAAAACCACCCAGAACACCATAGCAATATTTTAAAAAACACCACGAACACCCTAGCAACACCCTCACAACATGCTAAACGCCACCCAGAACACCCTCCCTAGCCAACCACATAGAAACATATTAAATGCCACCCAGAATACCCTAGCAACCCCATAACAACATGCAAAATACCACCCAGAACACCCTAGCAATCCCATAGCAGGATGCTAAAAGCCACCATTAACACCGTAGCAGCACTATAACAACATGCTAAATGCCATCCAGAACACCATCCCTAGCCAATCCTCATAGAAACATATTAAATGCCACCCAGAACAGCCTAGCAACCCCATAACAACAAAACCACCCAGAACACCCTAGCAATCCCATAGCAGCATGCTAAAAGCCCCCCAGAACACCTTTACAACCCCATAACAACATGCTTAAACCCAGCAAAACACTAGCAACCCCATAACAACAAAAGCCATTCAGAACACCATAGCAATCATATAGGAATGCAACTTTTAAAACACTAGCAGTGTTGGCCAAGCACCACACGTTTTATATAAAAAAAATTTGATTCTAGTTTCTTTTAGATCGTCACATCCTCTCTTTAATCCTCTGCAAAGTTTACTTCACTAAAATGATCGGAGTCAAAGTTCAGGAAAGGATTATTTTATCAGTTCGTGAGCGAAACGCTTTTGAAGAATCGTATTTTTTTTTAACTCTTTAAAAGACTTATCCCAATCCACCGGCGTTCTTTATCCGTCCTTATCCTCCTCTTAAACTCTCGAGTCTCCACAGATTCTGTCAACCATCTCTGTAGGGTAGAGAGAGTCCTGACAGGACTATACGATAACTATTACGGATGACAAATGCCATGACTCTAATTTACACATTTATCTCGCTAAGAAGTTCCAGAAATCTATATGCTAATTAATAGGTTAATCTTTACACTCAGGTCAAACAATCTGCCTTTATAAAAACTCCTGAGACATAATGCCTTCTTAAAGGGAGCCTTAAAATAAAAATTGTATCACCATTTATGTACCCTCATGTGGTTTCAAACCGGTTTATGACCCTTTCTTCTGTGGAACACCAAAGAAGATATTTTAAGAAATGTTTTGTCATCATACAATGGAAGTCAATGTGGGCCAATATTGTTTGGTTACCAACATTCTTCGTAATATCTTCTCTGCAGAAAAAAAGGATTCATACAGGTTTGAAATGACACGAGGGGGAGTAAATGATAAAGAAGTTTATTTTTGGGTGAACAATCCCTTTAAGCATCAACTTAAATATATCAAAGCTTAACTTGCAACCCCGTAACTTTCCACTATTCAATTCTGATCTCAAAGGTTGATCAACATTATCATGAGGTCAACCCCCTTTCACCATCCATTAGGAGAAAAGGGAAAAAGTCTTTCATTTGTCTTCTATAATGTTCTGTCAATAAAAGTGCATTGAGTCAGTGCTCAATGAGCAGTATACATTGCAGTGGTTTATATCACAGGAAGAGTTCCCGTAAGCAGACAGTAATGCGAGTATCCATAACCTGACTGCCTGACTGTTCTGAGACTATCGATCATCTGGCTCGACACCCCCATCCCAGCATCTCCAGTGGCTTCTCGGGTTGCTTGCGTCATCATCATCTCAAAGAACAAGAATAAAGTGACAGACTGAGAGATTGACCTTCAACCCAGAAAGTGGTCGAAAAAAAGGCGTTTCTGCTAAATTACAAGCTGTTCAAAGACACAACATCTTAACCAAGGTCAGAAGAAGGATTATAGAACTCTAAAATCGGTCATCAGTTACTCATCTGCATGTCATTTCAAACCTGCATGTTTCTTCTGCAGAACACGAAAGAAGATATTTTGAAGAATGTTGGTAACCAAAGAACATTGGACCTGATTGACTTCCATTGTTTGGACACAAAACCACCAAGACATTTCTCAAAATATCTTCTTTTGTGTTGCACGTCATGTTTGATGTCTTGCTCTATCTGCGAAACGGACGAAAAATATTGATGACTCATCTTGCCCTCAAGAGCGTATGCTCATTTTTGTCTAGATAGATGTTTTGTGGAATAATAATGTCCTTTGCATTAGCAAGTATAACATTCACAGCTTCGAGGCTGTGACATAAACTAAAGGAAAGGAAAGAAAACTGCATTTGTCAAGACGTTTTACGGCCTCTCTACAACTACACCAGCATGGTATTTTTAGCGCACTGTATTTTAAAAGTCCCTCTGCTGCTCTCGTATTTTTTTGAGCTTTTGTCAGGAAACACAAATAGCGGAGAGAATACAAATTAACACACATTTCCTTGAAAATGAGCTAAATTCCACTGAGGGAGAGAATATTAAAAAAACACCTCAGAATAGTTCGGAATATATTTTTTAAAGAAGAAATGCACGTTGCATTATTCCCAACAGGACTGTATTACATATATTTATAGATGCTCTCTGGCTACGCTGTGCCTGCTGGCGTCGCGAGCGAATGTGTCCATAAATTGGTTGTAATCTGAGAGAATCGGCAGCATATGCAGAGATCTCGCCTGAGGGTCTAATGTGTCCCGCGAGTACCAAGCGGTCCCCGCCGCAGCGCACCCATTTACTCCTGCGTTAAGAGGATTTCTCCAGATGAAAGCTTGATCTGAAGAGGGGTGCGTCACGTTCTTTGGGAAGACTCTTTCTAGAAGCTTGTTTTGGCCTTCAATCAGGGAGGATTTTTGCACTGAAAGCATAATACAGCACATTAGCGCTCTTAAACCCGAAATGTAATGTAACAAGTACACCAATTCCATGCTTGCCTTGGCCACCACATTGCTTGGTCACATGCTCTGCAATAGAAATGTCTTAAAATGTGTGGCATTGCCCAATGCTATTATTCACACGGCTAGCTTGCCGAGCAAACTGTTGCTTCTGTGTGACAGTAATCGAGAGATAACTGACTTTAAAAGACACTGAAATAACATGAACCGCTCTGCGGGCGCCCCACGTGGAAATTTGGAGGTAAACTCACTGCACAATGGATCACACTTCAGCGCATTTTGGAAACAAACAGTTGCTAGAAGTATTTTGCTAGAAGCATGTTTTGGCCTACTTTACATTAATGCCCACAATTTCGCATCATGTGATGTTAAGAATGTGTAGCATTTGGAATTACTTGTGACGCTAATGTGTAGCATAATGGATTTGTTTTTATGGTAAGAATGCATAGTTAGCATAGAATATGCTTACAATGCTAATTTACAATATGGATTTTTAGGTATGCTACAGAAAATGTGAATTTCTTGTAATGCTTATTTGTAGCTCTACACAAAAATGATGCTAAGAATGCGCAGAATTATGAATTTCCTATGATGTCACTGTCTAGCATTAATATTTTATTAAACTAAAAATAAATAGCATTATGAATTTCACAACATTGTCTTGAGTAACATTATGATTTTTTTAAGGCTAAAAATTTATAATATTATACATTTCTTGTCATGCTAAAATATATATTGCTAGTTTATTATAATGCCCACAACAACGCTTCTTGTGATGCTAGGAATGTGTAACATTAGGGATTTCTTGTGATGCTAATGTGTGGCATTATGATTTTTTTGTTTAATAAGAATGTGCAGCATTATAAATTTCACAACATCTTGAGTAACATTATGATTTTTTTAGGCTAAGAATGTATAATATTGTACATTTCTTGTGATGCTAAAATATACGTAGCTAGTTTATTATAATACCTAAAACAGCGTTTCTTGTGATGCCAGGAATGTGAAACATTAGGGATTTCTTGAGATGCTAATGTGTGGCATTATGATTTTTTGTTACATTAAGAATGTGTAGCATTTTGAATTTCTTGTTATGCCACCATGTAGCATTTTCTGTTATGCTAAGATCGCGTGGCATTTTAAACTCTGTCTGTGATGTGATTGTTATTGATTTTTCTGTTAGTCTGAATATATAGCATTGTACATTTCTTGTTATGCTGTTGTGTAGCATTATAATTATTTTGTTATTCTAAGCATTTTGAATTGCTTGCGAATGCTAGCATAAAGTGTTTACAATTTACATTATTGCCTGCTATAGTGCCCCTAGTGGAAAGGCAAATAACTCTAGATTAAACGATAAGCCTAACTTATTTCGTACAGAAACGACATTAAATTGAGCTTGCATTGCTAAAATTGTCTATTTTTGTGTTTTAGGAGTATCTGTAAGCCTTGGAATGTTTGTTATCTTGTGTATTTCACATCTGCTGCTTTCAAAAAGAATAGGGAAACAAGCACTGAGCAATGCATCTTTGATCGGCTCTAATAAACAGGCCCTGTAAATGACCCACAAATGAGCCTGGGAGGAAATTCATCCGAGATACGGCAGGAAATGATGACTCGCATCTTAACGGGATTCTATATCGGCGTAGCGTGTTTCAGAATTAGTCTTCTGCGCTCATCGATTAAAACTACTGCTATCTGACAGTGGACGAGACACGCGGATCCTATGTGGGTGTTTTTTACCCGGAAGGGCCGTTTTGATTGCAGTCCAGATGTCCATTACTTTAATTGAAAGTAAAGAACAGCGGAATGCCAATTCGCAGGGAGAGAGAAAGAAGGAAAGATCTAAAGTGCAGGCAAGGGAAGCTATTCCAGGTCCAAAGTAGTGGTTTTACTTTGCCTCTGTTCTGAGTGTCGGAAAGATCGGATGCATTATGATCTTTATAAAATTGTAATGAGAGCTGTCATCTCTCTCTTCCGTGAGAGACCATACACAATAAGGTCAATTCGGATTTCAAGTTAACTGTAAACCATTTCGATATCGTTTATACAATCACTTTTGATTCAGATATGCATAAATGAAGTGATCACGTGTTTCTGGTTGGGCTCAGATAACCGGCAATATTCATTTGGTCTGGGTCCTGGAAAAACAAAGCTAAGCGACAATGCCTCGCATTCCTTTTGAAAGGTTTCTGTGCCTCTTGGTTGGATTTATTTTAAACATTTTCAGATGCTTAAACGTGTTTGAGGTTTTTATTGTACCCTGGTTGGTTGTTTTGAAAGATATGAGAGAATTGGTAATAACGGCATTTAAACCCTGTTTTTTCTTCCTCGGAAAAACGTGGTCACGGGGAACATGAGGAATAAGTGGATTTAATAGGAAAATCCATCATTAAAACACAAGCAATATGGTTAAGTATGTAGGCAGAGGAGTTATTTCCACAAGACGTGTTTTTCTAAGCAAATCATTTTCGCCACTTAATTAACTTGTGAATTAATCCGCTCAAGACTTTCATATTTTGAGCAATTATAATAGGCTTTTTTCTTGTGATTATTAATCAAAGCGTGGGACTCCTGCTACTAATAATTATAAAGCCTGATCAAATAAAAGTGTTGATCAAGAAAAATGGTATGAAACATCACTTCCTTGTCTTTCATGGCCAACTGCTGTAACGTTCCATTATTGAATATTAATATACCGCAGCAATCTTGCTCAACAAACAAAAGTACACAGAGTCATGATTTACACCGGTGACCGATTTACTCGGTTATTTTGGGCCTTACTACAACAGGTGATACAAACAGTGAGCTTCATCTGTCTACAAGCACTAAAACTTTTTTGGGTCTAAACTGCATTTTAATGCTGTATTAAGTAAACAAATGCTGTAGAAGAGGCAAAAGTTGAATAGTTTATTTGATTCATTTGCCCGTTTATATGGAACTTGATAACCATAAACCAAACAATAAGATAATTCATTACAAACGGAATGATGAATTTGGCAATAGTAGAAAAACAGCTGCTTTATGTAATGATTAACTTGGGTTAAAGCCAAATAGTAAGAGATCAGAAATATATTATAAATCTCAAGTATAGAAACATAATAAATGACTGCACATGAGCTGTAAACTATATTAATTCTACAAGTATATGCAATTATTTCTGTGTATGTTGCATCTTGTAAATTACTGCCTTGTGTGTGTATTATTTATACAGTACTTGTTGTGACCATAGGTGATGTCAGGATGGCATATTTCTTCAACATTTGTTTTTTGCTATTCCTTCAGGTTCCATTCAACCAGCGAGATTTACATTTAGTCATTTAGCAGACGCTATTATCCAAAGCGACTTACAAGTTGGGTAAACAATGGAAGCAATTGGGTCATTAGGACAACAAAAAGCATAAGAGCAATAAAAACATGTCTCACAAAGCCTACTACAGTGTATAGAGCCAAGTTTAGTTTATCTAAGCTAAATAAGCATGCATTTTTTTTTGATAATTTTTTTGATAATGTGGAAAAGATATAGAAATCAGAAATGATCAGTCAGGTGCGGATGGAAGAGATGTGTTTTCAGCCGATTCTTAAAGATGGCGATAGAATCTGCTGATCTTTTAACATGCAGGCAGATCACTCCACAAATGTGTAGAAATATTCGGGTATGGTACGAAATGGACTGAAAAACTCATAACTTTTAAAGTATTTATTGGACGACATTATTTGGCAAATAATGTATCCTTTATCATGAACAAAAAAAGCAAAAAAGCAATAGTATATTAAACATCGACCACAATTTGATCGGTTATTAATATGTTGTTGATCTAATCTTGTTTTTGAGTACAACAAAGTATTGATTCAATTAATGGATCTTGTCTCAATAAGAATTGATTTTTTTTCCAAAGCTTCAGTTTACACTCGAAACACACAGCGTTCATAAACATCAAGTAAATTTTCTAACGTTGGACATCCAATTTGGCCACTTCTGGATGCCCAGATGAAAAAAAGGCACTAAATAGTAGTACACTTTATTTAAGGGACTAGTTCGCTTCAAAATGTACCCACATTCACTTTCAAATTACTATGGAAAGTGAATGGGGGCAAATTTGGAAGTGACCAACTCCTTTAAGTACACTTAAATAACGTTTTTCTTTAAATTAATAACTCAAAATTAGTGCATAAAAATAGAGCACTTCAGTTATATTTAAGTGTAATAAAATGCACTTTTTCCAACTTGGAATGTATATATTGAATGTATATACCGTGCAAAGAAAACATACAAGCTAATTGAATAAGGTATATTAATACTAATCTATAAGCTGTCTAGGTTGAAAAAGCTATTCTCTGACTGCTGCTTCTGGTATCTGTGCGCAGAAGCAGATGGCTTAATGACCATGAGTCATTTTCCTACTGAATAGCGTCAGACACAGGAAGCCCAGCATTACATTATCTCTCGTAACTTGGAATTAGCACAATGGCTGTAAAAAGCTTGAGGGTCCTGGAAATGCCAGGGAGGGGGGAGTAAATCAATAGGTCCAGTAGGGGTTAATGAGACAGATGTAGGTTGAGCAGAAGAGTTTGAATGCGATCTGGACAGCTTGGTCCATGGCAAACAAACCCAGGGGCCAGACTGTGTCTCCAGCGCACCACTGGCCCCCCGGGGACAAAGACAGAGGGTTCACTCAGTAGATGAAACATGGACTGACACTCACTGGTCGAGTACCGCACGGTCCCGGTCACGCGATAGTGTCTTGGGTTGGCTTGTTAAGTTTTGATTATTACCTTTGGAACGTAACAGCACAAATTGGAATTTTATATCGGAAAAGCAACAGTGGATCCAGTCGGCGAGCCTACCGAAGACCCCTGGATGGTTAGTCAAATGACTCAATGCCACCAGAGTTCGATGCTTTCCATTTTTCAACGTCGGAGACATTTACTAATGAGGCGGCCTGTCATGCTCCTCCATCAAAAAACACAGACACACACAAACACGATGACCGAATCGAGCTGTAAATCACAATTAGTGTGACATGTCTTAACAAGCCTGTTTGTTGTCACTCCAACGCCCCTCATAGCATAAACCTCCCGAATTACAATTATATAATTACATCATTTGTCCGTTCACCTACTATAATTGGCACTGTGGTTTGGTTTGTGGTTTTCTCATTTAAGACTAAAATTATGTTGTTTTGCTAATAAGATAAAGATTCATTAATGTCAGCGGTACATGGATTATATCACAGTGGGATCCGGGGTATTGGTATTTGGATGTTATAACCCTGCTTTTGTTGTTTATCTCTGTTGACCAAACGAAATAAATAATGAGATTTGTCTGTAATGATACATTCAGCGACAGCATTATTTAAAGAGAATTTGAAATCAAATGTATTAAAGATCTATTTATAACTGAGAATTATTTATATCTTTGCCAAAAGCAGCTTTGGGCAGAGGATTCAGTAATGTGGAGGTTTTTTAAAGCTACTTATCATTTTGTTTGTCTGAAGAAGAGTTTTGGGAGAATCTGGGGCCGGATTCACAAAACATTCTTAAGAAGAAAATTATTCTTTACTGCCTCAATTAATCAAAACAAAAGCTGTCGTAAATATCATCTCGTGACAGCAACACAGTTGTCTTAAATCTCAAAAGTTGAAACGTTTAATACGTGTATTTGGTTGTTTCACTTGTTAGGTGTATTGTATTGAGCCAGAATCGTAATTTTGACGTTTACTTCCCATTAAAATATTTATTTTCCCATTAAGGAATATTATATATTTTTTTATAAAAATAAGATCTAGCTCCCTTTAGCTTTCATTATTTTAGTGCTTTTTACATTATTCTGGGACAAAGTGACTCGAAAACTCGACAAAGTGACTCACAAGACTTATGTCGTAGTCACATACAAAAAGTTTTATTTATTTATTTATATTATTATAAGTATATATTTTAACGCTTGCTAATATAGGCTATTAGCTAACATGACATTAAAACTTAAACATTAAAAACTTTATTTAAATGAGTCCTATGTTTCAAAGTCTTTATTATGTCTTTGATGTTCTAAACTAAAGGTGTTTATGTTTTGATTTTCAAAAATGTGTTGCATATTTCAGCTGTGTTTTACACAGAAAACATGCTGTCGAGTTCCTGGTTCTATGAAGTCTCTACTTCTGAAATGCTCTGATTGAGCAAGCTGAGCCGGTCTTTTGTGATTGGTCTACTGAGTGTGTGTTGAGATGTTCCACCCATTACCCTATCCATGTTCCAGGGGGCAAGATCAATGTACATTTTGGGATTTATGATGTCTCTAGCCCAGAAAAAAGTGTGTTGTAATCCCTACGAGCCGTTCATTGTAGTCTTTAAAAAAATTATTTCTGTTCAAGAACAGATCTTCCTTTTTTGTGAACGTTGAGCATTGTGACTTGGCATATTTCGTTTATGCTCAAACAGCAATACCACTCACTAACTAAATAAAAAAAGTGAAATTTCAATTTCACCTCCCCTTTAAACAGGTATTAATAATAATAAAACACCCATTCATTGGTTAGAAATAAAACGATTGTCCCGCCTCCAAGTCTCACTGTTGGTTGAGCCAACGTTGCTGTTTAACCCAGAACGATTGGATGCTCGAAGACAAAAAACATTGTTTTTGTAGTGCCCACTGATTTACTATGTCATTCTTTTTTCTAAGAAAATCATCTTATAAATAGAATACTGATAAACATCTCTGCATATTAAAGAATTGAATAAAGTTCTTTTAATACAAACTCACACATCATAACATCATACAAATCAAATTAAAGGGCAGTGACTTCACAACGATTTTACGGCAGAGGATTGTGTAAAAATAGCAACCATCGAGTTCTTCTACTCTTAAAGTTTGGTAATTATAGAAGGTTAGGTTACATTATTCATCAAAGTGTCTACATACATATTAATATCTCCGTACCATAAAGGGGAACAACATAAGATGTAGTTATCAAAAGCAGTGCCGATGTAACCTTTAACGTGCGTGACATTATATCAGTTGTGGTAATTATCACCTCCACGCAACTGAACATTAATCACGGCCTGCAAAATGGAGAAATAAACAGCGTGTCGGACAGCGTGTACACTGAACGGGTCATTAGCGGCGTACGTTTCGCAACTCATTTTTCATATTGCATTTGCGGAGGTAAATAATGCCCAGGTCTCTTTTGACATGATCTGACGATGTGATAGGGTGAGGGGTCAGGACTCCTACAGAATGTTAGGGCATCGCTAGCGTGCAGCATCACTCCCCATGGACTTCATTAAAGCATTGACGAGGAGTTGTGTCAAGCTGACCCAATGCATTCGACCGTAGAGCAGTGCCAACTTTAAATAAATGTGCAGAAGTTTTAATAGTACGAAGGTAAAAAAAAACAGGTTGGACAGAATTTTCTTATTAACGTCATCATCAACTAATGGTTTTAAAGGGATAGTTCACCCACAATAGATATTTCTCATTTATTCACCCATTTGGTTCAAACCTGTATTTGACTCTTTCTTCATTCTGTGGAACACAAATAAAGACATTCTTAGAAATGTCGCAGTGGTTTTGTGTCTACACAAAGGAAGTCGACGGGTGTACACAATTGTATACAGTACAAATAGCAAGACACACAAGAGAAATGCGCAGAGTCCTGTCGCCTATACTCTAATTCGAGCAGGCTGTCTGATTCCCTCAGGGGTCCAGCTGTCCGGCATGGAACAGCTGAGGAGCGTCCCAAAGATCACAGGCACACGCCCGAACCGCTCTGCTTGTGCAGCTGACAAAAGCCCTGCCCCGAACCCTCCCTCCAGGCCCCCTCAGTTTGCTTTGTGCAACAGTCGAGGAATCCACCCCTGTGTGAAGGATGGGTGGCACGCCGTGTTGTTTTAGCACCCTGCTCTAGTGGGCTCAGGCGTCAAGTCCCTAAAACAACCGTGTCCGAGTCTCAATCTGTCATTGGAAGGGCTGACGGACACAGACCCTCGTCGGCTCGGGTGTCACAAGCCACCCTCCATGCACAACAAAGCGTAACGACAGCAACTCGAAACATCATACGCAAGTTCATTCAAATGAAAGATGCGTTATATTATGTATTTGGGTCAGTTTGTGTCGGGAAAGTTGGCTGAGGGGGTTATTTGGTAATCTCCGTGTAACACAAGAAACAAGATATGGGCTGATTTTGAGAGGAGAACGGAGACGGATTCATTTGACGAGTTCTCTTCTCTGAGGTCTTCAGGAAGCCCATGCTTCGGCTGAGGACCAGCACTTATCAATTTCCAACTTAAAGGCACCCCTTCTGAGCCCAGCGGAGATTAGAGCAAAAGGACCTCAGATTTTAATAACACTAGCCATCTCCTTCACTTGTTCCCCTGGCCCCTATTTCCAATCTCCATTGTATTTACACTGCCGTCTTTTGGTATGCGAGCAATCCTTGGCCACTTTAGAACCGAGGTCAGAGATGGGAATGAGAAAACAAGCCGGTCTAATTTTCTTCTACCAATATTCTCGGCCAACGACCTTCAACCCGATTTAAGTGGAGGAAGGCAGCCAGGCGGCGGCCAAAGAATTGAGGGCTAAGAAAAGAAAAGTGGAAATGGACTTTCCTACCCGGGTACGCCAGATCCAACGGCGAAGGCCCGAGAAGAATAAATAACTCCACTGCCTTTCAAGAGCGTCTAATTAAATCAAAATAGGCCAGTTTCAGGTTATTGCCTCTACTCATTAAGTGCTCACGTAGTCCTTGTTCTTGGAGCTTCGCTCGAAGTCTGAGATCACTGAGTATATTTAATTCGGCACCGACGCTCAGCTGGAGTTTTTCGCACCAAATGAGGAAAAATTATGAGCAGAACAGCGTTGGGTTAAAGCAATAGGGAAATCGCAAACGCATTCATATGCTAGTCACAGCGGTAGGATTAGCCGTCCTGTGTTTAACTTTGTTAACTACTTCTATTATGTGCAAAATTACAATTTTACTTGTGGGTTTAATTTTCCCTTGGTGTAGCCGGTGTGAATGATGCTAGCGGAATTAGCTCATTTGGTTAGAAGTATTCAGGGATTTTCTATTCAGGCAGTTTATATTTCTTGTACTTGTAAAACTCTCAAAACACAGCAGCACTGATCTGACATTGCAAACTGCAGGCCACTCCTGAACATGGATGCTAATTGTCCATGCTGTTCTATAATTATGAGGGCTAAAGAATGGGGATTAGATTAGAAAGGTCATTACGGGCACACTTCCACGCTCACCACGTGGGCCGTTCTCACACGCACCATAATCCGCCCACCGAATGATTAAATCACGACCTATGCGTGAGCTGTGCCAACCCTGTAAATCCGCCGCCAGCTTATCCAGCGCTAATTTAGGTGACGGCTCTGGCAAAAAAGAATAGATACAGCAAACCCATTGGCGTAACTTTGTTTTTAAAAGTTGTGGGGACAAAAACAATTAATACTTTAATAAAACTTGTTGGGGGTAAAACTCCCCTTTTTGAATCCAGCTCTCACAGTATGTGGTTCCCGACCTGTCATTTGGGGAAGGTCACGGTGCACTAAACTTTAAAAACAGTTTATTCCAATGATTAAAATGTCACTTGTTTGTTGGTTTACGTGTTTTTCTGCTTGGACACTGGATGCACAAGCAGGCGCGCAAATTCTGGCCGCGTTTCTGGAGTCGCGGTCCTCTATCTTCCACAAAATTAGGTTAGGGGTGAGAAACAGCCTGCGTTTTCCATGACGTTTAGAGGTTAATGGCCCCTAAACAATACACACCTTCCGCAAGCATTTCTTCCAAAAACTAGTGAGGATATGTCAAAGATGCAAATTACGCCTCTGAGCAAGCCACCAGGAATTTAAACTTAAGAGTTGTTAACATGTGCGTTTAAGCTAGTTAGCCGCATTTCAAGTAGTGAAGAGGCATTTTCCTCAAGTTTGATTCACGATTATTATAGTCTCGTTCAGTCCATGCTAAGGCTATTCATTCAGGAAAGTGTTTCTCATTGGCCGTTTTACTTTTGAAGGACACACATCCTGATGCAGAAAAACACTTCCGGCACAATCTCGTCTAAAGAAATGCAAACGTTCGGACTCTCACAATTAATACGCTTGGACAATAAACACAGTTAACATTAACATTTGGGCTAAATAGCTAGACAAAACTTCAAAGGAAACAGATGTTTAACACATAAAATCGATAGTTTTATTCTGGTTTGTTTTATTGTCAATGTTCAGGCTATGTTTGTTAATGAGAATGTCTTCAATTGTGCAAAGTTTGTCTTTTTTTGGGTAAAGCTACTTAACTACAAAGCTTGAATGAAATGAATCAAATCAATACATTCGTTTGTTAGCAACAAAATTCAGACCTAGTAGCCAGCTAAAGTATGCTAACATTTCCATGTCTAGTTACCACAAATATATTACTATTATTCGGTCCATGAGTCTAAACTCTTCCCGCAAATACGTTCTCAAATGCATGTAGTAGAAGTAAGTAAAGGTCATCTCAGACACAGACGATCGATAGTATCCAATCCACACTGAACAGAATTAAACCTGTGTGAAACTACGCTCCTTATTTATGGAGCTGAAGCATGTCTCCTAGTGCTTCGATTTCATTGTTTGCCATTCAGGATTTGAATACCACCCAACGTCCGGCACTCGCTGCAAACAGCATTTCAGATTCTGTGCTAATGAAAACTGCTTGCTCGCTGATCTGAGGTCAGGAGTATGTTTGTGCCTCATCTTCCACCGGGAGTGGTTTGTGTTCTCTTCTGTGGAGACTGTTTTCAGATCAGCACTCAGGGGAGGAGCTCATGCCTGCGGTCTCATGATTCATTCACACAGCTTTGCTCACTATTATTATTTTGATGCCTTTTAGTTTTCTGCTTGCCGTAGTTTAGCAATTATGTATGTATGATGCATTTGAATTAAAAATCATATAATACGTGGTAACTTTCAAAAATGACAAAGAGGCACTTAGGTTTCTTAAGGGGTAGCATATACAAAAATGAAAAATCTGTTTTATTTTGCTGAAGCGCATGTGACTATATCTTCAGACGTTAAAGGGAAAGTTCTCCCAGAAATGGAAATTGTGTCCTCATTTTATTCACCCTCATGTCATGTGTGACTTTATTTCTTCTAAAGAACACAAAAGATATCGTGATGAGTGTGGCTACCAAAAAATGGCGGTACTTGTTGACTGCATTGGTTTTGTGTCCATATAATGGAAGATAATAGGATTCAATGTTGTTTGGTTACTAACATTCTTCAAAATATCTTCTTTTGTGTTCTGCAGACGAAAGAAAGTCTTACAGGTTTAAAATAACAAAAAACGATGACAGAATATAATTTTGGGCTGAATTACCCCTTTAATGTTCAGAAATTGTGTAACATTATTCAGATATTCTTTAGTTTTTTTGTTTTCATACGTGTTGTTAATCCCACGAGGATACACAAGGCATTGAATTATGACTGATTCCTTTCAAATTTGGGTATAATTTCATTTAAAAAGTGTATTTATATACTGTATGCTTGTGAATCTTTTGTGTCAAATCGGTATTCAAAGTTGCATCATTCTGTTGACATTTCCTGCCCGAACCGCTTGTACATTTGCCACTCGTGGCGTCGAGTCGCCTTCAGCAACAAGATGCTGGGACCCCTTTCCAGTTCTCCCTCAACCATCTCAAACCAGTCCAAAGCCTTTTGCGAGTTGTTTTCAGAGCTGTCACATAAATCTCCCGCGGCCCCTGGCCCTTCAGCGGCCAAGGTCACCGACGCCATTTAGCTGTCAATCATCCGGCAGAGCCTCTTTCGCAAACCAAACAGCTCCCCGTGCTGCCCGCTCAGGCCTCTACTAAGAAAAAAGATGGACGTAAAGAATTCGAAACGTGTGAATAAATAGAATAGCAGACACAGAAGTGGTGTCGCTTTAAAATCAACTCATTGTAAACTGTCTGCTGGAATCTCTCGACACCATAATTATGCTAACACACCGCAAACCTTTCACGGTATAATACCTCTCTATTTGCAGATAATGCGGCGTTATCTTTTCCTCAAGGGTCTGCGCCTGCGTTTATTGACCTTTCAGTTGTCGTAGCGGCACGAGCTGTCGGCGCTGAAATGGATTTGCAAAAGATGGCAATCCGCCTATCAAGAGAAATTTGCGCCCACTCAGTCGCTTACGGTTGCGAGGATGCCAAGACACCGACAATTAACGCAACCAAACGTAATACGATTGTGATGCAACAGCCACAAAAAAAGATCAGGCTAAATAGAATGTGACTGCTTTGTGCTTAAGCACGCACTCTTCGGAGTGGAGAACTCTTCTTCTTTGGAGAGCTGTTCAACGCCCCGCTATCCCACTCAGCATAATTATAGTGATCGCAAGTGCGAGATGAGTGATGGGAGGAGAGGGAGGGAGAGACAGAGGGATGGAGTGGGTGGAGGGAGGAAAGGCAAAACGGTGTGATCTTGTTTTGTCTTGCGCTCCGGCAAGGTTCTGTCAGAGCGGAGACATGTAGGCACCCTACACTCTCTGCTGATCTAAATAGAGCGAGTGTTGGTGTGCCGATCAGTCTGTGCGAGTTATTGTATGTACACAAAGAAATGTAATTCATTTTTGTGAAGGTCTTTTTTTGTGCCAATTCATTTCATGTTTTAGGATGAAACTTAAAGAAAAATGTTGATTTTTAGAGCTGGAAAAAAAATGGACGATGTAATACATTTCTATGGTGCACTTAGTGTTTCGTAGCTGCTATCTAGTACATTTACATTTACATTTAGTCATTTAGCAGACGCTTTTATCCAAAGCGACTTACAAGTGGGGTAGGTAATGGAAGCAATTAGGACAGCTTAAGTACAACAAGAGCATAAGTGCAATCAAAAAGAAGACTGGTTTCATATAGCCTAACACAGAATACAGAAACATTCATTCAAACCTTTTTTTTTTTTGAGCTAGTATGCTAAGCTAATCATATTTTACTAATTTTCCATGCAAATATGTTATCTAGGATATAAGAAGGTGTAAATCAGAGGTAATTTAGATATACAACTCTTAAATATACTAAAAATAAAGGTGCTACGCGACGCCACAGAAGAATAATTTTCCGCTGTATGGTTCCATAAAGAACCTTTAACATCTGAAGAACAAAAATGTAAAAAAAGTTTCTTTAGACAATAAAATAAATTCAAAGAAATGGTTATTTAAATGGTTATTCTATGGTATCGCTCCGGAGAACCTTTTGTAGCACTTTTATTTTAAGACTGTAGCAATAAAATCGTATACGTTTAACTGCAAAGGTCAGATAGAGTGTTAAAAATGGTTAGCTAAAACTAAATTCTGCCATTTCAGTACAAGAAGAGTGAGTAAAAGTGTAGGAGAGGATCATTCAATTCAATTCCTGATGGGGCTGGAAGCTAAAGAGCTTAATTCTACCCATAATCCAACACCTCACCCAGCTATTTAAAGTCTTCAGGATTATAAAATTACAGGCAGGTGTGTGTTCATTAGCGCTGGAGCTAAATTGCAGAATGAAGTCCTTGAGGAACGTAACTTAATAGCTTTGTAGGTGGTGACCCCTTTAAATAACAATCACAAACATCGAGCGTGTTTAAATACACAAAATAAACAGATATCTATAAAAAATCTGCTTATAAAAGGATCCTTCTCGTGTTTAAGTGCATATCAATAAACCGGTTATGCAGAAAACCGTGTTAACGTGGAAGTTTGAGACTTCTCAGATTTAAGGCTTGCAGTGATGTCACCATCGATAGTCTAGTAATTGAAAATGACGCAGGAAATCGGTAAGAAGCTTTATTTTTATATCGCTTCTCATGTCCGCAGTACCTGGATATGCAACAATAGTTTTCAACTTTGCCATTTTCTACATCAACTGCATGATTCGCGAGTCGACTTTTATGCATTATTTTACTGTTACTTCCTTTTGAGACTTTTACTATTGCGCTGTCAGACATGAGCACATAAAACAAAACAGCCAATGCCGTTTATGAGCTTTCCCCGATAAAAAAAGGTTTTACGCGTTTACATGACCTTACTTGTTATCAGTTTATTAAGCATAGTCGGAGTAATACTGACTGCATGTAAACACACTCACTGTAAAGTGAATATTAAAAGTGAAATCTTATTACAAACGATTGTAAAGGTCATGGAAAACGTATCGGTTAGTGAATTACGGCCAAAAATTAATAAATATTAAAATAATTTCAGATCCAGTTATTTATTTACACCTACAGTATATTGGCATTATGCGATTTTGTTTTGACCAGCAATGAAACCTCATTGCTTGAGACTGTAAACAGATCATGCACACAAACTTACACATGCCATTTTTTACCAAATTTTACCAAGAGCATCAAACTCAAACAACATTGCAAAGAGCCTTTAGACACGCTTTCACAACTGGCTCACGTGGGGATTGTCTTTCAAATTTAAATACACCCACAAATGCTTTTTCGTCAGCAGAGAAAATATTATTTACTCAAGGCCTTCTGCTTCATTGTCTCTGCATAAGAGATTAGACACAATGCTTTTAAAGAGCTTCTTTTCATATCGTCAAACCAATTCAGGCGACAATAACATTAACTCAGCCCTAGTGTAATGCTAATAGACTTTCCAGTACAAGGACGGCCCCATGTTTTAGAGATAGAAGCTTGTCCATTTGGTGGAGTGATGCCATGATGGTAAACAAGCAAAGGGGTGGGCCATGAATCGGTTATGCATGGGTCAGTGAGAAAGAGAAGTGGAGGTGGACAGAATGATTTTAACCCCATCTTGGAAGCACTCGAAAGCACTTCCATAATGTACACTTCATGTACACTGAGATGGAGTGTCATGACTTGTAATAGAATACTTCTATTGTGTCCTGATGGACATCCTACGACAAGATTAATCTCGCCTATAACCCAGATTTGAATGTGTATGAGATCAGTAAACAATGAGGGTGAATAACTGATGTCGGTAAATATGTATGTGAATTTGGATGAGAAAGATTTTGAAGTTTTGTACAATACATTACTTTGATTCTGAGACCTACAGGACTCTTTATATTGGTAATCTCATTTCTGAGAAGCAAGTTTATTTTATGTAACTCATAAGTTAAATAGGGTTTGAACAATGGTATGGTGTTTTACTTCTTCGGGTGCAAGAAAACCTTGACATCAAGTCAACTTCAAAGAAAAACAAAATTGTAGAATGTGGACGCTTTCACAAAAACGGTGAATGAAATCTTTAAATTGAATCCATATTTCGTAATCACAAGGGATTGTAAAGGTCATGGAAATGAATCGCTCAGAAGATGCGGAGGCGTTTTGTTTGTTTGTGTTCATACTATGCATTGCAATGTGATCTATAAACAGAATTTCGAATCAATGTTGAATTTTTTGTTTAAAAGAACGATAAGATGACTTTATTATCCACATGTAATTTAATGCATCTGTAAAGGAATTACGTAAAAAAAAGTGTTCTGGTGAAGTCAACTTCAAATAAATAATAATCATAGCTTTGTATGACCACATTTAATAACAACATATACGATATGTAGCCGCGGAAAAAAATTAAGAGACCATTTGAAGATTATATTTAGGTTTTTCTCAATTTACTATTTACAGGTGTTTGTTTAGGTAAAAGTATCATTTTGCTTTCATTCTGTGAACCACTAACAATATTTATTCCAATCTTTTGTCAAACTTCATTATAGGGATCTATTCTCGCTATTAACAAGCCATTAACAACAACTTTTCCCCCAATAAACTCTTAATTTGTTGCTTTTTTAATAGTTACTAAGGTAGTTGTTAGGTTTAGATATTGGGTAGGATTAGGGATGTAGAGTATATTCATGCAGAATATGCGTTTTATAATTACTAATAAACAGCCGATATGACAATAGTAGGCATGCTAATAACAACAAGTTAATAGTAAGAATTGTCCCCTATACTGAAGTGTTTCCCAATTTTTTATGCAAATATAGTTTCTAGGGGCATTTATTTGCAGAAAAAGATAGAAAAGATGCTCTGTGTTCTTTCACACCTCAAATACTGCAAAGAAAACAATTTCAGACTCACTTCTAAGCAACACAACATTAATACTTGTACATGCATCTAAAAAAAGTAAAACAAAGTTTTCACGTGTCCTGTCATGCTTGTTCTCTCCTGAGGTTTGATTTTGTTGAAATCTGAAAGTCTGGACTGGAATGTTCACAATACAACTAGAAATCCTGATTAAATGAAAGTTTGGAAAGGTCTCTTAGTTTTTCGGGCCGCCGCATGGTCCCTTCAATAACAATCATACCACATGTAAAGCAACACCGTACAATGCAGAACATCTTAACGCTCTCATCAAAACCCAAGTGGTCATTAAGGGCTCTCTGGGGCTCTCCCTTCATTCCAGTTTGGGTGGTTTCTTATAACAGCAGTTGTATTCACAGAATGTGCCATTATAAATGTTGACGGGGTGAAGGGGGTCCGCAGGACAAGCATGCAGAGAAATGACGTTACGTACGGCCTTGACCGGCACCGTGTGTGTTTGAGCTGCGTGGGGGAAGAGAGAGAAATAGACCGATGCAAATAGCAATGCTCTTCCTCGACCCAGCACGCTCGCCTGCATACGGATGCTTTGAATAAATCCTGAGTTTGTATTCATATTCAAACCCACCCAACAGGAGCACAGGTGCTCCTGAGTGTCAATGCAATATATTGATCCCAAGCACTGATCTGAAAGGCGCTTAGATCAGATCTCTAGTACGTGACGTATGGTCAATATCCCATGTTACATTTATTTACAAGCTGTACTGACACCCAAGTAGTCCGCTGTAGCTTTATAAATGCTTAACTGAGTTCAGTATGTGATTTCTACATATTTGTGACCACAGATGTAAACCACCGGTCGGCATCTCACTCTCTCTTACTATGTCTCTAATTGGTTGGCGGATCGCCTTGCGGGAGGAGAATAAATGAGACAGGCACAAGTAACGATCGCTTTGCGTTAATGACAAGCACACCCGCAGACACGACTGTCCAAATTACACGCCACCAAACTCCCACACACCCGGCGGACAGATCCACCGATGCCTCTCAACTATCAGAAATCTGTGACACGATTTTCAAGACGTCCCGTTGAAATTTCGAATGGGTTCTGATCCAAAAATACATTTTCTAATTGAGTGTGCGTGACGACGGCAGGTTTAATTAACCGGTAGGCAGATATCAGAGAGGGAATGGCGAACAGATGACGGACGGTTTTCTTTCAGGGGTCATGAACTAGCTCAAGGTAATTCGTCATTAGCATGCGGAGATGGATTTGAAGCGTGCGGGACTGGCACATGCCCATCCATTTTTAAATGAAAATGCAGGATATTTTAATACTTATATTTTAAGTATTTGTGACCTTTTATTTTTTAAATGGGACATTTCTGATAGAAAAAATGTCAGAGAGACTATTTGAAACATTAAAGGACCAATTTTTTGCATCTAGTGTTGAGGTTGTTTTTCCAATTCCTGAAAAACAGCAAATTTAGTCATCCAAGGTTTTGTAAGGACAACGATTATACATGTATATGTGGATGAAAATTTGATAACGCTTGACTGAAATGTTTCTTATATTCTTGAAAAGAAAAAAAAATACTCAACCTGAATCCTTGAATGCCTGCAATTACTTTTATAGACAAAAATATAATTTATTTTATAAGAAAACAAACATTTTATAAAAAAACATTTTTTAAATGGATGACTTGGACCAAATAATGAAGTAAATGAGGCCAACAATATAATGTCAAGAGAACGAGTTAGCAAATTGTAATCAAAGAATGGCAACTTTGAAGATGCTAGAATGTAACAATTTTGCTTATTTAGATGCTTTTATTTCCAACATAATTCCCACAGTTGCAGTTGTGCTTCTTGATAGTTTTCATGAGGTTTCTTACATTTTAAAAGTTGGAAAAATCTAAATAAAGTGTTTATATATAGTGTAACCATAGTTTGTATGATGATTATATATATTTTTAATCAATTTTATTTATTTAAATATATATTGTTTTAAGTATATTTTAAGTATTTGTGACCCTTTATTTTTTATAATGTGACTTTCTGATAAAAAATGTCGGAGAGAGGACCATTGTGGAATTTTTGCGGCATCTACCAGTCAAGTTGCGAATTGCAACCATCAGGTCACTCCACCCCTTCTTTTTGGGAGAACTACGGAGACTGAGAGAGAACTAAGATGTCGTCACGTTTTTGCTTTTTCCCCCGAAAGAAATATAGCAATTACGAAATGCGTTTCGTAGAGCTGTTTGTCCGTTTAGGGCTACTGTAGTAACGATATGCCAAAAAACATTCCATGCATGGGGTATCGTACACATTCTGAAGGTTATATAAACGCTTCATCATGTAAGTTCTTAATACACCTTTGAACCTAGAACACGTTGCATTTCTGTTAATAGATCCTCCAAAAATAATGCACACTGGCCATAAATAAATTGACTGGATTGTGAAAAAGTTGATGTTGCAATGTAGAATAAAGTCAGATAGTTGGAGGGGAGGGGCCAAAATATAAATGATTTGTGACATCATCAGAAAAGAAAAGCTGTTTCACGACCAGAGTGTGGTATGGCAATTTCATGACTAAAATGCTCAAGTTTAATCTAGCAGGTTCCAGTCCATTCTGCTCCAATCTAGCTGTTGTTGAAAACACAAACATTTGACAGGAACAGTCCCTGAACCACATCGGCTTTCAAATCTAATATTGCTGAAATAACTCCAAACATTTGCTGTCTTGGATGTTTCTCAATGCTCTCTGCACGACGCGTCTATAAAAAGCAGTCAGACGGTGTCAATAGAACCTGTGCTGTTTCTTTCAGTTAGAGGAGCAGAAACCTACAATTTCCTCTATCTAAAAAGAATGATTTTTCAAAACCAGCACCACCTCTCGCTCAACCCCGCCACGTCTGGGTCGCCACCAAAAACCCCGGAAATGCAGCGGGAGTCATTTCATCGAGCACTTACAGTTCCTCTGACTGTGGCTAAATCAGTGATACTGGGTTTGCGATGTGCGCTGTTGTAACAGAACACCACATTGTCATCGTTCAGCTGCCTGGGCATTGTTGGATCAATGTGTCATGCGTGTCTTCGCTTAACAACTGAATAGTTTGAGCGCAAGTTCAGACTACACGGCTACAATGGAGCTTATTTACTGCGGAGACGTGGAGATTCAGTGTTCCTGTAACTCAACTGGCAGGGTAATAATGCCAAGGTCACGGGTTCCATCCCAAGACAGTATAACTCAAAAGTTGCTCTGGATAAAAGCATCTGTCGGATGCACACATGGACTGAAATTAGATTCCTGTCGAGGCAAACAAAAAACGTCTGTTGATTTTTGGTTTTGTGGTCAATATGTCAGAGAACTGGCCTGGTGGGTCTTGCATGTGGCCTGACAAGTTGTGACATGTGGGTAAACAATTTTGGACTGAAAAGAAAAAAACGGTTTTATAAAACATGTTCTTGCATGACATATAACTTATAATAAAGCCAATAATCATTTATATTTGAAACATGTTTTCAGACTTCAAACTATAAATGCCCCTTATTACTGTAGATGGATACTGTACATTTTCTTACAAAGATGTTGATGCGCTGACATTTCGTATCATTCTGTAGAACGCATGCGGACGGTTGCAACGCCGAGTCATTGACATTTCATGTTTTTGTATGTTGTTGTTACAGAGAAGCGAGAGAAAGGAGAGACTCCTGCCTCCCCCCTCCCCACCCATTCCATCATCCGTAGAGCATCTTTCATGCGTCTCCCTGGGCACGACTCCCACGTCAGGATGAACTGTGAGCAGGATTTTGGAGATGGAGGAATGAACGTCACTGCTAACCCTCCGCCTGCTCATGCATGGCAAGGTAAGAGCACTTACCCGAAGCGTTCGTGTATATTTTAAAATGGTAAACTGCACTGACATTGTGAAGAACAAATATTAAGGGAAAAACTATTTCGGAGGATTGCAAAATTGAAACTTTTTTAAATATACATGTAAAAAAATTCAACATAATAATATAAAATACTATACAAATAATATACATTTTTACATATAAAATAATAATATATAATAATATAAATATAATTTAATATAATCCAGTTTTTTAGTTATATTTCTTATCAATAGTTTGACTTAATATGAGATTTAGAGTCCGTGAAAAGTGAAACGGACAGGAATGGTGAAAAATGCTATATGCACAGTAGTCCATGCACATTCAGTTATTTCTATTTGACTTAAATCTAGTATCTAAAAAATTTAATTGCACAAAGCCCCAACATCTAAAGCAAATATAAACATTTAAGATATTATATTAAAAAAAAATCATAAATTCATAAAATAATCATTAATAATAAACAATTCTTATTTATTTATTATTAAAATAATAATAATTTGTTTATTTTGATTACGAAACAATACAGTACACTAATATAAATTATAATAAATTATATTCGGAAAAACCTATCAACTTCGTAAAAACACTGATAATAATTGTTTATTTTTATTAAGTTGTTGTTTTTAAACAACATTTATTTGATCTCCTATTGCCCAGTCCTAAATCCAAACAAAATTACTTGAGTTATTAGTAAACAAACGCACACAACGTTCGTGTCGTCATTGTGTGTTGTCAACATGTGCTTTTATCTGTCAGCCAACTGTCAACAGATTTCCTCCCACACTCCTGTATTCCATCTCTCACGTTTGCGTGCCAGTAAACCGAATGAGTCATAAAAAACAGTCATGAAAAATCCATGAAGCTGTAACGAACCGTTAATAAACTGCCACATTTAGGTGATTTATTTGCCAATTTATGTTAATTCTCATCATCACATCAACAGATTGCGATGCAATGTTTTCTAAGACACTTTCAATGATGATAAAAACAGATATCATTCAGATGAGAAGATCTCCCTCAAGCTCAAAACGAGACACATGCTAACTGAAAACTTTTCTCAATGACGTCAAAGTAAAATTGGGTTCAACAATTTATAATACTTTACAAATCAATGTTCAATCCATGTGTCTACTTGTGAAGCATCGACTTTTAAATGTTTTGGAAAAAATGATATTTTATATTGTTCATCATTTAGACCGGTACCATGATATTTCCCTTCTAGCTAATAGACCTCAAATATAAACATAAATACCATGACAGTACAGTGTATTTACTGAATTATCAAAGTATCATGTTATTACCATCTTATATGTGCACCAGATATCCTGCCTAATGTAAAAACCCTACAGACAAATATCTGGAACGTTCGCTTGCTGATCAATAATCTGACATTTGCTTTGTTTCTCTATTCACAGGAGGTTGGAAGCATCATAGGCAAGGTGAGCAAATATCTTTGTTCCCTCTGTTGACTTATGTTCTATGGATGTCTGTCCTGATGTTTTCTCGCTTTATAAAGCACAACATTACAATTCAGGAAGTAAAAACCCATTAGTTATCCACACAGAAAAACTGCATTTCAGACAAGAATAGAAATTGAATTCAGACCTAGCATGTTAGCTTGACGATAATGATATGACGAATTCCCAGTGGAAAACCCACACCACCCATAATTCTGCAGCGTAATCCTCTTTGGATCAACCAATCAGAAAGATCAGTGTTACCTTGGAAACGAGAACCAAAAGTGCTCAACAGCAACCGTGCACTCCCAGAATGCATTGTGAAACTCTCCCTCTGCACTCTTGAACAACTTGAATCATGCATTTAGATTTTAGTATATTGCAAAAACTTGAAGAATATTACAGAACACATACATCTGGGAGACGTCTTTTTGATGTCTGCACTTACAAGACGTTTTTTTTGTTGCTCGTCTGCAATACGTCTCTGAGACGTCTCTGTTTTTTTTCTGGTGGTGCCCTCCAGATCTTGTACACATACACGAAGGCCTACCGTACCTTTGACGAAAGTGTCGTTGACATTTTTAAAGTTCTAATTAAATGAGATGAAAATGACAATTATTAACGTATATACAACCAAACGGAAATGTATTTTTTATCAAACATTTTTAACTAACTTTTTAGCCCACAAAAGCCAACTGAATTACTAAATGTGCAAAGCTCGTTCACATCTTGCATTCTCTGTGGTTCACTCCACATGATTCAATGATCTCTTATATTCGCTAGCCACTGAAAAGTTCAACAGTTTAAATGAATCGGTTCAAATGAGTCATTCGTGTGCGAGTCGTTCTCAACTCAGTGTGCGTTCATACCGGCGAACTCGCTGTGTACAGTATACGCTGATTCAACGATCCAACTGCACATCTAAAGACATTACAATGATGTATGTCATCTTAATTTATGACACCCGACATCATTTTGGCGAGAGAGGAGGCACGACATTTGAATTTCTCTATGCAGGAAAAACCCTGGTCACATATGTAGTATTTATGATATGTGTAATGTTATCTTATGTAGTTCGCAGTGTTTCATTGGAAGTATGATTGCCTCAAAATCATTTCAATACACGTTAAGTTAAAAACATAAATAATTTAATGCGGTATTAAAAGAATCATGCTCATTGATTTTCAAATACGTTTTTGCTTGTTGCAGTGTTTCAATTGGTCACAATCCCAAATCCCAAATTAGACATCTACCGAATATATCACTACGATGTTTCCTAACAAATTGTTTGTAAAATGCTCAAGTCGTGCATCATGTGTATTAATGATGTGGATGTATTACGAGATTAAAGTCTACATCCAGCACTGTTTATCCCTAGAGCGAGTGCAATTGTCCAAACATGGCACAATGTGTCGAAGAGACCGAATGTAGATGTCACAATGATTAGTAAACAGCATGTCAGCTGGTCACGATGTGATTTCTGTGTGTTTTTGTGGCCCGAAGCTACAAAACACATACTTACACAAACCGCCGACCACACACAACACACACAGTTGTTGGCATTTCCTTGGCCACACATAAATCTCCGTGACACAAAGATGCTCCCTTCAGAACCGGTCTGGTGATAGGTCTCTGGGCTTAAGCCAGAGTTTTGGCTCGAGTGGCCACGATACAACAGCCAGACGGAGGAGTACAGACCTCTGTGCTCCACAGGGAACTGCAGTGCTGAACACACATCTTCTAACGCATAGCTCACTTTGCCTTTTCCAACACGAATTGTCGTTCACTGTATTCCCCTGAATGGAATAATTCATTCAATTTAATTTAATATAATACACAAGTCTTTCTTCAAATTGGAACATCCAAACATCAAACGGAGATTTTTATGTTAGGATTGGTCAAGCTGGGTTGCACTGCCACTTCCTGTCGGAAAGATTCAACAAATATATCCGTAACAAGAAAGATAATATGGGCAAAGATACACAAACTCAATTTCACGTCATGAAGTTCCCAAATGAGCAGTATGCAAGGCATTGACAGCTTTACCACTAGGAGTGCTATATTGCGCATTTGTGTAAACGATTATCTTCCAATGTCTATTTATTTATTGAGGCACCGCCTTAAAGAGAATTTTGCTTAGCAAGCGAGTTCGAGTTACCTAAATTGTTGGTATTTATACAATATACATATAGCTAGCTACTTGAGTTATATCAACCATTTCACTATCTGACTTATCTATCTTCAAACACACAATCAAGCTCAAAGGTGTTTGTGATGACCCATCAAAATAAAAGTCCAGGTAACTTGAACAAATTGTACACACTCCCACATGAAAAATCTTCAGTGCACAATATCATTTACCTTGATTACTTTTGTTTTATTCTATTTCATTTGTATGTATTTCTTTTAAACAAGCAGTGTGTTTAAAAACATAAATTGTTGATGTTTACAAATATTAAAAATAAAATAAAATATACATATCAAAATGAGTCTTAACATAAGTATGCAATGTTGTAATTTCTGCATCGTCCACTGGGGGCGCTGTACATTAGCGTAAACTATTTTCTACGTTCAAGTTATTTATCTTTATTTTTTAGGTGAACATCGTCCACTGGGGGCGCTGTACATTAGCGTAAACTATTTTCTACGTTCAAGTTATTTATCGAATTGTCGCACTATTAAGGCACCGCAGTTTAAAGAGAATTTTTCTTAGCAAGCTACCTATGTTGTCTGCATTTTTAAAAGCTAGCTACTTTCTTTCTTCTGCAGAACACAAAGGAAGATATTTAAACAAATGTTGGTAACAGAACATTACAGTTAACTTCCCTCATTAACTTTGTATTGTAACCATGCAAGTGAATGGGGGGCTGTTAACAAAATTCTTCAAAATATCTTCTTTTGTGTTCTGCGGAAGAAAGTCATACAGGATTGAAATGACAAGAGCGTGTGTAAACGATGACAGAATTTTCATTGTGAAGGTGAACTTCTCCTTAAATGTATTTTTTATTCAAACCAAGCAGGCATTTTGTTTAAAATTTTGTTTACAGCATTAATAATAAAAGACAAGCAATTTTAAGTTTTGCATTTCTTCCCCCTAACTCTACCAAACAACGAACACTGACCTAAAAAACGATGAACCTTGAATTGTATGTACAGTTACTCCCCTACTTTTAGGTGCTAATATGCTCCAGTGAAACATTTTAGTGGACTTTTATGAATATTACATTCTTTCATAGCAAACTGTAACCAAATGCAGCCATCCCTCAGCTTTCTCATGACATTTATGGAGTTAGGATTCAGTAATCCTCCATCACGTTCAGGCTAAAGGATGCGCTGTGGAAGATTGTGACATCCCCTGATGTTTCTTTTTTTTCTGCACCTCCCGTGAAGCTTGAGAAATTGAAGGGCTAAGGCATATATATTTCCCTGAAGTAAAATCGATACACTAAGGGTTTGGTTTCCCGAACACGGATTAAACACTGGCTTAAATTTGCGCAGTTACCGTGACTCTCCGTCACAAATTTCCATCTCAGACTGTCGTTGGGAAGAGGTACCTTGAGTTGATTACTATTCCTAATGCATCTTGAGGAGAAAGAGATGAAGGTGAGTGGGAAATTACAAGATGTAAATGGACCTCAGCTCCGAGTAGACGACATATGTAATTCGACGCGAATGAAAATGAAGCTGTTAGGGACGAAAGTACATTCCGTTCAAGGAGTCTCGTTCGAGAAACACAAGCTCAATGACTTTGTGTATATTGTTTGAAACATTCAGATATTTTTTTGGGCATCATTCATGATACTCAAGGTGAAGAAATTTCTGGTGAAATGTTCATTCTAGTTCTTTTGAAAACAATTTCAAACTGTTTTCTAAAATCGAATTAAAACAGAAATTAGTTCTCCATCGTGAACGAGTTTAAACGTGTTATTATAATTGTTTTAATGAATTGTGTTTTTCGTTGTCATGGGATGTTCAAAGGTCAATTGATTCACACCTAAAATAACACTGTCATACAGTATCGACAGAATTGTTTTTCTGCGCCCCACAACCTCATTTACATTCCAATTGAAAAATCGCTGAAAGAAAAGCAATTATGTTTTATTCAGGCTTTATCCGGTGCTTTTGAGTTGCAGAAATGGGAGTTTCTTTGAATCTACATAAAAACAAACATTAGGCCATCTCCACCAATGTTGTCCCAACTATCCTAACAGAGTTGTCTCCAAAAACAATTTAATATTAAACAATGTTGTTGATTTGTTCAGGGTTTTGGAACTCCCAGAATGCTTTGCAGTGTGGTTAAATTATGTGGCTCCTGTTATAGGATTGTTTTGTTTTATTCTGACTTGATTTATGCCTTTTTTAATTGTTTTTATTGTTACTGTTTATTATTTTGGAGCATGGTAGGAGCTCATTTTTTTACTTAATGATGTTTGTTTATTATGTCTGTTAATGACCAAATGAAGCATCAAAGTGATATGAAAATATGAAAACTCTTATTATTTAACCTCCTTCATGTCATTCCAAACCGGCATGAGTTTCTTTCCTCTGCAGAACACAAAATTAAATACTTGAAAGAATGTTGGCAACGCAACAACATTGACCCCCAACATTGGATGGATACAAAACCATTGAGACATTTCTCAAAATATCTTCTTTTGTGTTCAACGGAAGAAAGAGTCATATCATTTTTTATCAAAGACAATGATAACAGGAATATCCCCTCAAAGTCTGAGTACATAAATACAACATTTTTCAAACCTTTTCTTTACTAGATTTTCACGTGTAGAAGTATATAAGCAAGTATTGTATTAACGTCACTACATATAGTTGTAACTCTATAAGAATCCTTTAGCTATATAATAATATTGAAAGAATAAGAAAATTAAGAGGCCGTTTAAACGTTTTATGCGTTTAAGCCGTTCGTTCCGAAGAAAATGGCGTTTTGGGGGACTGAAAACGCAAAGTTTGAAAACGGGTCTCAAAGCGCAAGTTTTTGACAATGCCACGGTTTTTGTTTCCATGTAAACTCAAAACGGAACTTTCTGAAAATGATGACGTCACGCGCATGCATATTACGCGATCAGTCGCGCAAGTGTAGCCAAAACAGTATGGCGACTTCCCATTCTGGGAGCTCTTTCTGCTCGTGTATGTATTACCATTTCCACAGTGTGAATTTGCTGCACCAATAAGACCAACGGAGATGCACATTTCGCCTGACTTAAACATATACATCAACAAACGATATTAAAAAGCACTTTTTGCTGTGCATGTGTATGTGCCAATGCACGTCCTGTTTCTCTACACAAAACATCGCCATTCACTGGCCTGGCGTGCACACTACAGCGTTTTTATCTGTTTTCCCGGATCCGTGTAAATGCAGACCATTTTGATGACGCTGGCATGTGTACGTGAAACTTTTCAAAAACGCAAAGGAAAAACGTTTCCGTTTTTCATCGTGTAAACTGGGCCTAAGAATGGTTAGTTAAAATAGATCTATTGTGGTTTAAGTAAAATTACTATTACAAGTATTAGTAGTCAATGATTATATGCATTCATGCAATTTTTTCAACAATCATTTTACCACAAAGAACTAGAAAATATACTACACCAATGAATCAGCCAAAACATATCAGAATTCTTGCAACATTACCCAATTAAGTGATTATTTAATAAGCATCTGTGAACAATGACACGTGCATCAAAGTGTGACGTTTTAACAGATTCTGTGCCATCAAAATATCTACTGCTGTTGGGATTTATGTGATGTGTAGCCCCGGAAAAAACGCTGTCTAAAACGAAAATTTCCTTGATGAATTAAACCCACCCAAGCCCCACTGTTATGACTCATCCCATCGTCTCTCTTGCCCATCTATAAACAATAAAACGCCATTCAAGCGTGCACAAGCAGGCATTTGGATTCTCGGTCATGACCGTGTTGCACGTGTGTCTGATAGTGGGACACTATCTTAAACTATCTAAGTGATTCATGGACTATTGATTCTCTAGTCAGCCCATTTGCAGGCCCTCGATTGGAAATCTCGCTCCCTCGGGACCCGTCCATGCAGATTCCATATTGCTGTGTAGCGAAGCAGAATTGATATTAATTTCAGCTAGCTGTTCAACTAGTCAAACTCACTTTAACTTATTAGGGCATTGTGAAAGACCCGTGGGAAAAAACGTATCACGCAAATAAACGCAACACATGCAATGAGTGAATAATGATCTGTTTTCTCTCAACAGAAAGGAGAGACCGTGAAGAGGATACGAGAGGAGGTAAGCTGCATACTACATAGTTCCCCATTGTGCTTTTTTTACGTCCGACCATGCATTTTGCTACGCAACGTGGAATTATCACGAATAAAACGCACAAAATGCCCTTGTTTCATTCAGTGTTCGCTGCATTTAAGCTTTGCGTACGTGAAAGACAAGGAACATATGAATGTGAATATTTAAAAGAACCCATTCATCTCAAGGGCGTCCGACACGCACGCGTGCAAAATATCATTAGTTTGATACGCTGGTATTTTTAAGGTAGCTGCTCATAACAATCGCTCCCAGATAAAGACTGAAGCGGGTTACCAAGGAGAGAGACCCAGGCGTGGGTGAGCATGTCCCTTCGAGAATAAGAAAATAACACAGTTAATCAGTAAAAATCCTTCATGCGCTAACTGAAACACACAATGTCTTTTCTTGTGTAGCTCTTCTTCACCCTACCATAATGGGCTTTGCTTCCTGACAACATAAAATGTCAAAAAGGCTTCGTTCCTTCACCCTAATTAAGGGTTTAGGGGTTGGCAAATGGAAACATGAGCCCGCGTACGAGCCTTCTCCATCGCATTAGTTGGGACACCGCAGGGGTCGATCCGCAGATGTCAGAAATAGACGAAATTGCCATCGGATTCCTTCGCTCTGTTATGTGCTTTTGTAATCAGATGAAGCTTGAAGGAATTGCCAAAATGGATCATTTTGTCTTTATTTGCTCACGAGTCGTACAGATTTTGAGGGACATGAGAGCATGTCTGTCCTCCCCAGAATACTAGGAGAAATGTTTTTGAAGAATGTTCATGAGGGCACCAAAAAAAATTAACTTCGGAAAAAAAATCCACGATCATGTTGTTCCAAACCTCTATGACCTTCTTTCATCTGCAGAACACAAAAGAAGATATTTTGAGGAATGTTGGTAACCGAACAACATTGACCCTCATCGACTTCCATTGTATGAACAAAACCACGGACACAATTCTCAAAATATATTTTGTGTTTCACAGTAGAAAGTGTCACATACAGGGTTTGAACGATGTTTACACAGTTGAGTGTGCATGCTAATTGCTAATGCTACTGATTCTCAAATGCATCCGCTTATCCAATCGTGACACATTTTTCCTAAATAAATCGAAATGAAACTTCAAATTCATTTTTACGCCAACTCATAACCATCCTATGACTTAAGAGAACTTGATATATTGTTCCCATCATACAGGCTATAACATTTTACTTTTGTGTTTTATGGGAGAAACAGTCATACAGATTTGAAAAGACACGTAGATGAGCAAACGATGACAGAACGTTCATTTCTCCAGAGACTCGAAATAAAATGTAAAAATAATCTGTACTCTCATAAGCAACAGACTGTACAACGAAATATATTAGTACCCTGGCATAAGCACAACTGCCTAAATATACTTATGACATCGTAAATTATAGGTTTGATGTAGGGATCCACAAAAAGAAACAGACGTGCCTTACAAAGTGAACTCTCAGAGAATGAGTAAAGGCGTTTTGTAGGGGCGCATGCATTTGGGCACGATTGATAGAGAGATCAGTTTCAGTGAAGCAGACAGGCCGAGACAGTAAATCACACCGGCCGGTCCAGATCTCTCATATCTACACAGACGCATTTATACACTTGCATAAACTATGATAAGATTGCTGAGAGTGTAAACACAGAAAAAAAGACAAATGTTATTGTTTTGAGGTTGCTATTTTATTTACCTAAGACATAAACAGTGTTATTTAGACTTTGGAGTCTTGGAGAGTTTGATCTAATACACAGACTGGCTGTAGAACCTGTATTGGGACTATACAGGAAATGCAACAAAACATGCACAAAAACATATGAGCAACAAAGCGAAACATGATTTGGACTATTCGTGAGTCCATTAAATAGTGAAGACCACATTGAAAGACAGTAGGTTTTCATATCTTATCATATTTTTAAATATATTTTGAAGAATCAGGTACAGCCACCAAACACAATCTTTACAAGTATGTGTTTAAGAATGCACACTGCTTTGTAAACAGCCTCAAACCTTTTTTTCTAAAGGCCCCATCATCCCAAAGGCCGCTTTCAAACACACCCGTATATATTTATTTCATCTTTCAAGGTGAAGTGTGGCCACGGCAAGCACTCCACCTACTTATTTGAACTCCGCTATTATTTAGAGAGAGTCACCGAACAAACGATAGAAAGCCTGAGAGAGAGAGAGATTACAAATAAACACTTTTGGGATAGGATTTTGGAGGAAGCAATAGAAAGATGCCCATGCGGAATGCCAGTTTCCATTGAGGAGAGAAGGTGAATTTTACGTTGACATACGTTGTGATTAGTCTAATCTCGTCCAAATCAAACATTTCTTGCTCAAATCAACTGGATAGTAATATCTGTTTGATACATTCATTTCACAGCATTTCTCATTATTTATTTTGATATTTATTGTATATCACCACTAAAACTAAATCTCTTATTTTTTATAAATTAACTTTTTATAAAGGACCAACTTCTTGGTGAAACAACAACTTTGACGCTGGGCTCACACCAAATGGAAATTAAGCGATTTGCGAGAATAAATGACGATGTTAAGACGCGTATAGACGCAAACTCGTGGCAGGCAATCCGGATAATGTAAATCCGGCAGCGCAAAAGCCGCGAACGCGTGTCAATCTCGTCTTCCGCGAAGGATGAAAATATTTTTTAGATCGCGTCACTCACTTGAAAATAACGAACATTTCCCAGGAGAAATAAGGAGGGTGGAACACCGGTGTGAACCCGGCATAAGTGCTTCCGACGTCCCGTGTACAACATTCAATTAAAATCTCAATTATACAAAAAAGAAATAGAAATGATGTCATTATTATTACTCGCTTTATGCTTTCAATTCTTCTTTTTCGAATACAAAAAGCTCAACTTTTCTTCTACGATTGTGAATCCTTTTTTTAAAGGATGAAAGAGCAGAACCGCAGGAAACAGGATGAGCGTGTTTAAACAAAAATGATACAAATCTGTTTAGATTCTCGTTCTGATTCCATTTGTTTCTTCTGTTCCATCTTTCCAACCATACAGAGCAGTGCACGTATCAATATCTCCGAAGGCTCGTGCCCGGAGCGAATCATCACCATCACAGGGTCCACAGAGTGTGTGTTCAGAGCCTTCACCATGATCACAATCAAACTAGAGGAGGTGAGTACACTTTCATACACTGTGTGTTCATAAGTGAGCATTAGAATACATTAATTTGAATTTGAATTATAATAATATTAATAATTCTTCAATTTATTTTTATTTTCTTATAACATTTTTTATGTGTATAATTACAATACTTTAAATCAGAATTATTTATAAAATCATATGTAGTAACATAATAGCAATAATCATGATTATTATCGCGATTTTTGACAATATATATTGCGACAGCAATAGTTTATACTATACAACGACTTTATAAATAAGGTACTTATTCTCAAATTGTCAATGAAAGATGCTTACGTTTCTGAAAATCGACAGCTAAAACTATGCCAATATTACAGCTAGTTAATAGAGGCTGTCTAGTTTGGACCAATAATCGGTGTCTAGTTATAAGTACATTTTATTTCAAATGTTGTTTCAAATTCGAAGTTAAATTGTATTTCCCTAAAAAAATTCTTACAAAAAGTAATGGAGTCAGGGTCTGAACGAATAAACATGTCTACAGTAGATGCCGAAAGGTGAGATTTAGGACGGGGTTTGTAAGAACAGCTGGGTGACGCAGTGGGTAGTTTTCATTTATCTTCAAACGGTCCCATAGCAATAGGGTGCCTGTCTGTGGTGGGATTATCCCGTAGAAATAATTTGGGCCCCAGCACACATAACAACCCCCTCGGCGATGCCAGGGAACGATTGATGAAAAGAGACATCCAGCTCTGTGAAGGAACATACGCCAGACTTCAACATCCCACATCGCTCTGGGAATAAAACATTACTGGTGATGTGTGGCGCTATTTCAATGTTAAGATACTTTCTGCTATCTCATCTTAAAACGGAGAGACACGTGTAAATAAGCCATTCGCGGGACGATTTTCCCCAAAAAAGTTAACAAACTCAATACATTGTTTGTTTGTGGATCTTATTGGCTCCTCCAATGGTACCAGTATTGGGCGGGACTATCTATGAGTTCAACCAATCAAAGACTTGTAAAGTTAATTTGTGGAGGCAAGAGGGTTAGTACTTTTCGACAGTTCCCATTGTAACATAAATTTGCATTCGACACATATCCGCAGTTTATTAATGACATCATCAAAGTTATATAACCGCCAGTCAATGATGTGTATCCGTCTGCCTGCAGCATGTCATATCAACCCCTACTAAGTAAGAATGAATCTTCTTACTCTTCCTAAATCTATTATGTATTTGATATCCGTTCAGGGCAGGCAGGGTGCCATTCATTAAACATCTGTTAGGAATCTCCCTCACCCGGTGCGCCGCACGCGCCCGCTTCCTTCTACCCATAAGGGAGGAGTCGCCATAGAAACCCTTGAGGCAGCGGCGCGCTTTCGCCTATACCGAGCATGTGACCAGGATTACTGGTTGAATTTTACCAGCAGCTCCGTTGAGGTCTGGCACAACTTTGATGCCGGATGTAAACGTCTGCTGCTTTTGAGAGAACATAGAGGGAGGCTGTGGGGCTAAATCAATGTTTTTTTGTCGATCTGTGGCGGAATAGAGAGAGAAGGCTTTTGGGACTTAAAAGGAAGTGGAGAACTGGAGTTAATAAATATAATAACTCTTCTTTTTTAGGCCTAAAATTGTAGGAACCACAGGGTATGTCATGAGACTGAGACGGTGTGTTTGAGCCCACGTGCAAGTCATTCCATACGGAGAAAGAAGAGCAAATTGTGCCCCCAAAATATAATAAAAGGGCATTACAGACATAAATCTGTTAAATATTTGAATGTATTGTTTCATAATGTATCTGTTTAAATAACTAGTTATGTTTCGAACAAGTAGCATTGCAGTGCAAACATTACATTGGTGTTTTAATTGACACTTTTTTTACATCAATGAAAATCGCGGTAAGATTTATTTTAGATATTATAATTTTTTTACTGATTTGAGGACCTGGGTAGTATTTTGTCCATTCAGCTTCAGTGTTGTTATCAACTTTTTGTTAGCTGCTAGTGTAGCTAACTACTGTACCAAACTGCAGCAGTTCTTTGAAACTGTAGGAACAACTTACTTAATGTACAGTGGCTTCTCTTACACTTATTAATATCACTATTATTAATTTGTTAAAAGACCAAAAAGGAAAAGTCAGACATTCCTTTGCTCTTTTCTAAACCAAACCGCCACAGTATCAACAAGAACACATCCTCAGCTTCCTCTTTTTTCTCTGGAGGTTTCAGAGCGAGATGTTGAAAGAACAACACAGTTGTCTCTCAAACCCCGGCACTGATGGGAACTAAACAAGAGGAAAAAAATCTGCAGGCGTTACTTTCGGAAACACGATGTGTATATATTCGGCTCACGTAGGTGCGGTCTGGGTTGATGGGCAGGGAGACAGCACACTCTATTTACATTTCAAACCCGCCAAGATTTCTTTTCCCCTCTAATTGATTACAGCGCTGGTGGGCCGCGATTCAGTCTGATATTTATTACCTGGTTTAATTAAAGGAAAAGCCTCTGAAAGTGGACCGGGTGAATAATGGGCTGCGAAACTGATTTCTCTTAGTGGCAAAAATATGAAGGTGGAGGTCTTACCAGGCGGTTCTCGGCATTCAACTGATTTCTGTACTTTATTTAAAGGAATAGCTCATCATTTAGGTCATACAAACAGTCAAGTGAATGGTAACTACGACTCAATTATGATGTTTAATGAGTAGTGATTTGAATTGTCTTTTTTTGCATGATGTGTATACATTATTTACATTGTATATATTATAATGCTCATTTTGTACTTTTGGAGCACAAATCAAATTATATCATGTGCTTTTGGAGATCGACAAGCCTAGTCCCCATTCACTTTCATAATATGGAAGTAAGCATACAATGAAACGTGAACTGTTCCTTTAACATGCAATGCCATAGAACAGAGACGCCTAAAATAGGGCGCACAAGCCAAAATTGGTCCCCTTAATGAAAAGAGAAAAACTAATGTAGCTTCTATTTTTGGGTTACAAAACATGTACATTCAATATACATAGTATTCGTGAATTTGACATTTTTTTAACGTATATGTGTATTTCAAAGTACAACATTCACAATAAAATACAGTTTGGTAATGCAAATTTTACTTTCAGCCAATCAACTTTCTTTGGCCCTTAATATATATACTTTTGGGCATTTCTGCCAAAAATGGCTATTTTATAATCTAAAGAACCTCTTTCCACCACAAAACCTTCTTCAGATTTTACAGGTTCTTTATTGAACAGTTTAGCCAAAAATGCTTCTTTAATGACATCGCGAAGCACATTTTTTTAAGAGGCTTGCGCACACGTCACATCTTGATAAAGACGACCCGTGAGATTTGACAGGTTGGTAAATATCATTTAATCTGGTCATGAAAATCGATATGTGTCTTCAACTGCGATGTGACGGTGTTCAATCAACTGTAACCTTTTGTTAAGCGGCCCCGCATCGATCCGCAAACTCTGAATAGGGAAATTGATTAAAGTAGCTTCGGTAAAGAACATTTCATCAGATCGTGCTCGAAAACCACAAGGGTTTCTGGTCCAAAGTGGTATTTTCAGACCTCGAAACAAAGCACTTGCTCAACAGCAATCTCACACACAACCTGACAAAATCTTTCACCTGACACTTAAAATGAAGTTTTCTGTATAGTTACGGACCAGATCTTCAACCACTATGTCAAAAAAACCCTGAACTTTCCATTAAACACGCTGTCAATTCTGTTTGGTCATCAAGGACTTGTCTGCTCTCGTGGCGAACGGCACGGTCACCAGCAAGCCTCCGGTCACACTACGGCTGGTTATCCCGGCCAGCCAGTGCGGTTCGCTTATCGGCAAGGGCGGCTCCAAAATCAAAGAGATCAGAGAGGTGAGTGCCCATACAACAGACTTTTCATATCCCTATCCTTCCCCCTCCCTCCCCAGACGACGTCTATGCTAGGACTGCATGCGCCGTTGCATATTTCATTGCTTGGGATGCCAGTAAAAGCCCATTTATTTTACATTTATGGTCTCTGGGCTGTCAGGATGGTATGAGGTAATGTTGAACGGTCCGTCATGCTAAACTCGGAGCGCTCTGTAATGCACTTGCAGAGGGCGTGGGGAAGGGGAGGGTTGCTGGAGATGGGGAATAGCGAGCGTGTTAAGCTAATCAAAGCAGGAAAGTTGGTTTAGAAACGGAGTGGAGGCTTTCAAGTCAGATGCGCTGAGTAAACACAGCAGAGCTGACAATGTTTTTAGTCCTTTCCGTTCGCTTCGTTGGGTTTGGTGGGCTAATAGGTTTTTCACATAGACTCTGCTTTTCAGAATGAATGTACATGGGTCTAACCAAGTGGAATGAAATTCAGGAAAAAGGTCTGAAGTTAGCTGAATGTGATGGCACCTAAATCATTTAGATTACTGGAAGTTTCTTGGAGAAGTTGAGTTTTCCCTCTATAAAATAACTTGTTTAGACCGGCACGAATAGACCGGCACGAACACTGCTGGTTATTTCGGTCTTTTGTGTAATGTTGGTTGATCAAAAAAGCCTTGCTAAGCTCTGCTCAAAAGGGTTGACTTATCTCGAAGAAATTCTCAATTGTTTCAACCCTTGAATGGGTCAAATATGTACATTTTCTAGATTAATTTAAACCAACGCTTGGATTTGTCCATATTTTACCCATTCATGGCTGGAAACAACTCAGCGTTTCTTAAGATTAGTCAACCCTGTTGAGAATCCTCAACCAGAATCCCATGGGACAAGCAGTCGAAATATATATAAAACAAAAACACTTTTCACGATTGTTCATTAACATTGTTGATGTGCCAACTATTACGTTTATTTCACACAGTTTTGAGTGCATTCGAGGCAACACATTTGTATCCGTCCATTTGCTCCTTGGGAATCACACCCTTGGCTTTGGCAAAGTAGTGTAACTAAAACACTAACAGTCTGTTCTTTGTGTCTATGACAGAAAACAGGAGCTCAGGTACAGGTGGCTGGAGATCTACTCCCAAACTCCACAGAGAGAGGGGTGACGATATCCGGCAGTCAGGAAGCCATCATCCAGTGCGTCAAACTCATCTGCACTGTAATACTGGAGGTAATTCAACGCTTGAGACCTTTTATTGAGCTATTAAGCAATAGCAGATCCATTTTGGCATCATTTACGAAATCTGCATGCGGGCGTTCACTCTGAAAATCTGTAGTGGATGACTTTCGTGTGATATTCTTTATCTGCGAGACTTCAAAAGGCTTCCATACTTCAAAGGCAGCTTGCTGTTATTTCGGTTTGAGCTTTTTTGTGGCATTCAAATGAATAGGAAGTTATTTGCAATATGCTCGACTGTATTTTTATGTCTTTTTGGAACTGTCAGATGCTTCAAGTACTCCATCAAGATACTTGATCTAACTAAGCACTCATTAAAATCAGTACGGCAATGATTAGCGAATGGGCTTTTTCAAATGTCCAACAGCGTGAAATGAATTTGCTCTCAAATGGTTTTCTTTGCACACGAGTGGCTCAAGAAAAGACTTTCGTTTTTAATAAGCGTGATTGTACTCGCTCTGTTTCATTGGGAAAGAACAAGAGGAACAGGCCGGATGGCGGCGGCTACATGCCCCATTTTAGGAATCCTCAACCGTCTGCCTGCTCCGGGATGCAAATTATGCAAAGTCATCCAATGAATATTTTAAAAGATTCTTTTTGTTTGGTTGAGCAACTGTGGGGGATGTGCTTCACCGAGTCTTTGTTACATCAACCTTGGATTTTGTTAAACGAATAGCAGTATGTGGCCGGAAATATTTAGCTATCACTGTACTATTTTATTAAAATGATGTTCTTTGAACTAATAACTAACTGCATTTTTTTAGGATACTGCATTTTATTTACAAGTTCTATGAATCTTTGTTCCCGTTCACGTTTTGTAGCCCTGCAGCCTCCCGAAGCAAATGTGACCATTTGAGAATATCATGAGCAAGCATTAATGCTCTCAAAAGCATTTTGAAATAATCGACCGAACGACTTCCTGTGAGAGGATAATGGTGTGCTTTTAAGTGATGCAACGGAGAGCTAATCGATAAATGTGTTGCATTTGTGCGCTGTGTCAGTATTTCCACTCATTAAGATAGATAATATGTTCAAATGCGTCGCTGCAGATGCCTCGGGTTAAGAGAAAGCCTGATTTCTGGAAGAACTCTTAGCGCTGTTGTTAATGAGCTGAATACGATAGTCACAGTTTGAACTGAGGTTGAATCTTTAGGGTACTGAGTTAAGGGTATTATTTGTTAACTTTCTGTTTACAGTCTCCTCCGAAGGGTGCTACAATTCCGTACCGCCCCAGTCCCGCTCCTGGTACCGTTCTCCTAGCTGGAAATCAGGTAAATATGTCAACATGCTCATTTTTAAACAACAAAAATGGTCCCATTTTCTCTTCTCGTAATAACCCTCATTATTAAGTGTTGAGGCCTTGTTCACACTGCACACACATCCAAATTTTTATTTTTTTTATTTCCATAAATCCTAAAATCTTAATTGGATTGCAAACATCAAAGGACCTTGAATTAAGAATCCCGAAATGTGCTTTTGATTTATAATTTCACACTACATAAAAAATATTGCTTTTATAATCAGATATAATCTGATACATTTTTGCAAAAAACATCAAAGCCTCCTTACAACAAGAAAATTAGCTGAGGAACAAAATTGTGTACGATTACCTTGTTTTCAAATAATTTATTGTAAAATAACTTTTTGCTTACAGCAATGGCAAATAGCTTGTTCTTGAATTAAACATAAATCTAAGAACATCAAGTGTGATTAAGCTTAAATCAAAACAAAAGGGTGAGAAAGATAAATGTAAAAACATATAAAATATAAAACCTACATACAAACATATAATCTAATGCACAGCGTTTCAGTCCAGGAGGGCTAAGAAGTTCCTAAGGGGTCCCCAGAAAATTTCAGGGAAACAAAAAGTGCTTCTCTCTTCTTTCTTGCTACATGCATATTGTCCAGAATTGTTTATATATATATTTTTTACTATAGTTACTACAGATTACTGATTTTTAAGGCATTATTCTGTGTAAAAATACCATAAAAATAAATTGCTAACAATTTTGTTTTGAAAATATTTATTGTTTATTCTTCCAATGTTACTTCTAGGCAATGATTTAATATACAATAATACCACACTACTTATTTATTATAGTTTAAGTCACATGCGAGAGAAAGAGAGAGAGAGAGAGAGAGACAGAAAAAAGGGGTCCTAACCAAGGATTCATCATATTTGGGGGATCCCAGGCATTGTAATTTTTAAAAGATACCTGTTTTAGTGTGTTTTGAACTTTTGATATATCTAAGAAAAAGTCCAACCATACCCAACTTTGCTTCTTGTAAATTAATTGATTAAAGGATGTTTTGATTTTTTTGGTTTAAAAATAGACAAAAACTGATTAAGAATGTTGCTGTGTTAGAACAACTAAAAGGTTTTGACACAACTAAAATCATCATAAAATGATTTTTCCCTCCGATCTGAACAAGTCTCACGTCTCACGTCTAATACTAACAATCATTACTGAGATACACCAGATCTATTTGACATTAAACCAAAACAAATCACACTTTTACCCATTCTGGTCCTCATCTACGTAACATGAGCAATACACATTTCTGTGCACATCATTCATAAAACCATTCTCATGTAAATTGCATTATGCATTATAATGGGACGATGTATATAAGAATGGCTTTATGTACTATTTACAGAGAAATTCATTGTGTGTGTTTTCATGAATATGGCCCCGAGTGTGCAGTGACAACAGTTGACATTCAGACTCCTAATATAGTACAGCCTCAGAGCTCCGCACAGCTGACAGCACGCTGCCTCCATTTTCTTTAATAAAGGGAGTCTGTCCATCAACGAAGAGTGTGGGGGGAGCTGTCTGTGTTTTATGAAATATTTCTCAAACTTGTTTGTTGTCTGTTCTCATTTATGTTGTGGAAAGACAGAAAACAAAGTCGAAGTATAACAAACGTCGAATAAAGAAACTTTCAATTTACGAGCGAGGCGCCAAATTTCAATTTAGCCCTGTTTATTTGTGCACGGCTTGATGACGCCATCATGTATGAAACATCCAGCTTGTAACACATGTCAATTTGTTTATTAGACTAGCAGAACGTTGTGTCAATTTACAAACCCATTCATACAAAATTGCTGCTTTCAATCTTAACGTTTTGCATATATTTAGATATACACATGCCCGATAGATATCCCTAAAATTTAAAGTGAAATATTATTCCATCCATTCTTATGTACATTATTGATAAAGATAGTCTTAGATTTTGTATTTATTTACTATTGTTGTGAAATAAATCTTCTTAAGGTTTAACGTCTACTAGTTTTAACGTCTATTAGCTTAAACATTGTTTTAGGTGGCAACTCTTCAGAAGAGACTATAGTGGATGGTGTTTATTCATGTTGACACGGCTATTTATTATCATTACACTTATGCATAAACAACAGTTGAATTAAGCTCAAACAGTCTCATGAATATTCATCTCTATTAAAATCGCTTTACAGTCATTCGCCCGAGTGTAATAAATCGAAGTGTCTTTAACTTTGACGTGTGCCCTCATGAAACATTGTCTGTTTGATATATTTACCAACCTGTCATAACCAGAGCAAGATTCATGTCTAATAATGAAATTAATGTTCATTGCTTCATACCATAAAATGTGTTTTCTTCCCATTAACCTCTTTACGGTAATGACACTAGTAACAGCAAAACTGTCACTTGTGCGCGAATATGAATATGCGTAATGGTAATGACATGCGAATGAAGCCTTGGTTTGTGTCTCTTGTCCCCCATTTGCCTTTCTAAGGTTTTCGAAACGTCAGAGTTCGCGTCTCACCCGCTTTTCTCGATGGCTCAGGGAGGCCTGGATCTGCAACAAGTGAGTATCTTTTATCCACGACGGCTAGGGAGACGTGCTCCCTGCTCTTTCTTTATCTGCCTCTTCCGCCCCAGCATGGAGGTGGGAATTCTGTTCCCCCCTGTCGTTCCTCTTACCGCATGTTGCAGCCAGTCTCCTCCCCATTTGAGCGAGGGGGGCGCGACAGTATACAAGCAATTACTGTTTTTAAGACTTGAGGTTGTTTTTCTAGTTGACGCTCCTTTTATGCATGGCTTCACCCTCGGCCCCTGCAACGGTTTTGGTTTTATTGATGCTGCGAGCTTTGACTCGAGTTTGGTCAACTTTTGGGATAAACAGTATCTTTATGGGCACAACTTTGCTCACATGAATCGAAATTTAACAAAATTGCTAAGTAATGAAATACTTCACACAACAATGAACATTTTGATACGCTTGTGTTGTTTCAAGTCAGATTTTTATCCAAACACTGTGATGTTTTTTAAATGAGTATGTGTCTGGGAAGACATGGAACATAATATATTTCATCTTATTATATGAAACAAAACATTATTTTTATTCATATTTTCCTTTTTTTCTTTGTCTTAAATCTCCATCTACTTACCCTATATAGAGAAAAGCAGCATTCATTCACACACGCTACCAAAACACCCCCTGTGTTTCAAATTAAAATATAGTGGTTTGATTTAAAGGTGAGATCGGGAGTTTTAGATAAACTGTCCATTCTAATAACTTCCATCCGGGTTTTCCTGATCTTACTCTAAGCTTGCAGAGAACTTGTTTCTAATGTGGCACAATTTTACAGTTCAAGATGTTCAATACGGTCTGTTCTAGATGTTTGACTGTTTTCTGATAACATCCTAATTTACTCATAATCTCGTCTCAACTATCAGAATCAGCATTATGTGTATGTGTATATGTATATGGGAACATTCAGATGGTGTTCAGTTTTTTAAACAGATCATGATCAGTCATGTTATACAAAAAGAGAGGATGAGAGTTTGTAGATGACCCCTACATTTCAATTTAGAGTAAACTATTCCTTTAAAAGGGGTTATGAGGGGGTTTAGGGTGACTTTGCAATACACAATATTCTCGAGGGCTGTAAAGAGAAGGTGGGAGATTTGAGGAATAAGTGCTGTCTGACAGATAACTGATGGAAAGAGAGGGGGGAACTAAGTGTCCTCAGAAAGGTAAAAATATGGAGAAAATGTCAAACACACTGAGGGGTTGACTGGTAGTCAAAGACTAGTTCTCACAGACTCACTTCACAAAACAAGCTACATCCAGCCTGACAAAGGCTCAAGTTTCTCCCCAAACAACATTCTCCTTGAGAACTATAACCAATCAAGTATTAACCCGCCTGTCAGAGACACAAACTAGGGTTCCTCCTTAACATGGACTGCCATTTCTGCATCACTGATCTTTGAATTTCCATCCTCCATTTTCTCCTTCCCTTGTTCCTCTCTCTCTCTCTCTCTCTCACTCTCTCTCACTGACTTTTCATTCTCGCTTCTCTCTCTTTCACGTGTTTAAACTTTTAAACGGGCTTATGCAAGAGAACCTCTGGGAAAAGCACGCACTGTAGCGTTCTTCATAGCGTCTGGCTATTTGGCTTCTCATTCTCTTTGATGCAGAGTCCTGATTCTGCATTCACATCTGCACCCATTCGAGCAGCTGTGGTGATTTATAAGGATGTAGAAGTGAAAACAAGATTTTAACATGCGCTTTTGAAGTATTTTGATATGTGTAGACTCTTTCCATATAGATCACATTGCAAGATGTAAACACTGGTCCAGAAGCACTTCTGGTTTCAGTCTTTGTTTATTTTTTGTGTTGTTTTAAATTTTACATGTGTAATAAAATATTAAAGATATTTGTTAAAGTGGCAAGAAATATTCTGTTTGTTGTGTTGGGTTCAAACATTTGTGTAACTGAAACAGGAAGTTGTTCTGGACCAGCATTCTATAGTATCTATTGGTCTATAGTATAACTCCATTGGATTGACGTTACAACATTGAACACATCAACAGTGTTTCCGCTAGGATTTTATAGAACTGTGGCCCTGAATGACGTCCATTTTGATTCTACTCTCTGATAATTCTGTATTTAAATACAACTTATTGCCCTATTTGCACTAGCGATTTTGGCTTTATTCTGTCACACAGCGCATGTACAGCCTCTGTCTAACCATGTTAAAGACAAACTTTGTTCATGCTTATATCCAAACAGTCGATAACAGTGACAGTTTTTGGGAACGCTGTTTTAACTCGTTTATTCACGAGTTGGACGGCATCCAGTGAACTAAATGTGTTGCTTCTCCCTGCCGCTCACTGCTCATAGTTGACGCTTAGAGAGACGATCCCTGCACCGGGAAAGCGAGACCTCGCGCTCTGGGGGCAATAGTGACGATGTATTCCCACTGAATGAAGCTTAGGTTTATCCAAAAAGACACTAGGTTTGTCTTTATGCATGATTTTTGAACAAATGTGGCTAAAGGGGAGGGAAAAGACGCTAAGTCTTGGCAACGATGGCTGGATAAATGTCACTGTAGTCGTGGTGGGAAGGACTTTTGTAAATTACTAAAGCGGTAACACTGCATCAACAACCACAAACATGTTAACAGCTAGAAAGACTGCAATAGATGTTTTAGAAATAGAAAATTTGCCAATACTGAATAACAGTTAAAATGACATAAGCGCATTAGCAATTACTCATTTATAGCAAATTGCTTTTAGTTTGTAACCATTTAAAACAATGTACAGGGTTTGTAATAAAATACAAAATGAAAAATAGGGCCGCCTGAATACAAAAAAAAGACTCAATACGGAAAAGTAAACACTACGTACCATAAATGAATCGGGGGTTGAAAAATTTGTGATGTCAACCGAGAAGAAAACCATTTCAGAAGCAGAGCGAAGGCTAGGTGATATATTGAATATTGGATATTAATGAGGCAAATATTGTGATTAAGATTACAGAACTTTGTGATATTGAATGTTGTTGAAATTTAAGATTATAATGCAATACGGATGGCACCCAATAGGTGCTTCCCCTTTGACTTCTCATAAGAACGGCAAAACTTAATGGGGTGTGGTGACAATCATTATGGTAAAATATGGAGAAATAAAATTCAAATCTCACACAGTTGTTCAAATTGTAGTTTGAACCAGACGAAGTAGGCGTAAAACAAGTGTCGCTGTAAAAAAAAATCGGCAGATGTGCTGAGAAAATCACATTCATTCATCCTGTTTATACTGTATATTCACACCTGTCTCTGTTTCTCTTTCAGGCATATACTGTACAAAACCAATATGGCATTCCACACTCAGAGGTAAGAGAGAAAATCTTCAAACATATTCAAGCTGTATCTTCTGAATGTCCTTCTGTGAAGTATGAGCTTGTTTAACACGTCTAAATGAAGAACTGTAAGAGAGCTGTGGCGTCTGATGCGAGTAATTAAACCTTCTTGTACAAACCAGACTGATGTTCCTTTCTGTTTCTGTTTTTATCTCAGCTGGCCAAGTTGCACCAGTTGTCCATGCAGCAGGGTCTTGCCCCCATGTCTCAGCCCACAGCCACTCAAATCCTGCCCGGTATGTTATCCCTGTCCAATTTCTTTTTGAAGAGGAATAATCTTCATATCTAAGAGGGTTGAGATGGAGACAGATCACACAAATGGTGTTTAGAGGTTCAATCACTGTTCTTTGAGGCGATCCAGATTCATTTTGGCATATATGTGAACACTCAAAATGAACCGAAACCATTTCCGAAGTGTATGGTGTTGTTGAATCAACAATTATATTTTCTACGTTTCAGGAATGAACTTTAAATTCACATACACGTTAATGTTGTTGTGATCCTCTTCCACTCTCCGTGGGAATGCACACCGAGAATGAGAATTGTGTTTATTTTTTGGTCCACAGAGTAGTTTGAGTTTTATGTTAAGCGGACTCCAATGTGTAAACACATGTCAGGAGCGCTCGGTCTCAGACCTCCCAAAAAGCCATCGGGCACCCAGGTTCAAGCTATTACACCTGAGCTCCGTGAAGCATACGGCACATGTAGATTAGACGAGCAAAAATGGGCCAAGCCTTCCAAGACTTCACAGGCAGCTCCTGGGGCTTTTCACAGCCATTACGAATTTCAGACTGAAGCAAAAGGAGGGACTCTCTCTATTTCTCTCTCCAAGTGTCTCGTATTTTTCCACACAAGCAGACATCCAATTATGCAGCCATCCGAAGTTATTCGGCGATGTCTTTCAACTTGTCTAGAGATTCCCAACATTTGTTTAGCGAAAGGTTTGTTGCGCAGGCACTCCTACAGCCAGCAGACTGTTGAACATTATGGTAAATAAGCACTTTCGGAGCAAATGTGAGAATCAGAAATGCCCTCGGAGCAACCGAGAAGTCGAAAGAAATGTAATAGTTGCCCCTCCTGCCGCTAAAACTACGAGAGCACATCCACTCGTGATACGGCTGGAAATTCGATTATGTCTGAGGTAAAAAGCTCATCAGTCAAGGCAATGTTTCAGTCTATTAAATAGGCCCCTGTTGGGATGGAAGGCAGCGCTGGGTCTGGACCTCCTGCTGTCACAGGAAGTGGAGAAGAAGAGAGGCACGCTAGCTCTGTGACTGTCATTAGCGGTTAGGTGATAGCATCTAGGTTTAGCTATTGAGAATGCTTCATGTTAACTGGAAAACTCAGTTATGGTGGATTGATGGATTTAAAGTGCCAGTAGTTAGTGTGGAAGCCAAAGAGTTTTGAATTTGATGTTTAGCGTGAAACCATGATAAGACTACTGCATATGTGACTTGAGAATGAAAATTCTGTCTTCATTTCCTCACCTTTGAGTTGTTCCAAATCTTTACACATATCTCAAAATTTCTACGGAATAAAATATTTTACAGCTTGATCGTTTATCAGAAAATGGCCAAATAATCAGAAATATATTGTGTTTTTGTCAATTTATTTTTAATCCTAATCTTGTCCAATTTTAAAATATAGTCATCTGGAGGCACCCTTGAAAGTCAGACGCTTGTGGGCCCCCTTGTTGAGAACCACTGCACAATATTAGTGCAATTTGTAACTTTTGCTTCTATATCGTCTTCTCTGTTTAAAACATAAAATTGCAGATTAGTTTACGTACTGTTCTTGAAAGATCATGATGTTAAACTAGGGCTACGTTTACGCTAATTTTGTAATATTTTAGTCTTTTAAAACACTCTTCGCCACACTAGCGTTTGTAAGTACCGTTTTTTTCTTTAGATAGTAACTTTTACTTTGTATCTCCCGTCAAACACATGCTATTGGTTGAGCTAGTGTTATGTCAAGCACAGTCAGGCTCAAAAAATGTTTAAGTGATTTCTCCTTCAGTTTGTTAACTTTTTACTTGTTTGTCTTCCGGCAGGCATCGATTCCAGCTCCCAGACAGCGTCACAAGAACTCCTCATTCCAAATGACGTAAGAGCTCTTTACATTGTTGTATATTTCTTTACCGTTTTAATTGGTAAACGAGACTTGTTTTTCACAGAAAATAAAATAAAGATGTGAATTATACAATTATATTATGTTTACGGAACGAAATCAGAGCAACATTGCTTCAAATAGCCGAGTTTTACGTTTCATGATCTATAAAAGGAATATTTTAGTCCGAAACGTCTCTATTTAAATGTATTCAAAGCATTGGGATCATTCAAGAACGTATGCGTCAAGTGATGCATTGGCCATGCAACTTTACATCTTCCATCAAACACAGGACTCGTGCGCCTCACGAGGTCCATCTGAACCCTGCCGCGTCTGACATGCTTAGCGTTGCTCTGCTGTCAAAACAGAGATGGTAAATAAAGCCTCAGCTTTTTGTCAGAGCTCTAGCATGTGAGACAGAGCCAGCACCCAGGGGGCATGCGGGACGTTCCCTTCATGTCTGCTGACCGGGGCTCCCTCTCCCCCTCACGTCTCCCTGAGATCAGAGGATTAATGGACGGCACAGACTCGGTCCACACTCAACCTATAATTCCAGCTGCTATTGTTTTGTATTTTAAGGCCCTTGTCAGTCCAACAATAATATACTGGTGTTTGATGCTAGTAATTAAAGTCTAGCAGTAGTGTGTGGGTTTCAGTAAAACATTCTATCAAAGCTTCAAGGTTTAAAACAAGTTACATTACAGGTCCACAACATGTTTTTTTCTTTCCTTTGAAATGCATTTATGTGTAAACTGATGACACTTATTGTCGTACACATTATTTACAGACATTTTATGTTTAAAAAATAAGATAATCATTTTGGTGCATGCTGATGACAATATCATTGTGTCAGTAATGATTTTTAAATATAAAACACAAAAATCATCATATTACAGCTTTGTTCTACCCAGAACAAAGAACAATAAAAAAAATCAATATTTGTATTTTACTGAAAATCTCATGACCGTAACACGTCCACCTATGTCTTAGTGCACAATACATTGTGATTTAAAGTGAGAGTTCACCCAAAACTTCTGTCTATATTTAATCTACCTCGTTTCATTTCAAACCTGTAAGACTTTCTCAGAACACGAAGGAAGATATTTTGAAGAAAGTTTGTAACCGAAGAAGGTCGTTCCCTATTCACTTCTAATGGAAAGACATAAAAACCAATGCAAGTGAATAGTTGCCGTTACCAACTTTATTCAAAATATCTTCTTTTGTGTTCTGAGGAAGAAATAAAGTCACGCGGGTTTGAAATGACACTAGTGCGGGTAAATATTGCCGGAATTTCATTTTTGGGTGAACTATCTCTTTAAAAAGCGTAACATTTAAATATTCTGAAACAAATTAACTGGATGTTCTACTAAATGTTAGCAGAATATTTATGCATAATACAAGTAAAGAAAAAGCAGAAGTGTCCATGACTAATGTTCTTCTTATCCTCCGTGATATTTTAAGGACTGTTTACAATCGACACACTTACAGGCCAAAACGTTCAAAATGGCAACCAGGTGAACAGACTATTTTAATTTATTTCTATAGGTAAAAGTTTAATTTTGACTGTGACTAGCAATACATGTTGTTCTTTCTATTTTAAAGAAATAATTAATAGAAATATTCTTTATTAATGTCAAATTAGGTATGACAGATAAAAACTTGCTAAATCAGCATGACTTCTTTTTTAGCAAAACATGGTATGGTATTTGTCATGAAATGGTTACTGTAGATTTGTATGGTTCAAAAACATGTTCAATTGTCAGTAAGAGTTTTGAAATTAATGCTTTTAAACATGTCATTCTTTGTTTTTATTGCTTAAAAATGAAATTTGCTGATGCAACTATTTAAAAAAATCATGTTTGACATATTTGAGACAACGATTTTGTGCGAATCACCCAATTATTTCTAGTTAATCAACTACAATTTATTAGATAAATTAGTGCCCTTTATATGAGAATTGAAACCAGGGCCTCCATCTTGATTCTGGTAATGGCTAAATTGTAAGACAAATTGTTTTATTATTCAGGCAGATTTGAAGTTGGCAGCGTGAATCAGCATTTGCGAAACTTGTGTGGTTGAGTGGATGCATTATCTAGAGTGATTCCCTACAAGCGTTAATCATTGATTATCTTCAGGCGCTCGGCCACATTAACATTCGCCTCGTATCAAATTGACATCAGCTTTAAAAAAAACTTGACTCTCCTGAATGTATTCATAAGCCACTAGACCTCATTTCTAAATCTCGGCCATCATGACACGATGCACTTCAAAGAAACGGCATCCGTTTTTCCAATCAGGGGCAAACGTAGGATGCTTGTACATTCGTATTCCTGCACAAACCCATAAACAGGGAGACGGAAAGCATGTATTATTGAAATACCCTCACAGCAATGCGATTCCAAAGCAAGGCGACATCAAACAGACATCAAACGGCTGGCGTACTAAGTTGTTTATCATTCGCAATCAGGTTTCTCGCTACAGAGGACCTGTTTTTTCCGCCAGGAACACGACGCAATTAGATTGGGATCAGATCTGAGCTTGAGAGAGCGGCAGTTGAGGGGGATACGGCTGGGTCCTCAAGTCACATATCTACCTGCTCCGGGATTGCTCTGCGAGAGGCGGATGAGAATTTTGACCGCACCCGTATTAGTCGGCAGGTGACATGTCCTCACATGGGTCCGCAGATTTTCACGAATTAAAGCCCACAATGGTGATACACTTAAAATAGACCCGTCTCCAGCTTAGCTTGAAAATATACACCTGTCTCCTGCTTAGATTTGACCCGTCCTGCGGCGTGTTGTTTAAATAGCAAATGGATTTGTGCGTCCATGGGCGTGTTTCTAAAAAATAGGTGTTTTCAGGCGTGTATTTGGATCGTTGTTATTGTGAGGAACTGAAAATAGACTGCGCCATAGACCAACTCAAACCTGGTCTAAAGGATACGGCACAATATTTTTGTGATATTTAGAGAGCTTTCACTTTACTAATTACACAGAGGGAAGCGCATCACCACACAAACGTGCCAAATATAAGAAATAACAGGGTCTTCAAGGGAATGAGAGATGACACTCTGGTTTACTGCACGTTACGCCCCAAAAACACCCATTACTCATTAAAAGAATAGGGACAACCCGCTTAGACCATGCGCCCGGAGACGCTGACCCTTTTCCCGTCGTTATACTACCAAAAATGGATTCGGACAGGCCCTGAGTGCACCTGCGCTGAGCGCATTAGACCATGCCCCTAGATTGTTAAAATAGGGCCCTTTGTTTCCTTGTCATATGACTTGGGAATAGATCATTCTTAGATTTCTAAAAATGAAGGATGTCAGTGAGATATGTGGTGTGGTAAACATGTTATTCTAGAATGCTACACGTCAAAGTGCCAGCGAGACCTGGTGGCCGACTACACACACTTAGCAACAATCAACTGGGCCATTAATAGACCCTGGACACCGGGGAGAGCTGTGTGACGAATCAAGGGCTTTGACGTCTGAATGACTCTTGAGGAAAGGAATGCTTTGTGTACACGGTGAGGGCTGGGGGTTGGACACAAGGTTGACAAAAGACAAGCTGTCAGTCATTTGAATACTAAACAGCATCTCATCCTGGTTAGGGTCACTCCACTTTATCATGGTCCAAGCCTGACGCCAACACTTAGGGGTCACCCAGCCCCCTTGACCCTTTTCTTGCAAGCCGTACACAACTCCACAAGTTAGAAACTCAAAATCTGGGAATAATCACTGGGGATGTTTGGCATAACACTTCGGCCTGTTGATATGCCAACACAATCAAAATTTGTCCTCAAGCGGCTGTTTTATTAGATCAACCGGCATTAACATTGTGGTCCACCAGCTTAACCAACTAAATTCTGGTGGCTCAACCAACAAAGGACAGGTCAGAACCGGCATAGAAATTCATGCCGGAGTAAGCCAGCCTTTTCATCGCAATATTCATGCTCTGCAAGCTTCGTTTTAAAAAGCTTGATGCAGCCTTGTAGGATGAATTGAGTTTGTCACCTGTTGTCGGTTTTTATCGTCTGTATCTGCAAAACAAACAGAGCCATTAGCAGATGCTCGAGACAGATAAGGTGCCCTGCGTAGGCACAGCTTCGTCAAGGTAGGCCTAGAGTAGACGAATTCATAGATAAACCAACAACTTCTGACTCCACGACCTTAACAGAGCACAGCAGGACTCGCAGTAACACACAGCCAACTGTGATGGCATGCACACAGAGATGGAATTGTTTTTGTAGTAACGCATTAGATACGAGCATGAGAATGCATGAAACGGTCTCCATTAAAATCAACAGTCACCAAGCCCCACAGATGGGGTGTAGGATTGTCATGTTATATGAATTTTGATAGGACTGCAAGTGACCAAGCTAGTCACACCAGACTACAAAATCGTGTTTTCTACGATGTATACAATACAGGTGTTTATCTGGTTAGAGTTGGAAATCAAGTTTTGTAACAAACCCTTCATGTTGGCTTAAGATTTATTCATCAACCCGATTTTTCTTGGTTTTCTTACAGCTGATTGGTTCAATAATCGGCAGGCAGGGTACAAAAATCAACGAGATCCGCCAGGTATCCGGGGCCCAGATTAAGATCGGCAGTCAACTCGACAGCACCAGTGACCGACACGTCACCATCACAGGCTCCCCAATCAGCATCAACCTGGCCCAGTATCTGATCACATCCTGGTAAGAATCCGACCCAGTGTGTTCCTACTTGACCACTCAGTATGTCTATCCAATGTTGCATTTTACGGCATATTACTGTAGATCCGAACCTTTGGGAATATTCTTTTGGGGTCTTTCCAGTCTATAGTTTGCAGGCCAAAGAAAGCACTTGAGCAAACTACAAAGCAAAAGATGTGAACGAAGGAAGCCAGGGCGACGGATTAATTGGCCAGGTTTCAAGCCAGAAGCTTGTTAGAGCGAAAGGCAGGGCATTTTGGCTGCCTCATAGACAGACTGTAATTTTCTCCCACGAGATCTTTGCGGTTGCAATTTGATCAAATGTTGTGTCTCGCAAGAAAGCATAAGATTCCAGATTCTTTTTGCCCCGCAAAGACTTCCCTGTCATTGCTGGGGCTTAATTTAATTCGCTAATGTAGGAAATTGATAGTTTGGTTTTAAGCCCTGGTTTAGTAAAGCGATCGCTTCATCCCTCTAACGCCATTTCAATTTCCATGAGGTAGAATTTGTTAAACCCTCATAAATCTGAGGGAATTCAAAGCGGCAAGAATAAATATTTATCGTTTTTGGTAGGCACAAAGTTCAGATCAGGAGCAGAATGACATGACTAGAATTTAAACTGTCGACCTGAGCATATTCACTAATGAATAATAATGAGGTAAGGGAATAAATTAAGTCTCCACTCCAATCCAGAGGCTTTTTCAGCATGTAGTTACTGCTGTTTTTCATCATTCCAGTACTAACAGACAGAGAAATATTGGTTCCTGATGAATGTAGTGACATGGACACGGCTACATAATAATTCTCCACTCAAGTTATGACTCAGCAAGTTGACAGGGAGCAATAATTAGGTCTTGAATGAAATATTCATGCTCGTCTCAGGTGTGTTCAACAAGCAGACTGGTGCGTAATGTCAAGCCCCTCATTTTATTTTAAGCATTCTGCATGAAAAAATAACTGTTGGTTTCAAGGTATTTTGGGAAAGCTTTTGTTGTTTTGATTATGTCTTAATATGATTGATTTCAGTGGTTTCTCATTAGTTGAAGTCATATCAGTTTAATTTTTTTGCCAATCTACGCAGATCCCACAGCAATTCAAGGCACTCTAGCATCAAAATATATTTTAACGAGTTCAAGCCATTAAGTTCAAACATGATTATTCATTTGCTGGAGGTCCTATCGGCAGACGTCAGTCCCAATCAATGTCACTTTCGAAGAATTCTTCATCTGATAGACGTTTCAGTGCATTGCATCAGAATGTTCTGCATATTGAACACACCCCCATTTAAGAATGTCACACGACATCAATTCAACATAAGCCCTTTAGTGTCAACAATCCAATCGCACATTAAATGTCAGTGCACGTTTGATTACATGCATTTGCAATAAGTAACATGTTGACAAATGCATATTTTTTACGACTGAATACACTGCAAAGAAAGTTCTTGATCAGTATTTTTGTCTGGTTTTACAAAAAAAATGATTCTGAAATATCCTAAAAGCAAGATAAAAAGGTACTGAGAATCAAAACAATGTCTTGTGTCTCATTTCTTGAATTGTTTTTACTTTGTTGGCAAATTGTTTTAGTGCTGTCTAATCGATTAATCACGATTAATCGGTTTCAAAATAACCGTTTATGTGTGTGTTGTGTGTATTTTTGGGCTGTCAATCGATTAATCGTGATTAATCACATCCAGAATAAACGTTTGTGTTTACATTATATATGTCTGTGTACTGTGCATATTAATTCTGTATTCATTTTGTAAAACACTTACACATATACATATTAAGCGAGTATTTACATGTCTTATTAATATTGATACATTTAAATGTAATATACTGTTTATACATGTTTTTATCTTATATTTTTCTTAAATATATGCATGTGTATTTTTTTATAAGCAAAAAATAATATGCACATTACACAGACATAAATTATGTCAACACAAACGTTTATTCTGGATGTGATCAACCGCGATTAATCAATTAAGAGCCCTAGTATAGTTACATGTATATCTAAATGCACACACAAAACAAATATTTATGTAGGTACATATACATTTATGTTTAATAAATGTTTAATAAGTTACATTTTGTATAAAAATGCATGACAAACACTTTGTAAATATGTACATGTGTTTGTTACTACTTTACATACAGTATAAATATACACGCAATAAACAGACTAAAAATACAAACAATTAGTTTGAATCAATTTTAATCGTGATTAATCGATTCGACAGCACTCACGTTTTACACAAAATGTGGTTCAATTGTTAGATTTTTGCTTAAAACAAGTAAAACCATTTGCAAAAGAAAACGAAATTAGTTCGAGAGACATTTTCTGATCACGATTTGTATTAAATTGTTTTGTTTTCAGTAAATTTATCTTGTTTTTTGGATGTTTAGATTTTTTTTAAACAAGCCAAGAATGCCGATTAGGATGATTGCAGTGTCAAAAGATAAAAGAAATGCTACTGAAATTGAAATCATTTTGTTTCTTTTTCCTAAGCCCCTACCCAAGCCATCACCCCGAATTAAACAGCTCCTTTCCCATGAGTGCAAAGGTCCCCCCTCAAATAATCTGTTGCAACCACCAGCAAAACACACCTCTCTTATGATTTTTGGTTTCTGTTTTTCTTTTACGATTTTTGTTTTTCTGTTATTTCTCTCAATTTTTTGTTTAACATGTCTTTTATTTGACCTTCTAACCCTTTTCCATCCGCCTCCCTCTCCTGTTCCTCCACCCTCCTCCCCTCCACCTCCTCTCCCTCCCCCTCGTACAGTTTAGAGACCGCCAAATCCACTGCCCAGTCCTCCTCCATGTCGACCCCTGTAGACCTCAACATGAGCTTCACCCAGACTGCTCCCCCTGCATCGTCCTCTGCCGCAGCCCTGGCAGCGATGGGCGGCCTGCCCCACGCTCCAATGTTGGGCTCCCCCTATACCCTCCCCCTCTCCAGCCTCCTGGGAATCAAATCATTCCCCTTCCTGGCGCTCTCGGGCCACGCTGCTGGGGCTGCCCCTACTCACGGCACCCTGGCTTCCTACACCGCCAAGATCTCCTCCGCCAACGGCATCAAGAAACCGGAGCGACAGAAGTTTGCACCCTACTGAGGAACTTCCGAAACCTTTGTTCTCGAGACAAGAACCGGAGAGGAATCCGTTGTGGATGCTTCTTCTAGCCTCATGTAGCCGTGTAGTTGAAACAGAAAGTACCAACTTGTTTCCTTTTTTTTGTAGCTTGTCCTAAAAAAATAATGGCAAAATTTGTTTTAATGTTGTTTTTGGCTGAGGTAGCCGCTAAAGCCATAGACTATTCCTAATCTCCTATTTTCCCGAAATATCTCTACACGCGTTTATTGTCTGCAATTATTTATTGATAACGATGAAATATTCCCGCAAAGATTTATAACGTAGAACACTGTTGACTGATGCTAATCTCTTACGTATCAGCTTTTATACAATGATGTCTGTGAATGCTTCTGTATACAACTTCCTGATTTTTTTTAGGAATCTTTAAACGATGTATTAAATTGAAAATACGGAGAAAAAAAAGAAAACGTTTTTAAAATGTCAACAGATCTAAGCCTCGCTTTTGTGTTAACTTTTTACGTTTCGTTCACATTCGTTTTGAGATGTTATTTATTTTATTTATTGTACGGAGTGTTTCTTTTACGATCAATGTTTGTTTTCTGTAACAGCTGCAGGTGAAATACGACAATAACAAAGAAAATCTTCCATTCAGTCATGATACACACATTCTAATAGACGCGCATATGAACCACTTCGTTATGTAGTGATCTTCTTTAGGGTTTTATGGAAAGCGTACAGAGTCGCGGTGAGGTCTACCATTATTAAAAATACAAATATAAACATTACACGCTAGCTAATTCTTTTTAAACTCGGCTGAAAACAGCAGGGTACTGAGGGTGATGTCCTTGTCAGGTGGTTTCCTTCACTGTTTCTGATGGCGTAAAATGACTACTATGCATGGTGACTTGTCAGAAACTAATGCTGCATGTTGACTCGGCCCCTCACACGTACGCACTAGCAAAGACAAATAACAGTGTAGGTCTTTTAAAATAGGCAGTGTTGCAGAAGAGCAATATGGGTTCAACACACACACACACAAGTAGAGCAGACCTAGATGTAAACATGCTTCGACTGTAGCTACAGGAATTATTATGCTCGCTCACGAGAGTATCTTACACAGACTTCCTTTTTTCTTTTCTTTTTATTAAAATGAAAATAGAAATATCACACTTATTTTTCTAAAACTAGAGTCCTAAAATTGAATGTGACCACTCACATCGATTCATTCACTCGTAGATGTCGTGTAACCTTAAGTTTGTCGTTTTGTTCCTCCATGATTTGTTTAGATAGATTTCTCAAACGTCTGTCCCATACTCATTTGCATGAATTTAACTTGGCGTCTATGCAAAACATCTCGGGGTGGTTCGGCGAAGTATCCTGTGTCAACAGCCCTGAACAAACCATCGTTGACAAAGGGCTGAAACCGGAACCCAAGGCAAGAACAATGATGCTTTCGATTTTATGAACCATGCTTTCTAAAATATATACTGTATACATGAATATATACGTTGTATTATATCCATACTTCCCATTCCAAAGCCTAACATGTAACCACAATTTCACAAACTATATGAAATGACACAGTGTGGATATGACATGCACTGTTGCACTTCACCATGAAAATTTGGAAACTGTTCATATGCTTGAATTATCCGACATCTGTTTTTTGGATTTATACGTTTTCGTTTGTCAGCCTCGGCATAAATGCTCTTGTTTTAGTTCCATTCATCAATGCCATACAAATGAATAAAAACAATACTGTATTAACGTAATCCTGCCTCTTGTGTCTTTTTTTAACTGTGTGGATTGGAACAACGGTGGAGCGTGTGGGCCAGTACGTTTTGATGGCCTTACCTTAACAAATATTTGGAGCTATAAAGAAAAGTCTGACTAACATAAAAGTCAGATAAACAAATGAGACGTCCTGTGTGATGCCTGCTTTGTTTTTCACAACAATAAACCACTAAAGCTGAAGATTACAATGATTTTTAGTGTAAAGGTTTTAGGGGAGCGGAGAAAAGCCCCTTAATTGTGGTCAAATCGATATATCGCAGAGCCTCAACTGCCTTACTGATTTGAAGAAAAAAGGGAACAGTAATATGATAGAAGACACCGAGGTTCAATAAATAAATATATTAAGAATCGCTTGTTAGCAGCCTTATGTTGTGTTCAGACCGAACGCGAATTGCGCGTCAAGCGCGAGTGATTTACATGTTAAGTCAATGCAAAGACGCGATAGACCTACTTGCGGCGCGAATCGCGCGAATGAGGCGGCGCGAATGACGCGAATTGCGCGAATGAGGCGGCGCGAATGAAGCGAATTGCGCGAATTGCGCGAATGACGCGAATGACGCGAATTGAGCGTTCGCGTGATTCGCGCGAATGGCGCGTTTCGCGCGAATCGCGCGAGTTGAAAATTCTGAACTTTGGCGAAAATTCGCGCCGCGTTAACCAATCAGGAGCTTGCTCTAGCAGTCAGGTGATTATGATGTTCCGAGCGGAGGCCGAAATCCGAAACCGACAAAATGGAGGACAAATTAATAGTTGCTGTCTGTGGACACCCGGAGCTGTACGATTCTTTTTCCTACTTTTATAGGAACAGGAATAAAAAGGATCTTGCTTGGAAGAAAGTGAGTGTGGAGGTCGGAGAATCTGGTAAGTTGTAAAAACGCTCTTTACTCAATTTGAGCTATATATATATGTATACACATATTGAGACTAAAAATCAACAAAATCCATGTCCGCCATTTCGAAATGAGACTGGAGCCGCCTGCCAGAAGCCCCTCCCATGACGCGAATTTGACGCGCGAATCGCGCGAATGAGGCGGCGCGAATGAAGCGAATTTGACGCGCGAATGAAGCGAATTTGACGCGCGAATGAAGCGAGTAAACTAAAATGTTCAAGCGTCCAACTACACGCGAATAGCGCGATTTATTCGCGCAATTCGCGTTTGGTCTGAACACAACATTAGATTTGACGGTATTTTTTTCTATTCCTTTACTACATAGAGATGTGGATAAAAGTTACAAATCACAGTTCTGTCTTGTACATAAAAGAATACAGTACAGGTTCTCAAACTTAAAACTAAAACCAAATATAGTTCTATGACCTTGCTTAACAATTTGATCGTAAACTGGCTTTCAGTAAAACTTGAAATATAAACTCTTAGAGATATGTTTATTACCAATATGTTGAATCGTCTGTTTCATCATCATAGAGTCTACACATCAGTAAAAAATATTTGTCTATACACGTTTTCTATTTTAAAAGAGAAATAAAACGTGTTACGGAGATGACCAAAAAAATGAGTTTTTGAGAGACAACATACTTTCAAGGATTTCGGTGAATATAAATGTACCAACCAGAAGCAATAATACCAAACAAATGGAGACGGGATGCCTCTTCCTAGACCATGAAACAGTTACTGTATTTGATTTTAATTTCCATGTGCCCATTTATGAGGGATATGGACTGTTATGGATGTGATTATTCTGAAGAAAAATGAGACCACACATGGGGATTTAAACCAGCAAATATTGACATCTGAATTAGTTTCAATATGGTAAAAACTTTTGGAAAAACAAAATATAAACACGTAGAATTTTAGAAATCGACTGTTAATATATGGCATTGATAATAATTGTGATTTATAAATGACATATCAATATTGTGTGGGTGTTATATTGTAAATAATTCGGCAACTGCTTATAGTTTTGCCTTAAAATCCACACTGTTGCCTACCAAACGTCACATTTAGAGTGATTCATTGCCAAAAAAAACAGTAAAATCATTACTGTGACAGCCCTACTGTAAAGTTAGCACATAAATATAGATCTAAGTCACAATTTCAGTTATAATATAGATTTTTGCTTTATCATTTACATCCATCATTCATATTGTAGAGCTTGAACTTGCATTAATTTCCAGACTTTTCTGGTCTCTCGAAGCATGACATTGTTTTTAAAAGCTTTAGCATCCTCTCAAAGCTAATTAAAAAGCTACCGCGACGCAGCCCTTTAAAACAAGCGATCTAAAATAAGACATCCACGCTTTGTTTCAACAAGTCCCTCTTGTGTCACTCATTGCACAAGGTGTATTTTCATTCCGCCGGAAAGGCCCTTTCGAGAGTAATGCAGGCGCATCTTTACAGCGATAGCCTAAATTCATGTGTATAATAAACAAACTGGGTTATAATAACATGCTGACACACCAGCGATCCCTGTGTCTCACAATCCCAGCTGAACCCCGGCTAAGAGCGCCGCCCAACTGGCGGCCGGCCATCACGCTTCTAAACGCCACGACGCCAGAGATGAAAGCGGTCTATGAATAAAGCTCACACCTCACAGCAGCTGCTCAAACACAAACAAATTCTTACAAGCGGGGGTTTGCTAGGGGGTGTAATGACAGCCTAACCACAGTCTCCAGCTCTCACAAAGGACCCTAGTTGTCCACACACAACAACTCACGACAGCTCGCAAAAACCACCAGGTTCTTTTTTGTCCCCCGTCGATGTCGCCCGCGAGTAATTACGCAAGCGATAACTTCCTTCAGTCACTGAGTGGAATGATAATTACAATTTACCAACAATTAACCACAATCTGAGGAAAAAGCAGTTTAAAACGGAAGTCTGTAATTATATGGCCTCTTGGTTTGGGCTTGGCACATGACGCAAGAATGCGCTCCGTGCCACGTACTCGGAAAAAAAACATTAAATGGGGATTCAATTTAGGGGAAACTGAAATTCAGCTCAGCCCATTAAACGAAAAACAGAGCGTATTTCTAGCCTCAAGCTATTCGGAAAGGACTAAGAATTATTTCGGGTCGCTGTGACCTTCCCAGAGGGAACATGAAAGCCTGTATTTTGGAGTGTAACAGGAAAATGAAAGGAATTAAAAAATAGAAACTTTGCCAATTCTCAGTGCCTATTAACAGAGAGCAACAACTAATCTCCCTCATAACATGACTTCAGAAAACAGAAGTTAGACGTGAACATTGTATTGATTTTGCTTTCAGGCCTGGATTTGCCCATACAAACATACATTACTTGTGACATATAAGCAAGTGTCTGCATGATATCCACTCACTGTATATATTTACAATTACACTATTATAAGCATTTATTTCTGCACCACTTGCATTAGTAAATGTTGAAAACCGATTTCCTTAACGCTACTATACACCACCTGTCTTTGGTTAAATAAACAAGCCCAACATTTATATAAAACAATGCTTCAGGCCTATTATCAGAAATTTGCAATGTGACAGATGGATCCTATTCGATGATGACATCACAAAAAGGTCAAACGTCTTCTGTGACTAATACATCGGATGTTCTTTACATAATGGTGACACCGGTCACCAATAGCCAATATTTAGCAAGATGCATCATGGGACAGTAAGACATTCATGCATGCAGATTTTGTCTGTTTTGAAGTGCATCGCCAAATGTGTATAATAGCAGAGAGTTCTTCAAGATCAAAAAGAGGATCAAAGGAAAAAATAATAATTATTCACTATTTTTCATAAGACCTGTTAATGAGTTGTTTTTTGTGGTGTGTTGATGTTTTTCACAAACATTTATGTTCAACTCCTAAATAAAGTTCCAGGAATATTGAATTCATTTTTTTATGATTTATTTGGCCTGATACACATTAGCTAAATGAATTTCTAATGGGCGCCTGACTAAAGATCCACATGTATGTTATTGTAAAACAACTGTTGTCTTATTAACATATCAATTGTAGCTTACTATATAAATAAGTGTAAAAATGTTACCTAATAAACTAATTGACTGCTAGATGATTAGCATTCTAGCCTATCTTACACAAATGAATCAACTACAATTGTTTGTTCGTACTATTCATCTTTTTTAGCTACACATGCTAACAAAACTAGATAACCGAGATTATTTTGAAGATTGTTGAATATGAAATTCTTAACGCACAAATGCTGTTCTCCAGTGGGTATAAGTCTGTGGGGAGATATTTTACTGCACGACAACGGGTTCAAAAGTTGAACACACCTGAAAACTTTAGTTTGTAGAAAGAATCTCATTTACATTAATGCAAATACAATGTAGGTTGTTGGGACAAAAAGAGCAGATTTGTCAAAGTTACATTAAGAATACTCACATTTTTTTAACTGTCCTTGTACCTGTGGGACTGATGTTTTTAGTGTGTGAACATCTTGTGGTATTACTGATGTAATTTCTTTTTGTATTTTCCCAGACAAAATGATTTCATTACACTAGAGTGAAGTTTATAGGTATATTGTTTGAGATTTGTGGCTTTACTTATTTAAACTGTGGGATTAAAATCTGGCATTAGACGGAGCTGACGTTTTACAAAACTGAAATTTTGTCAAAGAAATTATTGTAGTTTTGAACACTCAAGACATGTATCACATAAAATGCTTTTTTAAACAAAGAGGCAGATATTTTCTGAGTGATCCTGTGTCAAATTTACCTAAGCTTCCTTCGAATGAGCATCACAGTTGAACCCAAACCAAAAAACAAACATTTTCAAACTCAATTAACTCTTTTTTAGCCGTATCTGGTAGCACTAAAGCAATCTATATGCTAGTGTACTCCTAAACTGTGACAAATCATGCAATATCACAAAAAATGTATCTTTACCTTCCACAAAAACAGAGAAAAAATAGTAATGACTTACCTTGCACTTATGGGCGTGTCCAATTTTCTGTCAAATCAACTGCTCTAGAACGTGTGACCCCTCCCCCAGGCACCACCAGCCTAGGAACAGCACAAAGCAAATCACTGCTCACGAACTAAAGGTCACTGAAAATTAAAGAGTAAGTTCACCCCAAAAAAAATTATGGCATCATTTACTCACCCTCAGGTTGTTACAAAAATAACTGTCTTCTGATGAACAGAAAGGAAGAAATTGGCTAGAATGTCAGTAACCAAACATATATCATTCCCAATTGACTCCCATAGTAGGGAAAAAATACTATGGGAGTCAATGGGGGATGAGATCTGTCTGATGACATTCTCCCAAACATCTTCCTTTGTGTTTTGCAGAACAAAAACAATTATACAGGTTCGGAACAATCTAAGGGTGAGTAAATGAAGACAGAATAAAAATTTTCGGTGAACTGTCCCTTTACAGATGTAAAGCTTTATGAAAAAATCTGTGCAAACAATAGCTGCACAATAAAACGTATTACTACACACGTGTGACGCTCGTGCATTTGTCTGCATCTCTGTATGAGGACATGAACACATGCACTCCAGCGATGATCTGGAGCTGTGTCCCAAATTACATAATATAAACTTTGGCCTTAAACTATGCACTGTGGACTATGTAGTGTATGAATTTTAGAAGGCTGGTATCGTTTCAAATGGAATACCAAACCGTTTCATACTAACCGGAAGTATATCGGTTTCCTAGACGAGCAATGACGTCAATCGCACGGCACAATGCGTGTGAATAAAATTCAATTTGTGCATTATTCATTTAATGTACTTTTCATGTGTTTTGGGCAGCATTACTTTTGTCATCATCAGATTGAAGCGTTATATCACTCTGAGGGAGACTTTTCCTCGAGCAGCGTCCGGTATCCTCCTTCCGCTACGTACGTAACAAAACTGCGACCGTGCGTTGAGTGCGTGAAGTGTCACAGTTCTACACTTTATATTTTCGGTCGAAAAAGTGCATCATCGCGGTTTTTAAAATCAACAAACCTTTTGAGTATTTTAAATGTGAACGCAGTAAAACTATTTATACTACAAAATGGCGTAGAAAAGTGCATAAGTGCGCGATTTATGACGCACCTTCACTGTTTGAAAAAACTTTCGTCAACGACACACTATGCGACGACCCTTCAAAATAAAAGTCTGGTTAACTTTCAACGTCCAACTTCAAAACATTGTATTATAACATTAAAACAGTTACAGTTAATTGTACGATTCTAGTAGTAAACTGATAAACTACATTAAAACTACTTAAAACTTAGACTAAATTAAAAAATACTCAATTACATGGCTCTAATTTAACCCAAATGTAACATAAATGTCCTTCACCACACATAAATATGTTTCATGTGTATATATATTTTTTTAATATAACAGTCGTTTATACTTGTGATATAGCATACACATGTTTGGCCAGTGCTACAAAACTTTAACCCTCTGTGGCATCAGTGCTACGTGCAAAACAAGTTAGCGCACAGCCAAAGCCTTTCCCATTTCCCTGTGCCAAAACATCAACACAAATGGGAAAAAAAATGTGTTTTGTAGCTTTATATTGAGTTTTTCTCTGCGACAAAGTAATTTCTGGCTTCCTTTGACAGCAGCAATACATTTTATAATGGTTATAGGAGTCGGGCTTGGAGAACTAGTGGAAAGTTGATCTTTAGGAAATCGGATTCACACGAGGGGAGATTACATTTACATTCAAATGATAATTCAGAGTAAAGCAATTAAATCCCATAATGTAGCTATAAATACATGCATTGACATTTATCAGACAGCGGTGTTTGTGGATGTTTCTCTATACTTAGCATCAAGCCCACCAGATGTTTTTCTTCATACAATGGGTGAGTACTTAACTGCATTATTTATGTCGCTTCATAAAAGCCTACACCGCAGAAGATTGTGTTGATAAATAGCTTTACATTGCTTTCTCAATATATTTTCAGCAAAAATAGGCTAGAGCGCTGAAGCTTAGATTATAACACACAGGGCCGCTGACGAAGGCAATATTGTGACCTGCTAATACGGCAAGCGAAACAAACACACAGCGCTTTGCACGTGCGGCGAGAAACATGCCCGGTGCCAGGGCAAAGGTCAGTGCGTGTTAAGTGTTTCTACATCGGCCTCGTGACAGGGCTTCGTCCCAAACGTTAATACACTAGGCACACTGCCTATTTATCCAGCTATTCATACCTACATCACGTACCAACCGCCTTCCCATTCACTGCATGCAAAACGAATTGTGAGAGGCTCGACTGAATGACATGCTTATCAACACAAGCCTTCAAAAGAACCAAAGCTTTCTTTTGAGCACAGAGGAGACGGCTCGATGACATTTCTTTGTGCTGACACCGGACCCCCTTTACTTAAACCCGCCTCTGTGACAGCGATCCTCAATCCAGTACCATAAACTCCTCACCTCAAATCAAAGCCCTCTGAAGTTTTCTGTCCCAGAGGGCCGTCTGTGGTGGGACGGTTCAGGAGGCCAATCCGAAAAAGGATCAATTCCTGAAACGGGAGGAGTTGAAGCACCTGGATCCCCGACACCATCTGCTTGCCCCGGGGCTGCTGTTTTGGGGGGTAAAAGACAAACAGACCACACCTTTCAATACATACATCTGTGATGGTGGTGCTTTATGTACTCGTGGGTGTCAGGTAACGTGAAGTCGTTGGATTCTGTCTATATGCAAATAAATCATGAAAACCAAGGCCGATATGCTGAATCTTTAAAAATGACACTTTGATTTGTTTTACTAATACTGTAACACATTATGTTATATGTTCTGTTATATGTGCTGTACATCTTTATGTAACTTTTAACTGACTTGTGTTTCTGCTCTATACAATTTTTTTTTAAGTTTGTAGATGCATCACTTTAACATACATCACATTTAATTGCTGTTAAATATAGTCTGGCTCCTAAAATTTAACTCTGTTCCTATTCCTTTACATTTGTAACAGTTAAGGGTGAGACTATATTTTTCCTATTTTTCAATTCGATACTTCACTTTATATTAAAGAAACAGTTCACCCAAAATTAAATGTAAATATTCCTACTATGAAAGTCATTGGCGGCCAAGAACTGTTTGGTTAAACATATTTTTCCATATATCTTTCTACAATTTTTTTATATTAAAAGTATACAGAACTCGAGGGTGACCAAATTATGAGAGAATTTTCATTTTTGGATGAAGTGCCCTTTTATAGCTACCATCTGTAACTTTTGTATCTCTTTGCCTTTTATCCTTTTCTGTTTGACACATGGAATCGCATTTTCTTTAACATAGTTATTTTTACGCTGGTTGACCTCAAACTTTAATTTCCCACTAAATCCAAGCCGTCAACTCAATTTATTCATTTTAAGTATTATAAACTTAATGATGTAAATGTTTATTTGTTTGGATTTTTTTGTCCTTGTACTTGCTCAATAATTCTATTTTTATGACACACTGTAAAAAAATATTTTATATTTTTACACTGTATGTCTAACCAAAAGTTACAGATTACAGCTTTAAATAAAGATTTGAATAATTTGGTCTATATCACTGTACTGTCCATCTGGTATACAATTTTCAAGTGTATAAAAACGATCTTAAATGTGCTGTTTTAAATCTTTAATACAGTAATCTCATAACAATCTACAAAAAGTAATAAGCAACAATTAACTCGATTTTTTCCAGGGCAACGCACCCAACGCCGATCATCAAACTCCAGGGAAAACGCTGAATTATTAAAGCATTGATTATAAGCGCGAGTTGATTGATTCATCATTAGATAAAGCTTCATTGGAGCTACTAACAGCTTTATAAAGTGCCTACGCTTTTAAAGCACAAGCAGTGAATCATAAGTTCAAAAGCTCCCCTCTGACAATCTCCCTGTTGTGAAGCAGGCTCTTTATTAGCATTTATTTCTAATTAGAGGTGGGATACATCCACTTCCCCTCAGGCAACCAAAAATGTTCAGACCACCATTACAAACTCCAATGTTTAATTTAACTTCATATTCCATGGATTGTCTTAAATTTTGCCATCTTGTTGAAAATAAATGCATACATTTTTTCATTGGCAGTCAAGATTGTTTGACTACATAAGCATATTGCTTTCAATTTGACTTGTTAAAATGATTTTGAACAAACTTGAACAAGAAGGGTCAATTCATTGCGGTGTATGCTCACAAAAAGTTGTCTAAAAAGTAGCTAACAAAGATTATTTTGTGACTGGACGTACATGCTAACTTGTAAACATGTTTCATGATTAATGATAGTCACCAATCGTTAAAATGCATTCATCAAACTGTTATTTGACCAATCTTTTGATCTGTATAAAGCAGAAAATCTACAAAATATTTATGATGATAAAGTAGCAATATAACAATCGTTTGAGTTTAGTCCTATTTGAAAAACTCAATAAATAAAGCAATTAATTATTTTAACCAAAAATATGTTATTCTATGGTTAAGGTAACGATTAACATAATTTATGTGGTGAGAATTTGAACATGTTGTTGGTTAAGACAACGCCAAAAAGTGCTTCTGATAGGTGCTATTTTTTTTACAGTGTCATTGATACATATGTACCCACCGTGATGTTGTCCCATATCTGTATACTGTTATCTTTTCCTGGACCACAACTTCAGCGGATCTTTTGCATCCAATGACCACGGGACGCCAAGGTCTATCTACAGGAGAAAACAAATAATGTTGATCTCAGGTATTAATTGTTCTTATTAAATTTATCGCACATCATATCGAAAAAAATACTTTATTGTTGTAATCACAGTAAAACTAAATATAATCAACTGTGGCTGCCAATTTCACAGTGTAGGCAAAAACATGGTCCATCTGTACAGTATGATTGATTCTCAAATGCCCTACCAGTGTAATGTATACAGGTGTATTTACATATGATAGTTGTGCCGCCTTTAATGTATGCTGAGTTTAATTAAAATCTTTATATTACAGTCATGGAAATTACCAATGAAACTCTGAATAAATGATAGTGGATTGGAATTACAGTAGAACATGGGGACCATAAAGGAAGAGTTCACCCAAAAATGCTGTCATCTACTCACCCCCAAGTCGTTCCAAATCTTTATAAATGTCTTTGTTCTGATGATCACAGAGAAAGATATTTGGAAGAATGTTTGTAATCAAACAGTTCGCAGCCACCATTGACTACCAAAGAATAAAAATGACAATGGTAGTCAAAAGTGGCCCTGAAATGTTTGCTTTCCTACATTCTTCAAAATATCTCCTTTTGTGTTCAACAGAACAAAAAAATACAAAGCAAAATGTCCTACTACGGTGGCCAAGTACTGTAAGAATTCTGGGGGAACTGCTGCTTTAAGAAAACAATTACAATGCAAACAATCTTCATTCGTGCCATCTATGTTGTCTCGAGGTGGAAGAAACGACCGCAAAAATGTTTCTAATTTAAGGGGGGTATAAAATATGTGTTTGAAATCACATTAACCAGACTTTTGACTTTAAACCTACTGAGTTGCATGTTGTGTGACATCTTCCCCGTGTGAAACGTGCCCCGGTCTCCAGTATGCTCCTGACATCCTCTTGACAGGTATCGTGGGAGAGAGATGGTCATTCAAACACGCATCTACAGTGGTGCACTGTCTGTTCTATTGTGCCTGTTACATGCTTTATAAATACACCGGCAATCTCATCGGGATAAAACAGAAGGCGATTGTCTTAGGAAGAATTCCACTCTTGTGTGCTTTAAACGAGTCGGATTTGCGGGACAGCGCAGTAAGCTCTCAACAGCGGTGAGGAGCTTTCTTTGTAGTCATATAACAATGCTTGAAGCGATATAGTAGGTATGCCACACAAACATGCCAGACGGCCAAACGCCAGCCAGCCGACTGCCTGCTTGACAGAACTCAAAGCCAGGGATTCAGAAAGGCTCAGATGACATCATCTGGTAGAGCATTTGGTTCCCGGCGATGTTGCGGTAACACCCTATCTGTGGAACACAAAAGAAGATATTTAGAGAAATGTCTCAGTGGTTTTGTGCTCAAACAGCGTAGGTCAATGGTTTGGCTACATAGAGGTTTGGAGTTTTTTTTCACATTCGTTTATTGCATTAAAAAAGTAACAGTGATGTCTTAAAGGTCTAAGCTGTGAAGGTCCCATCGTATATAAAGGGATAATTCACCCAAAATGAAAATTCTGTCATCATTCTACCCTCAGTTTGTTCCTAAGCTGTATACATTTGTTTGTTCTGCTATAACAAAGGAAGATATTTGGAAAAATGTCAGTCACCATATTTATTTTTCCTACTGTGGCAGTTAATGGGGGATGAGATCTGTTTGGGTACTGACATACTTCCAAATATCTTCCTTTGTGTTGAGCAGAACAAATCAATTTATACAGCTTAGGAACAACCTGAGGGTGAGTAAATGATGTCAGAATTTTTATCTTTGGGTGAACTGTCCCTTTAATAGGATACAGGTCATGTGTGTCAATAATGGCTGGACTCTAGGATAAGCTCGTTAACCTGTGTTCTTACCAAGGGTCCATAAAGAGAACAACATCACCAGATCTGATCATCTCTCTGGGCCAGCCGAGAGGCTGTGGGCCCACGATCCATTGATTTTTCCTGCTTTAATGGATTTCATTGGACCTATCATGATTCTGCATTAATATTTCATTACTTGTGTCTTCCATTTCCTGGCTTTAAGAGCACCGGGCTGGCTTACAGCGAAGCACAGCGGGTCGATGGATTGCTACCAGGAACTGTCCGACTCCCAGATACGCCCATGAGCCAACCACACCCAGGGGATCTAAACGGTGACCCTGATGGATCCAAAATGACAAAGGAAGAAAAGCAATTTTGTAAACAGATCAAACACAAATATGAAAATGATGGTGTTTACTCACCTTAATGGTTTTGTTTTTCCAACAAAAAGGAGAGGCTTCACGTAGTCTGCCGAGCTCCAATACGGACATAAACAAAAAACAGCAGTTCCTTTTACTGAGCGAACAAAAATATTTATTCGACAAATCTGAGCCAGAAATGAGACTCGTGTGCTTGTAAATAAATAACCTAGTTTGACTTGAGAGCTCCCTTAGTAAATGTTTCATGTCCCAGAATGCATTGCCGGAAAAATCTGTTCCATCAAAAAGCAAGCTTTTTTTATTGTTATGAGTAGATTTTTTTTCGGTTAGCTGACACACACCTGTAAACAGCATGTGACATCTTTTAGCTAGAGACATCAACAGGACGTCTTGTAGATAGGATTAATATTATATTCTTCAGTTGAGATGAATTGTGGACATTAATGTATTCAAGAGCAACAGCGCAAACTAAAGCGATGAGACATATGCAGGTCAGACGGGCTGCTGGCTCAGCACACCATGGAAAGATGCTTTGCTAAAAAAGCTTTTCATGTGCCGCTTCAAAGGATCCGTCAATGTCAATAAAGAAAGAGGTGTCTGCGACAAATAGTTTTGACTTGAGAATTCTCTCCGTCTCTCTTTTGTGCCTTGAATATTGAGCATATATTTTGAATGATGCTGATATAAGAATATGAAACGCTCTCAAACATAAGATCAAACATACAGTATGTTTATTAAACGGTGTCCTGTAATTCTTTAATATGATTTGCCACTTGTTATATTAAGCTAACAAAGGAAGTAATAAATTATACAAGGTTGCATTTTTTAAGATTAGTAAATGCATAAGCTAACATGAACTAACATTGAATAGGATGTGTTTACAGTATTTATCTTGTATTGTTAGTTAATACAAATACAACAGTTAATAAAACATGTTTAGCTCCCTCAAAGTAGACACCCTTCCCTCAGCACATGTGAACCAGAGTATGCACTATATATGTTTGTCATATGTAAAATGTAATTAATATTTTTGAACATATGCCTACACAGCAGATAATTTTCAGATCATGGCTGGTAAATTTAATCAAGTTCGTCCAGATTTTTGACTGATAATGTACTTATTTACAATAGACGGTTTCATTGGATTCACGTGCCTGGCCTGAAGTTAATGTCCGGTCTGTGTTTGTTGATCGGTCTTGCTAATGGCTAATAATATAACTATTTATACTTTATTTAAATTATATTCATATTTATAGTATTGTATAATATATATATATATTTAAATAAACAATTTAACCAAATCACATTTAAATTTAACCAAGAAACAGTTCTTCTACTGGTAACCCAAAATAATACTGGCTACACTTTTAACTTGCTAGTTAATGTAATTTATTGTTATCAGAAATAATCTACAGGGACTCTATTCTTTGTGGATGTGTAGAGAAAGTTACGTTTGGAGCAAAAAAAGCACATGCCAGTAACGTTTGTTTATTAGAGGATCTCAACAGGGGAACACAGCTGACTTCGAAGGGGGCCTCAAGATGACTACAAAGTTAAAATTAAAGCAAAATTAGCATGGAAATACATAAAAATGATATATATTTATTTATCATTTGGCAATTTTTATAATGAATTTATAAGGAACGATTTTTCAGTTTATGTCAAGTTCTGAAATAAATGCTTGGGTAGAAATCAAATATTATTGAATATAGTGGGGTCTTGGAATCAAAAAGGTTGAGAACCCCTGCTTTATGTTGTTGATTTGAAACCGTCTATACTCACCCTCACGTGGAACCATGCCCTTTTCCCCCTAACAACAAAGAAGAATTTCTGAAGAATGTCCAAATAGTATGTCAAGCTTCAAAAAGGACAACAATAAACACATCATAAACATAGTCCATATAATCCAAATCTTTGCCGATAAAATCATTATCCACGGCAACTTTCAAATCAAATGTGATGCTGTTAGACAAAATTTGTCAAAAACAAGCCTAAATTATAGTTTTAGTAAACACAATGGGTTTACAACACAATGGGGTATAGATTGTGATATGGAACTTCAAAATGTGGTTCTCCAAGTATGTACATTTTAATAGTCAACCCGCAATAAACCAACTAATGTAGACTCAACTAAAGGATTATTAGGAGCACATGTTCAATTTCTTATTAATGCAATTATGGTGGTGGTGTAATGGTGTGGGGGATATTTTCTTGGCACACTTTAGGCCCCTCAGTGCCAATTGGGCATCGTTTAAATGCCACGGCCTACCTGAGCATTGTTTCTGACCATGTCCATCCCATTATGACCACCATGTACTCATCCTCTGATGGCTACTTCCAGCAGGATAATGCACCATGTCACAAAGCTCCAATCATTTCAAATTGGTTTCTTGAACATGACAATGAGTTCACTGTACTAAAATGGCCCCCACAGTCACCAGATCTCAACCCAATAGAGCATCTTTGGGATGTGGTGAAACGGGAGCTTCGTGCATCCCACAAATCTCCATCAACTGTAAGATGCTATCCAATCAATATGGGCCGACATTTCCAAAGAATGCTTTCAGCACCTTGTTGAATCAATGCCACGAAGAATTAAGGCAGTTCTGAAGGCAAAAGGGGGTCAAACACAGTATAAGTATGGTGTTCCTAATAATCCTATAGGTGAGTTTAATGTAACCTGTTTTTATATGCATTTTGTTGTCTCATACGATATACATTACATATTTACAGGAATGAGTTATAGTTAAAATGCGATGACTAAATTAAGTAACGCCCCTTTTGTCCTAATAAGACATTCTCACCGTCTTCAGTCTACATCCTGAATCACTGCAGCATGTGCAAACACAAAATTCTTTATAAACGACTGGATTCTAGTAATTACCTGTCACGCTGAGAGCAGGAGGTCCGGTCAATTAAGTGACCCAAAGGTCTTTAACAGGACGACATGTCAGAGACATCTATCGCAGACTGAGTCAAAGCCGGATCAGTGTCTAGTAGTTCACACTACTTCCTATATTATTAACCAGCCTTATAAAGCAACAAGAAACACTTGGGATTTTGCAGAATTAATAAAATTTTATATATGAAACTGAAGCATAAATATCACATGCAATCTTAATTTGCGTTCCAGAACAGGGCAAAACTAAAAGATGACTGCTTTCAAGTTGGTTTTAAATGCGGCAACAACGTTCCAGCAAGCATTTAATATGCACAGCATCAACTGTTATCCCTAGAGCAACATCCCACTTGCACAGCAGGGACTCCTGGATTCATATGTTGGGTTAAACCTCGCATTTTTCTTGGCCCACACTGCCACCTAGTGGCTTTAACGAGGGTCTTCACATTTAGGCCTTATTGAACTCTTTGTGTGAGGGATGCGGTTGCTTGGTTACCACTTTAACCTTCACAACTTTTGTTGGCACCCTAAGATGGAGAGGTAACTATGGAGACAAGACTTTGCTCAAGGATGTTAAGTGACGCGTGTTGCCAATTTACCTCCACATTTGACGTTTTAACGTTTGAAACGAATTTGACATTTGCAAATAAGGACCAGGAGTGAGATTTAAAACAAGAACATGTTTACTTACAGTTTTATGTTATACATGGTTTGCATACAGACAGGAAAAAAAGATTTTCCTAGAAAAAAGGTGTTACAAAAAGGAGTGATAAAAGAGAAGGCAATATAACAACAGAAGGCATAACAACAGAAGGCAATAAAAACAAAAAAATGACTGTGTTCAGTGCAAAGGTTGTAGTGTTGGCAGACAGGCTTTCAAACACCAATAACTAAAATCTCAAAATAACACTTGATTCGAGCTGGACAATCATCACGAAACTGAAATGGCTGGACATGTTATAGCGGTCACAAAAGCACCTGTTAAAACCTGCGTTGGCTTAATTTAATGGGTTAAAATGACTTGGCAAGAAGTCATACAAGGGAAGTCGAAACGTGGACAATCCAAAAAAACATTCCTGTGTACAAACAAACAGTTACACAAGCAATAGTGTTCGTAATGGTTACAGACTTTAGTGTATTCGGATTGGTACAGTACACTTATGGTCACATGACCTCTGTTAGTATTCCAGAGGCATATTTAAAACACAATGGCATTGCAGTGGGCTCAAAAACAGAGAAATTCATTTTGTTGAAGAAACCTGATGCGTTACGTGATTTAAGAGGTAGATGCCAAATGCCTTCTGGAGTACTGTATATCGCTGACAACGTAAAAAACACACTTTTATCCAGTTAGTGTAAATGTTCAAAGTGATGTAATGTGGGAGACAAGAATTGTTAAATGTGTTAAAAAGCGACGAACATATTATTCTACTTGAATGCAGGTCAATGATTTCATTTATGAAACAAATGTAAAATCGTCACAATTTGTGGATTAAAAGCACATTTGTTATACTTGTATTTCATAAACGCCGCCTGTTCTTACACCCATTACATCAAATTGCAAAAAAAACATATGATTCTGTCAATTTGTGTTGCATGCCACATTATAAACACATTTTTCAAGAAGACAATGACCCTTTCAAACAATGTTTGGTCAAAACGACAGTAAAACTCGCTGGTATGTTTGTTGACATGTTGGGGAGTTTTTTTCCATATTAAAAACCTTTCAAAAGTAAACGGAGTGAGTGCCATGGAGTTAAAAACACTAAAATCAAAAGGCATAACATCTGGATGATCGTAGGAATAAAGTGTTATCTAACGTATCGAAATGGAAGTGTTAAGAGTCTCTAACCACCACAATGACCAGATGCTCCTCCTCAAGTTTTCCAAGAGTTTTCAGCGCAGTCTGGAGATACTGCTGTGAGAAATCGCAGGGCGGAAAAGCGTACAACATGCCCCCCATCTCCTTCTCTTTGGGGCCACCAAGAGGCAAACCGATGACCCCGGCTGCCTGCTTGTTCCTGAGGTAAGTCACCAGGTTTCGGAGAAGGCGCTGCTGAAGGCCAGGTTCTGGTGGCGGGGCTTCCCGGTCCACGGGTCCCTGGACTGCGAGGAGCACGGCGTACCCATTCGGGCCGCCCAGTTTGATGCGCCGTGTCACCTCGTCCAGTTTTGGCTGATCCAACCTCAGCCGTTGGGCAATTTTGAGCTGGGTGATCTTGGACCCGCCCGCTTGATTGTCCCTCATAAGGGAATGAAGAAAACTGGCGCCGCCTTCCAGCATGTGCATGTTTGTTGGGAAGCAGCTGTTTTTGAGAACAAGAGAACCGCGCCACACGCGACTAAGAGTCTGAGCGTATTCCGAAAGCGTGCTGGGCTTTTTGGAGTCCGTTTTAGATTTTTCCGTTTGAGAGTCGGGGTCGCTTTCGCTTTTGCGATGGTTGCGTTCGGCGTCCTTCCTCGAGTGCGAGGACTCGTCTTGTGCGGAGCGTTCATCACCGGAGTGTCTGCTTATTTCAGGAGTGTGATCGAGGGGTTCAGAGGTGGAGTCTGGGAGTCGTCCGCGGCCCCGGTCCGGGCTGTCCTCCGGGGTGGAGGGAGCTCGTCCGCGTACCTTTGACCTCCCACGCTCCTCTGTGGTGCGCTCGATGGGGCTGATGCTCTTCCGTTTGCGACGCTCCTCCAATGTTTTGCCCTGTGCACGTTCCAGTTCTCGCTCTTTAATCCAGCGTTCCCGGCTGCGGCTACGACTGCGCGGCCTCGCTCGGCCAAACGCATCCGGGTTGGCCCTCCGCTCCGCCCCTTTCGGCGGACTCCACTCTCGGTCCGACAGGCGGTCTTTTTCTCGTTCAACAAACAGGGGATGGGAGGGTGAACGTGCTCTTGCCCTCAGTTCTCTTTCTAGACTGCGGTGCCGTCCGTAGCCGTCGGGGAGGACGTCGAAATGTGGAGGGGGGAGCAGAGGAGGCTGGTACTGTTGAGGGTACGCACGGGTCTCCTCCGCTTTGGCAAAATCTACACGGAGCCTGCGGTTCGGACCGCCCAGCGGGAAGCCACGCATTTGCGTGCAGGCGGCCTGGGCCGCGTCCAGGCTCTCGTAATGAATGTAGGCAAAATTATCTCCTTTGACGTAGTCTATGGTGCGAATACTCCCAAAGCGGTCAAACTCGCGGGCTAAAGTAGCCAGCGATGTATTCGGGGCGAGCCCGCCCACCCACAGCCGGGTCGTCGGATTGGCTTTGCCGTATCCGATCTTAATAGGGTTTCCGTTAATCATACGTCCCTGCATGGCCACTTTTGCTCGATGAGCCATATCCAAGTTCTGAAATTTGAGAAAAGCATAAGCACCCCCCTGTCCACGCGCCGGGCGCTTGATGACCACTTCTTCGATAATCCCATACTTTTCGAAGCCCTGTCGTAGTTCCACCTCGGAAATGTTATGATCCAAGTTGCCAATGAATAAATTCCTCGTGGCTCTCTGATCGTCCTCTGGTTTTAAGTCGTCCTCGGGTAGCTGATATGCAAACGCACGACTCCTTTCCTCCAAGGCGCTATAATAGTCCAAAACTTTGTCCCGACTGAGTCCAATACCATCAACGTAATGCCGTGCTCTCACATCCCTCGTACTACCTCCAGCACCTGGAGAAAGCGACCGCTGTCTGTACGCATACGCAGCACCGTGCACCGAGACGTAACTTACGTCAGGAGGTGTGACACTTCGACGCCGCATGTACATGGGTTCAACTTTGAGGGGGCGATCGTAAAGCACCAACCTCGTTTTAGCGTGCCGCGCTTCCCGCGCGTTTTCCGTGTGCCGGAAGTTTACGTAGGCGATGCGACCCAGTTCAGGCGTGTGAGAAAGCTTGACGCTCACGTCGCCGAACTTTTTAAACTCGTGAAACAGTCCGTCCTCTATGTGCTCGTCAGAAAGCTGTGAGCCGAGGTTGCTTATAAGTAGTGTCTTGTATTCGAGGCGCGGGCCCACCATGTCGGCAGACGCGGTCTTACCTTTCGGCAAAACCGATGCGGTTCGGAGCGGGGCTCGACCCAGCAGTCCGAGTTCACGGTGATGGAGGCTGTCGCGCTCTTCTCGCGCCCGCGGTTTTTCCCGCTCTCGGCTGCGGCTTCGTTTGTGGTAACTTCGGCTCTCGGCGAGGAGTAGCGCGAGCGGCGGGTTCGCCTCGCGCTCTCGGTCCCGTTCGCGGACGCGTTTGGCGAGCGCCCTGGACGGACTCGCTTCGCGTTCGGCCTGCCGCTTCATTTTACAGCGATGTTCCCCCCGCCAAAAATACAAAATCAGCACCTATGGGAATTCTTACGGCTCCTGGAAACGGTGCACATTCGTGAGGGGAGTTTAATCCAACGCGTGCACGAAAAAAACTATCGGCGGGATATTTGATTATACGGTTAAAAATAAAGCAACAAACATTAGCGTCGCCGCAGCTGCACTACTCCGCCATCTTGGACAAAAGGAATGTGCGCGCGCCCGCGGGAGGGAGGCTACGTCCGTGACGTCAGCGCGGATTGCGAGAGAATGATAGAAAATCCTTTTTTTCCTAAAAATAACACGTTAAGGATGCGAATTAGAAAATATTCTTGTTAGCGAGTCTAAAACGGCTTTTAGTTTTCAATAGCAGAGAAAATACAAAGGCTGAATTACTGCAAAAGTATGCTATCCGGTTTTTAAGTATGCATACTATGCAACAATAAATGCTTGCATCAGAAGTATGTTGTAGTGTCGTCATACGACGATGTTACCATCTGGTTGGTTAATGAATGTGGTAGAAAAGATGCTTTTACGATCTGGTCGAGCATTGTGGTGCATATATAGAAATTTTATTTAAAAATAAAACATGGTTTAAAGTAAATGCTTACAACAAACGTTTAAGAAAATACAATATCAATAAAATGACAAAACAAAATATTTTTCATCGTTTAATGAAAAAGACAGTATAACCATATTAAACACATTTTACAGTAAAGTCCATTCAAACTGACCCACACGTTTTGAAGGCAAGACTCTTACCATCCATGTCATTTAATACGAGTCAACCAGTAAAGCCAATCCCCTCAAAAAAATCTAGTTATATATTCAAACTATGCAAAGTGTGTCAAATGATACCATAACATCTGGAGGTAAATGCAGGTCGTGTTGGATCTCATCGAGCCTGTGTAACGGGTTATAAACGAAAAGTTGTATTTGCATGGTAATGTGTTTGCTTGAATTCACAATGTTGACCCCAGGAGAGCATGGTAAAGTGACAGCACAATGCAAACCCCACTGCTAGGTGGTCAGTTAGCCGAACCTTCCACCCTAAACAGTTTTGGCCACTGCCTCGGGTCCCATTATTAAGTGATTGTTTACAGATCTGTCCTTGCCTTGGCCGCGTTAGGTGCGTATTTGGGCATGAGCTCATTGATCTTGCGGATGAAGTCAGATTTCTCCGCACAACCTTTGCAGGACTCTCCCCATTCCTCCAAAATTTTCTTCAGATCTTTCACTTTCAGCTTCTTGAGGTCGACCGTGCTCAAGTCAACTTGTTTATCTAGAAGAAAGGGAAACGTGTTTACCACATTGATGGTGCTTATTTTAAAACCAAATGTCTTAGTGCATGACTAATACCAAGACAGACGTTTGTCTATTATACTTGGCCGACACACACACACCTTGAATAATTTAGTTATGAGTTGTTTCAAAGTCAAAAGCTCTATCCCATGAGTCTGTGCTAAACAACAACATCCTCAACCATGACTATCTTTAAAGAGTACAAAATTATCTTGTTGTTTTATGATTAGAATTTCATAAAGATGACATACAGAGCAAAACATCAGCAAGGACAAGCCTATCATTTTTCTGCATTAAGCTGTTAAGAGGTGAAATTTCCCATTTGGCTCAATTGAAAAACTATCAACAGCCAGGCCTTGTCAATGGATAATAAACATGTTTGCTTTTCAAAACTAATTTAAGTAAAAAAGTGTCCGTTTAATTTAGGCGGTTTGGTGCATATATCATCAATAAGTGATACATTTAATGATAAATGAACATTAAATCGCCCCGCCTCCTTAGATCAGTGGTACCAAACATTATATTTGCATCTTTATAAAATAATCCATTCAGGAACAGGGTTGTGAAACTACTACAAAACGGCAGCAATGCATGAAATCAGCACGGAAACAAACGTCTCATGCAAATACAATTTTCAACTTACCATATTTCAATTCACAAATTTGGGTGTCTTTCTTTTTGAGTTTCTCGCAGATCTTGTCTGCTGGCATGTGGTAACTCATGGGTTTGGAAACTTCATTTGTCATTTTTGTAGCTGCATCGCTTGTTGCACCTATATAATAACACTGTAGACACAATAACAAAACAGTACATAAATGAACAGAAATGATGTACAGTATAGAACTTCATATAGACAAAGACACACTTACAAAGCGGTTTTCTTTCCCTTTGGCATCTTTGCAAGCTTTTAGAAGAGCTTTTTCAATAGAGTCACTGTTGAATTTAACATCATTGTCTTGTAACGTCTGGTAAAAGCGATCCAGAAATCCCACACAAACTAGAATGTTGAAACAAAGAAACGTTAACAATTTTCATACGTTTTTTTTTTTCAAAATCGGTTATCAGTATATCTTTGGGTAAGTTTTACTCTACACCAGAGCAACAAACTTCAGATGGTAAATTAAATGATTTTTAGACAACTGGACCATTATGTCACTCCAGTTAAATCTGAATTAAGAAACCTGTTGTCATTTCATCAGGTGTGTCGTAACACTGATATCATAACATGCATGTTTAACATACAGTAACATTACGCAACCCAGTGCCTACAGCATCCTCAATGAGAATTTATCGAGAAAATATAAAATATGTATTGTTGAAAATATACCAGCATACAAAGACAATATAACGCAAATAACGCAAACACAAGATGTTTAAAATAAAAATGTTATAATATATACATTTTATCTTACATTTTTAGTATAAATGATAAATATGCTATATAAAACCAGTTATATATGAACTGTGTATATTTATAATTGTAAAAAGTATATTTGCTAGCATCACCGAAACTAAATCAATAGTTTATTCAGTAATTCAGAGAAAGAAACATATACAACATAAACGTAAACTACATATACAAACTAAACTATAAGATCAATAAAGTGATATGCGAGATGCTCTTGACAGGGAAGACATGTGTTTATATCGCGAGCACATTAACAAACTCACCATCACATTCTCCATCTTTCAAAGCGTCACTGAAGCTCGGCACGAGCGCCAGGGCCAGCGCCACAGAAAGTCCGCTCACATATATCATCGTAAAAGCAAAAAGAGCGTCTAACTACTTAAATATCTTATGAAAAGTACCGGTATGAGCTTAAGGATACCGGGCGTACGGCAGTCAACGTACTGATTCAACACCGCTTCCTACAACTCATAAACCCGCCTACTCTCACATCTGATTGGGTAAGGTTACACTCTTCACGATCCTATTGGTTAAGTCGTGACGTCGCAACACGCACTCTTGTCTAATTGGATGTGCAGTGTTCGTTCAGGAGTGAGTCCAGTTGGCGGCCTATGATTGGGTGCGAGGGTGAACTCGGAGTGATTACGTGTCGTCTGAAACAAACTCCATCGTTGTAGTTCAGTGATTTATTTACATTTATCTATTTTTATTTACTAGGTCCATTTTTTATCTGTGTTGGGTCTGATGCGTCGAGTCTTGTGTGTCTGTTTCCTTTTTGTTGTAAATATATTTTGTTTTTAATATTTTTTTCAGAAAATAATCTTGATATTTAAACGATTGCTTCATCAATATTCAGTAAGTACTTGTTTTTAAAATGTATTTCGAAATGGGAAAAACTATATTTTCAATACTTGTTAGTCTTAACTACACATTCCACTAGGGTGTGCTGTTGCTTAAGAAAGTACCAAAAAATGTATGTACAATAGCAACATCATACACCTGAAGAAAAGAAAGCAAGGCAAATATAAGTTGATAAAACATTATCTTTAATATTAGGCATAATTAATGAATTACAAGTCACAGCGGTTAAGTGAGTAGGAAAAAAAATTGTATTTACATCTAAAATCCACACCACATTTATTCATGCTAGCACAATTTATACAGAAAAAAATACTTGAGAATACTTGTACAAAGGTTTTCATATTTCTGTATGGTAAAACGTAACTTCTTTAGAATCTGATGCAAAATACACAAAATAACTGCAGTGATTAGCCCATTGATTTTTTTTTCATTTCAACTCGTTTGCATTTTAGTTTTAAAAACACATTTACATCAGAAAGTACAAGGCAGACAATTAATCTCAGTCTATACATGATTTGTCCTTCTTGACCATATAAATACAAAGCTTTTGAAGGATTATATACACAAAATAAAGCCAGACATGGTACAAACTGTAATGCAGGTCAGTGTTTAGTACCCCTCTTATTCAGTTTTTCTTATGTACAAAAAGTCATTTTTCCAGTGTTACAACCTTGCACATTTGATAAAAACTATCCATTTCCAACATACTGCAATATCTTTCTTTCAATCAATGTTCTCAGCAAAATACAGAAGAAAAAAATATTTCATTAGCAAATAACACCTAACGCTGTATATATGAACAAAGTACTGATCGAATACTGAATTGCAGATCCTTTTCAGGGCAACCTCATCATGTAAAAAATAAAACGTCACCCTCAAACTCCATATCCAAAACTTCAGCTTTCCTCTACTGAGATATTAAACATGTAAAATATGTACAATTGTTTTTACATGATGTTTGGTGCCAAATGAGGAACAGGTTTAAATTAATTGTGATTATATGTTTAATGCTTTTTTATTCTTTTGGGCTTGAATATGCAAGCAAAATTATGATTTTGGTGGATGAGTACAAGACAGACAGTATCAGTCAGTCAATATTTACATGCAAAATGTGTGGAAAGCCATAAGAAGAAATGTTGAAAACAATAAATATCAATGCCTTTTTGTTTATCCTTGCTAATTTTCACAGAATGGGCCGTCCCGGACACACTTAAGCAGTTTACACTCTTTCCTATATCACACGTTCTTTGCATAGATTGCAGTTCCATCCCTGATCACTCGATATTTAATGTATATAAAAAATAATTATTAAAATGATTTAAGGGTAATCCCAATAACTATTCAGAACTCATCCGTAAACAATATCTGTATGTCTTTAAAATGCAATGTTTTACTACTAATGTAACCCATCATCAGCTTGGACTTAAAGAAATAGCATTTGAATATTTAAAATGGAGATACGAGGCTAGTTAATGGTTACGGGATTTGAATATTATGTGATGCATGATAGATTCTCAGGTTTATAAAAGGCCCCTTATCAAAACATACACTTGTATTGACTTTGCTTGGCCATAAAAAATAAGATACGATGTGCCATTACGTTAACATGCACTTGACACTGTACAAATCTCTCCATGACCATTACAGTGTTCATATTACAAAAGCGCACATAAAAAACTTGTAGATTTCCTAAACACTTGCCATTACCCTTTGATACGGGACTAGTATGGGACTGAAGTTTATTTCATATGAGCAGTATGATATTACTGTATACTTTGTGTTTACATGCCAAACTTTTAAAAGACTTCATCGTATTTCCCAAACGCCAAACATAAAGTTTAAATGACATAGATCACATTGAACAATAACCCATAAACTATTAACAATTCATATGATAATGCCCACACACAAAAAAAACTGTCAAAATAAATTACAACCAGATGTTTCTCATCCAGATAGCAATTAAACGTGGCAAAACAACACAACAACAGCCATATAGTGTAAATTTGCGTTTAATATACAGTTATGTAGAGCATGACTGTAAACCAATGAGATTTCAATTTGTATTGGTATAGAAAGCATGTTGGGTTCACCCTGGTTTATGTGGACGATGTGCCAACTATTTTTAATTAAAGGATGAAAACTGAACCGAAAGCCCCGTTCAGACCGACAGCGACTGACATCGACAGAAAGACGCAATCTCATTTATTTCAATGGGAGCTCGGCTACTTCCAGCAACACGACCGAAAGTGACCGTTGGCGACAGGAGTAGGCGAGAGACTGGCGACACACAGCGACACAGTCGCTGGCAGTCTGAACACAGCTTAACGCCTGCTTGAAAAGTCGCTAGATAAGTGCTAGCTTAATTAGCACATTTAATGAAAGATTAAGAACGCATCATATCATACTTGCACCAACTTGGTTTGAATTGATTGGTTCTTGGAAACACTGCTTTGTATGGGCAAATCTCTTTCATTCTTTTAATTTGTTCCTGTCCCGGAAAAGCAAGACAGCTAAAGTTCATCAAAAGTCGCTAGTTTTGTTGCTAGGTGCTTTTTTGAAAGCAAGTCGCTAAATCTAGTGGCCTGAACTCATCGTTTCTGGTTAAGACACGGTCTCAAAGGCCATTCTTGCTTTTTCCTTTAAAATGATTTTGCTATCGCCAAGCATGTTTAGGCTTTTTTGACAACTCAAATCCATTCAAGTCTAAATAAACCCAATGAAGAAAATATTAACAGTATCGTGGCGTAATGTGAATTAATGTTGAGACGTAGACAGACAAGCAACGCCTCAACCAGACCTTCCTTCAAGTGACAGATGACAATATCGTGACCACCAGTGTAGAGAACATGCAGAACTGTACATATAAATGAGCTCTTAAAATAACACCCACTTTCAAATCATCAAAAATTGTTACGCAGGTATCGAGTGCTAATCCACCAGCAGCTGAAGGACTTGACGTCCATAAACACATCAGTGCAACATAAAACACGCACACTCATAAATCTTGCTTCCAGCCTCCTAAACATACTATATAATCTTTCATATCTATATTTATGATATAATCCAAGCTGTATTTATTCTCTCTCTCACTTTTTTAATTTTACTATACAATTATATTAAAGTCTTGGAATTTTATAACAGCTCTATCTAAAAATATATGCTTTTTTATGAAAACTGTCAACTCAGAGGAACGGAAATCACATCCCAAAGAAACCTGCTGAGACCGAAAGCTGCTTTGCCGTAAGTAGACATCTAGGAAATGGCTTTGATATAACAGCTCTTTGAATGTGGTGTTATTATCATAACGGGATAGTAATGTTAGGCGAGGCTGACTTGCTTTCGCGGCATGACAATATTGTGGGTGTAATGAGGCTTTACGAGATTGTTAAAACCTTTTAGTGTCAAATCAGTGCAGCTCCCCCCGGAGAAGCTTCTTGTAAACATGCAGGTGGTGTTTTGGGCTGGTAATGAAGTTTTGGCATGTTATTTCTGACATTGTGTTAACACACTTTTAATGCGCTTGAATGGGAAAGTGAATATCTTGTCAAGAGAAGTAATCATGCTGAAATGATTTTCAAAGAACTTCTATAATCCACTCATATGTTGGGAAGATGCAAATCAAAGTAGTGCCTAAAACTTAAACTGTTTGACCACTGCTAGCATCATTTAAAAGTATATGTGAAGAACTAGTAAGGATTTGGAGGCCTAAGGATAAGTGCTTAAGTGCAACCCCGCCGTAGTGGAAAAGTGCTTCTGGCAAGGTCTGACGACACTATTATTTCAGTAACACAAGGTTTGTATTGTAAAACAACTTCAAAAGAGATATAGGCCGACAATTTTTCCATCTAGTACATGGCAGATTACCCTGCCTACCTGTTAAATCAAGTGATCATTGTGCTTCCTGTACCATCTGAGCATATCTTTCCATGCCATCACATATCTGGGTTATCACAGCCGTGTACATATGCTTCGGGCATACAGGTCTAGGCGATATAAGCCCGTTGAATCCCCGCAAAACATAAAAATCTCACTAGTTTGGAAGCTCAGCAACATGGCAAGCACTTCTGAAAAGCTTTACACTATATATATGGGAAGAATAGGGGAAGTTTCACACCAGTTTCTTTGGGGCGTCAACATACCCAGAACCCAACAACACATCACAAAATCCAACAGTCCAGGCAGAACCTTATTTTTCATCTATTCTTCGCTGATTCCATGTTCCCAGGACACTTTAGCTTGTTCTTCCTTGTTGGTGAGCAGAGGCTGCGAGATCTTGCGTGGCATGGGCCTTGGAACCGGCCTCAGGTCCTCTTCAGGGATGCATCCTTCCCTCAGGTAGGGTTTGGGGGGAAGAGCAGGCGCAGGGTCGTGGTGATGATAGTGGGGGTGGGTGATGTGAATTGCGTGTGGATGGTGGTGGTGAAGGAGCATGTGATGGTGACTATCTGGGGGTACTCCCGGGATCACGCCCAACGGGGCCGAGTGACTGCGGCATGGAGCGGGCTTGAGAGGGTCCAGAACCTCGGGCTCAGAGACGCTGTAGCGCACAGGGAGGTAGGGGCCCTCGGCTTCATCCGTGTCCGTGGTCCAAGCCTGGCTGCTCGGCATGGAGTCCATGGTGTCGGCTCGTGCCGGGGGCTCGGAGGAGGTCTGGCCGAAGTTGCTCTCGCTCAAGGAGGAAACGCCGCTGCTGGCGCTGCCAGAGAGCGTGGAGTTACTGCCATCCAGGCCTGATTGTGGACTGGTGGGTGAGGCAGGTATAGGGTGCAGGGGAGACTGGTGAGAATCAGAAGTGAAAGGTTGTTACGTACATACATTCACGTCAAAGCCTTTCTACCAAGAACATCAAGATTATTTATTGAAAACCAAGTATATCCAGAGCCAGACTCAAGTATATTTCAACTCAGGGTGAATTTGGGGTCAACGCAAGGCATCTCAATGCAAGGCTAATCATATACTAGCGGGAAGATGCATGAAACGGGATAAGCATAAGACACATCTAGGCGGAGGATACCTTTCTTAAGGATCGCGCAGGGAGAGCTGGAGGGAGTTCGCTGGTCTGGTGGTGGAAGGCATCAAAGTGCATCGAGAAGTGTCCTAAAGGGGGAGACACAGGCGGACAGAACACGGGTTGGAAAGAGGACACGCAACAGGCAGATCCACACACACGTGCATGCACACACACTCAGCGAGCGCTATGAAGGACACTTTCTGAACTTAGCTGATGTTCAGAGCAGAATGATGACTGGGAGGGAAACAGGGTGGAAAGGGACCTAGTGGTCTGGATCATGTGATGACATAGGATTGTTATCATTTGTCAAAGACAAGATAAACAGACATTTTGCCCATAAAAATAATAGCTACAAGATTTGAAATAGCTCAGTGGTTAGAGCATGGTGCTAGCAACGCCAAGGTCATGGGTTCGAACCCAGGGATTGCAGATTCTAAATAACAAATGTGTAGTAAAACGCAATTTATGTCGCCTCGGATAAGTGTCTGCCAAATGCGTAAACGTAAATGTTAATATCCAAGCTGTATTCCGTGCCATTTGCCTCTATATCCCCACCTCTGTATGAAACATACAATTGCAAGTAACTGTGAATTGAAATGATGTCAAGCACAACTTTTAAAATTTGATTGGCTTACCGTTGTGAATCTGGGTAATAGTTTTGCTGCACAATTGATTTTTGTTAACTTTTAACCAATTATTCCAATAATTAGAATTTTGGACCCACCATGTATTGTTACAGAGTTCCACTTTAAATTGTGTTTAAATACCAACCAATTTACATTCTGTTGGTCTCAACCTTCAGTACTTCCTCACAGTACATGCATATTGTGGCAGGTTCTTGTTTCCGAGGTTTGATTTGTCAGGTACACACACCATCAAACCTTTACATCTTATGTTAATTCATTCCAGAAGTAAAAGAAACACCCATAAGTCTTTCTTTCCACATATACACACTGCTTTCTTACCGGGAGGGAGGGTGCGGGGGGGTACGGGCGGTCCCATCACACTCCCCACATGAGCAGAGAGGAACGGGAGAGTGTCCCTGGTGCCACTGTCCAAACTCCAGCTGCTTGGTGCAGTCAACACTGCGAGAGAGAAAGAAGAGAAATGACCATCACAATCCACTCACTTGTGCTGACCTGTTGGATCTAAACCTGAATGTCACGTTTCTCCAGAAGTCTTGCTCAAAATACCAGAATGGGTAGTCTTGAATGTTGAAACAAGCATCAAGCTGGCTCCTTAAGTAGCACAACAAACTAGATCAATACAAAAAGTGTTGGTTGACTCTACTGAAGGGTAATACTAGTGGACCAAGTACAATGTACACATGTTGATAGACCAGATAGACCAAATCAGCACTATCCAGGCAACATTAACATCTTGAATTTCCAAATACTCTGACATTCACACTGATTCAGGGTCTGTGAGGGCAAAACTTAAGCAACAGCGAATGCTACCCATCTAATTCTAAGCGGCAATCTGTATCTTTTGACTCTCTATTGGCATCTCTGTTTGAAACAGAAATTGTAGGTTGCTTTACATTCTCAAATTATTATTTTATTTTGAAAAACGGCATGGCATATTCCCTGAAATTTGACCTGACAGCTGAATAAATCATTATTCAATTTCAACACATGTCCTTGTTCATTATTATTTTTTTGATTATTAGATAAAAACCTATAACCTGCAGCTTTAATGACTTGAGTTTGACAGTCCTTAAAGACGTAATGGCATTGATTTAAACCATATTGTCACCTCTGGCTGTACAGGTGATTATGGGATTGTGGAGGAGTAGAGTGGTACTGTTGGTTTAGAGAATCATACACACCCAGTCATACCTTTATCAGCCACAGAGAGATTGGGGTCACTGCAGGGTTTGCAGGGGCCAATGACCTGATGGTACAAAGCCCTCTGGTGATTGGTCGGCTTTAACGAAAAAGCAAAAAAATACTAATGCATATTATTTTAACAGTCATCATCTGGCCATTCAATCTGAAACATCCTTCATCATTGGTTATGGTGTAAGACATCAATAAACTGGATTTTGAGGCGCACCTGTCCATTCTCAGTGAGGTTAGGGTACAAGGCGCTGCTGGGACGGTCCCTGTGAGGCGGAAGAAGCATCAACATCTCTCGGTTGTGTCTGTATCGGTCAGGGAGTGATGGGGACCCAACTGAAGAGGGAAAAATTTAACTCACAGGTGAGACATCATGAGATCATGAGAAACATTTCAGTCTAGTGACCCTAAACGTTTCTACATTAGTGAACATACTGACAGTTCATCCACTAACTTGATTTTCAGATGTCGGTGCTCACCTCTGATGCTGGTGTGACCTGAGTTGATCATCTGAGACGGAGCCGAATGAGTCGAGCTCAAGCTGGATGATGACGGACTAGGCTGAAAATATTACACAGGGTGAGATACAGATTTATTTGTAGCATGTAACATACAAACCTGAGATAAAACCAATTGTAATGGTTATATACTGCCATTGCAATGTTTAATGTGTCATTCCTAAAGCGTTCTTAATGTGTGTTAACATGCTGATAGGCATAAGCAGTTTCTAAGGTGTGGCTAGGTAGTTGCTATGATGTTCTGATCAGTTGCTATGATGATCTGATCAGTTGCTAGGGTGTTGGCTGGATAGCAGAGTTCTCAATTGTGTTTCAATTCAGTATCAACGTAGCCTCTGATGGTTTTCCAAAAATAACATATTCACAAATCTGAGCTTGTTAAGATATCTTCTGAAAATCTTAATGGAGACATTTGTAAGTTTTCTGAATCTACTCTTTCACTAAGTTCTGTCATCATTTACTCACTATCAGGTAGTTTTAAACCTTAAAAGAAAGATATGTGGAAGAACGTTTGTAACCACACGATTCTGGGGCACTATAGACTACCATTATATGAAAATCGTATAATTTCTATGATAGTCAATGGTGCCCGGAACTGTTTTATTCCCCACATTCTTCAAAACATCATTCTTATTGAGTTCAACAGAACAGATAAATTAACACAGGTTTGACACAACTCGAGGATGAGTAAATGATGACAGACTTTGCATTTTTGGATAAACTGTTCCTTTAACGCTATGCTCAACGATAAAGGGAATCACACAAATGTCCTGGACCAAGAAAACACTTCCGAAGAGTTCATGTGGCGCACCTGCATGCGGTAGAGGTCCTCCGGGTGCTCCATCATGCCGTCCGTCAGGATGAGCAGGTTTCCTGTCTCACTGGAGGTGTGAGAGGAAAGAGAAGAGGAGGAGTGGCGGATAGAGCCCAACACATTCAGAGGGCTGGACATACAGACAGACAAACAGATACGTGCAGGGATGGAGTGACCATAAAGAACAGGACAGAAAAGAGGCAAATAATGGCAGGTGCAAGAGGGGGTGATCAAATAAGAGTAATGTAGTGTTGTAGCATGCAGGGATGTGAAGGTGAGTCGTGATAAACAGTTTAAAAGATGGAGGACAAGAGAGAGAGGTTGGTAGGTTGGTAAAACAAACCGCATTCCAGAGTGATACAGGCAGTCGTGCAGGTGTGAATGAAAGAAAACAACATTGGAAAGATGAGAAAAAAGGATGTTAACATGCACACAGATGCCAAACATTTGAGGAAAAGTGACAGCAGAAAGAGAGAGAGAGAGACAGAGAGAGACATGTGAAAGATGTGGTGGAACAGAGGTTTGCGTGTTTAGAGTGGGTGGCATGACTGTGTACGCGTGTTTATGGGGAATCCACAGTCAAAAAGGAAGGACTATGTCTTTGGCTAAAGCTCTTTAACCCAAATACATGTGTGTACACATAAACACACACAGACACTAAACATATTTATTACAATACGATATATGGAGCATAATGTGCTAAACAGGAAATAAATATTAAAACTAAATGAAAGGTTGAGGCTATACAAAATGCAATACTGAAAAAAAAGATTGAAAACTTTCAATTATAAAAAGTGAATGTTAAATATTAGTATGCAAAAACAAAAATTGTAGACAAATGTCCGACTATATTTGAAATCCAGACTTAAGTCTCAAAATCTAGTTAGGAAACGAATAGGATCGAAGTAGAAATAGCCATTAAAATGTCAAAAATAGGTAATGTGCGTGTTTTCCGTTAAAGCAAAATATAAACACAAAATTTTCACTTATTATACGATTAATAGTAACATTTATGATTTTACAAGTATATTTATATATCACATTTGCATAGAATTTTGATCTAAAAATGAAACGCAAATAAAACTTGAAAATATGTAATAAAAAAATATTTCCTGTTTGGCACACAGCTAAAGAGCATTGTTCTTATTTATTTGTATGTAAGTATGTATGTGCAAACAGTTTGCATTTGTTTTGCATTTGGTAAATTTTATATTTAGCATGCTATCCTATTAAGCTTATATTCAATTTAAAGTAATGATGCACCGATATATCGACCAATAATCAATATATCGGTCGATAAAAGCAATTTTTCAAGCCATCGGCAATGAATTTGTGCTCTGTATTTAGAAAATGTTAAGAAACATCATTGGTTTGATGTTCAATAGTAATAGTCATTGTGAATGAATAACATTCAGAAAGTTGAGAAATCTTATTTTAAGAATATGTATCGGCAGATATCACTCCGAATAATCGGCTATCGTATCGGTTGAGGAATCTAGTATCGTTGCATCTCCAATTTAAAGTATAATTATAACGTTAACAATAAAACTGGTTAGTAATGTAAATAAATCGTTTTGATAATTAAAAATCAGTTGATTATTTTAATATTACAATTGTCTTGAGCCATCAGCTGATTGGTCATTATGTATGTTTGTGTTTATGCATACATGTGTACTCACCTGTGTCTGTGCATGAGTTTCATACTCTCAGGACTCATGGGACTATGGGTTGCGAGGATACCGCGTGGGGTGCTGGCCCCTGAGCAGGCCGGGCTCAGTTTATCCAGACCGGGCAGGCCCTGCAGGGCCACATAGAAACACTACTCTGAATATTCACACTGTCTGCACTGAGACCCACATATACTGAAGAAGTCACATAACAGATCTAAAGATCTCACGTAGCGTTCATAAATGTATGAATGAATAAGAAGCAGATGTGAGGTCTCACATGACAAAGACTGCTCCTCATCATCTGGAACTGATCAATGAGTTTCTTGTGCAAGGGACGCATTTCCGGATGCACCAGCTTCTCATGGACGGCCAACCCCACGCTCAGGACATGAACCTGTCGAGTTATTCATGAAGTGAGTTTATTAGCCTTAAGATGAATACAACTTAGACAAATGCCGTGTTGTTGAACTGAAGAGTCAATGTGTTTACCTGTTCTTGCATGAGATCCTTGAGCTGGGTGATTTTCTCCGTATCTTCAGGGTGACTGCTAATGTATTCTTTATCGAAGAAAGCCTGCACAGCATCAAGCATAGAAGCACAGTCAATTTCTTGAACTAAAATGAATTTATTCACTTCAATGTATTTGATGTTTCATGATCAATTAAGTATTATGAAGGCTTCAATTTTCATAGACGATATAAAGAACAAAAGTCAGCCCAATGAAACAATGTTTTTTGTTTCAAACTCCAAAAATGTATAAGCTTTTAAACTTTAATTCTCAGAAGTGACTGCTTATGAATGATTATCTGATCTTTAAACAACCCATTTTACTTGTATAAAATGTGATTTATTCCAAAGAGAAACTTATTGAAACCAAACGATTTTTGGTTTTGGATCACATTTTTTATATTGATTTGTAATACAGCTATGTCTTTATACATATGCCTACAGTAACAGCCACGGCTTCAAGTGTCTACCGTGGCTTTAGTCTTCCAAAGTGCCAAATTCTGACACTCACTTCCTGGTATCTGGCGATTCCCCCGTTGACAGCCGCGTCAATGACTCCGTTGAGGCACATGCTGAGCAGGTTTACGTTTCCGTGAAGCTGCTTGTGTTGGTATTGGCTGATCAGGGTACGCAGCTCCTGGTTCTTATTTTCTACCACGTAAATGGCGTTCTCGAGCGGACTCACTTCAATCTATATAACACATAATAATGTAGACATACATTATACAATTTGCTTTGATTGTACATTCCGATTTTCTTATATTTTTATCACATTCAGATATTTTATTTGATCTATTTATATATTTCAAAAATAGATTAGAAGTATGTAAGATGTATGAATTTTGATGGTTTAACTGGTCGACAAATTACACGTTATATTAAAGTCCAAATTATTAGTCAAATTAATACAAACACTTCATGTATTTTTTCGAAACTGACTGCCAAGTCCTGGATGTCTAAACATATTTTATGTAAATGAATTATAAAAATCGAATGATTTTTTATAGAAATGTTGTTGGACTACTCACCAGCTCTCGTTTTTCCACCTCGAACCAACGGGAGATCCCGGGCAGAGGATGTGTAAGGATGAGTGTTGTCCGCTCAATCCAGAGACTCTGATAAACAACACAGTGACATCACACAAAAATGAACAAACCGGATGTTTCGTCCAAATAGTAGCATGAAGTTTCGTTACAGCATTGATTTTCCAGTATATTTGAGATGTTCACCTTAAATTCGTTCTCCCTGTCTTTTAGCCCCTTGTGGAAAGGACGGTCGTACCGAAATCGTCGGACGTTATTGACTCTGTAAAAGCTTTTGATGCGGTCTGGCACGCGTTCCATCTGTAACACGTCGACATTTTCTGAGACCGGTGTTACCGCATAGATCTGTAGGTCTGTGGGGCTTTATAAAGGAAATACCAGCTTGCAGGTTTTTGAGCAAATTGAAATTGTACTGCAAAACTACCAAATCTTTAAAACGTAATATGAATATCTGCTGAGAAAAGTTGCACACATCACTTTTAATCTACAACATTGGCTCCTTCATTGGTGTCGAGGTATTGAAAATTGCAAGTCACAAAGTCATTCAGCCTCTCCTGAATCTCAAAAAAAGTAATTTTACCCTCCCTTATTCCTCCACAGGCCCCACAACCATATAAAATTCTTATTACAGAGAGGGATACACTGGGCATCACCCTGTAAAATGGACTCATCTGGTTGATTAGGGTGTTGCATGGCAATAGCTTGTGGAAATTCTCCAAGCATTCTTTGCTGAAAGGCTTCAAGTCTCTCATAGTCATGACCCCGGCAAACAAACTCCTTATTCTGCGTGAAAAGAAAGAAATACAGATAAAGAGCAAGACCAGGAATCTTATAATCAAAGTTAAGCACAGACAATGGCCTTACATTTTTTATGTTTTTAAATAAATATGAATGAGAGTGTATATAATATGTTTTCCCTTCATCTTTAGAGTTTATGAGACAGAACAGAATATTATATAATATTTTATTCACTCACCCTGAGGAAGAAGGGAAATTTTCGTCCGTAAAATCCCACCCTGAAAAACTCGGGCTCAAGTCTCTGCTGCTCCATGATGTTGTCATAATACGCAGCCTCCATTTTCTGCATATAAATAAATCTTTAAATATTCACAAGGGATTTGCTCCTTCCTCAGCTTAATAATGCAAAACATTACAACAGCACATCAGTAGAAATTAGATTCTCTGAAAGTGTGGTTATATAAAATCTATTTATAAATTCACATATACACAAAGAATAAAAAAATAATTGCTGACCCGTATCCAGCTGAGACTCTGATAATCATAAAGGGACTCGTACTGGAAGGCTAGTTCTCGGCACAAGGGGATGCCGTACTCCCAACACTGAAATCAAATAACATCAAATTTGTTGCACAATTAGAACTAGATTTGCATTTCTAGAGGAAATACCAGCACTTCAAAGACACAAAAGAATAGCGTTAAATTTTAGAGCTGGATTTAACTGTAGCCACAGACATCTAAATTGTTGCAATTTAACAGTTTCTAAAGATCGTAAAACTGAAAAGACCAGTGCTGCACTATAAATCATATTTTAATCGTGATCATCATGATTTCTGCATTCCGTAATTCATAAAGTATAATCGTGGCAATGTTAATGTGATAATAGCCCTCACAAAACATCATCATGCTAAGCTCAGAAATTGTTCATGCGCATGATTGATAGAGAGCTTTGAAGTTGTCGTAGAAGTTCAACAACGACAGATTATTAAATGTATTTATTGAATTTTAAGTGTATTAAATAGGTGTGGAAAAAGTTCTAATTTGAACATATAATTGTGGTTATTAACCGTGATAAAGTTTTGCAAGCAGAACAATCTTGATTATCATTTTGTGCGGCCCTATATATCGCAATTTAGTTTTCAAATAAATTCAAGTAAGCTTACCAAACAAAACGAAACATTTGAAACGCTATACCTTTCCCTTGTTGAAGTAGTGGATGACTTTACGACAAAGACCCTCTTTGCGATGCCATTCACTCTGTGCAGGATAGTGTAGGAATTCTCTGAGAGGTCTTTCCTCCCAGTGTAGCAGCTCCCAGTACAGCAGAAGAGTAAACGCCGCCTCTATGAAACAGAACAGGATGTGTAGCCGAATTAATCTTGAGTTAGAATTTTCTATTGGAGGGGGTCAGTTGTGGTCTAGTGGTTAGAGAGTTGGACTCGTAATCAGAAGGTCGCTGGTTCAATTCTCAGTGCCACCAGGAAATGGCTGAAGTGCCCTTGAGCAAGGCACCTTACCCCTGTTTGCTCTGCAGTGATAACTGCCCACTGCACCCTACTTGTAAGTCGCTTTGGATAAAAGCGTCTGCCAAATGAATAAATATAATATAATATATCTATTGAGCTCACATTGACAGAACATGGAACTATCAGATCTCAGGTTCAAAGCCCCGATAAAACACATCAAATGTTTGAATAAAATCTGGAATGTAATAAAATTGAATGTCCATTTAAATCATGCAGAAGTCATTAACTTTTCTACTTTCATAATAAATAATGTTGGCTGGCTGTAGGCTACATTATCCCACTTTCAAAGATAACAAGCGAACGCCTTGGTTTCAAAATTTGTAAATATAATATTAGAGATGATTATCAGGCATAGCTATATTGAATTTATTCTTAACAGTCACCGTGAACCGAAAGTTGTCATCGTTTTAACTTCCATACTCGGATGCGTATCAAAGTGAAACGGAATATAAATTAGAGGGCGTGGCTTGAGTTTTTTTATACGAATTGATTGGATCTTGGAAAGCAAGCGTTTCTTTTTTTAAATAGAATTGCAGGTAGACTTGGGGTCCATTCATGGGTCTTTGGATCAAAAACCCTCAGGGATGTTTTTTTAAATACATTATAGAACCGAGGGTCTCGAGACGTCTTCGCCAATTTGCCATGTCATGCCAACTTGCAACTGTCAACAGAAGCTTTCATCCCTTGCCCCGCCTCCGGGTACTTCTGATTGGTCTACTGCTTTGGAACTGACATTGCTGAGCACCGCTGCGTGTAAAAGTTGAACTTGGAATCACAGACCTCGGGATGTCACGACTAGCCAATAAGAATCCAGTATTCCAGAAAGCCATGTAAAAAGAGATAATGGTTGTCTACTATGAGACCATTTTCAATTGGATTGATGAAGGTGTCTCACCTGTGTAGTTTTCAGCCTGCAGGTGCATGTCGCACAGCTTGTGAATGTATCGGATGTACATCTCCTCCTTGTTAATCTCTGACTTGTAGAAATTCTAAAACACAACATCAAATATCACAACACTTCCAACGGTAGAAATAAAACTCATCTTTGAGTTTAAAGGACAAAACTCACCAGCAGGTTCACAGTGCAGCCTATTTTCTTGTTTTCCGTTTCATCACCTTTCATGCAATCCCTGTCGACACAAGAAACAAAAGACGGCTTAATGCCAATACATAATATAGACACATTAAAAATTGTCCATAAGCAGAATGCACACTATACAAGACGTGTGTTTTATACCTGTAGTCAAGAAGTCGTTCCATTAATCGTGTGACAGACGTGACGAATGAAACGCCCGTTTCCCTCCAGGTCTCCTGCTCTATCTTCTCCAGCAGACTACACATAAACAGCACACAGACACATACGTGTGAGAGCACTTCACATGTTGTTGGTAAAAAAACACCTTTTAATAGCACGCAGACTCTCTCTGGTGTTATTAGTGGCATCTGATTGGTTGAACAAGGTTAGTTTCATCTTACCTGGGGTACGGCCCAAAGAGTTGTGTTCTAAATATCCCGCAGCACAAGGCAAAGCAGAGACACTCAGATTATAACAAGAGCAGTACAACAACTGGGGTTGAAGGTGTGTGTCGGACTGGAGAGGGAATGTTTTTGTGTGTGTGTCCATGTACGTATGTGTACTCACAGTAAACTGAAGAGTTCTCTGTAATTCTCGTCTCCTTTGCCTTCAGATACCAGACTGTCAAGTTTGTCAATCAGTTCTGCCTCCACCTGTAAACATCAACAGAATTAAAATCAGATACACCGACACATGATGTAGATTGCAAGATAATTTAAGGAATATTCCACCCAAGAATATATCAAAATGTGCACATGATTGTATTTTGGTACCATTTATTCAAATCTAAACGGCATGTCAAGATCCAAAAAGCACTATTAAAGAAGTACAACTGATATGTTCTGTAAACATCCATCTTTATTTTATGTCTCCTGCCACCATACAATAGCTTTTTAAACTGTCAAAGAAATGAAATATTTTAGGGTGAGCTGTTGCTTTAAGAGAGACAGAAAACTATCTAAGATATACTGGACCTGTTTAAAATTGCCGTTCTTTCGCTGTTCCCAGTCCATCATGTCATGGAAGATGGGGATCATTATGTTTCTGACTTCATTTTGTGGTACAAGAGTCACACCCAAAAACGGCCCAATCATTCCCGGTATAAAGTGGATTTTATTCTCACCTGCAAAAAAACAACACTGACTTGTGCTGGCTTAGTTTTTAGCAGTGAAAATTGAAAATCTTTATAATATGACTAGCCATGAGCTTTCTCAACCCCGTGAAATTTTGCAAAAGTCGATTCTTGTCACATTTTTACTAGATTTGTTTAGTTTATTTATTTACTCACATTAATATCCAAGCAACAAATGCTGAAATTATGTAGTTTAGTTTGATTTATAACTTTTAACATATGGGGCAGCTTCCCAGGCAGAGATTAGCTTAGAAAAGATATAACTGATGTGCATCTTGAGACAAAACAATTGGACTGATATGAATAATTTGTATTCTTTAAAAGTTCAGGGGTTAGGACAAGAATAAAACATAACAGTACGAAAAAAGCATAATATACAAATAGCCATTTAAAAAGACCAAAAATAAATGATGTAAATGTAAAATAATACAAGAAAAATACTTAGCACAATGTTTCTATGTGATCTCTGTTTAATAAGAAAAGATAGATATATTTAAATAAAAAACATGCTTACAAAAAGAAAAAAATGCTTATAAATGAAGTAACATCCAACACTATCCGGGAGAAGAGGGCTCTTGAGATACCGCACTGAATTCAAAATCACAGAGCTCTCTCTTTCACCTGTAGAGGTCAGAATTGCTTTTTCTTGCAAACACTACTTATATGTGTGTGGACGCAGAAAAATGCAGGAAAACATCAGGAAGGGAGAAGTTATGAGAACACTTACCCAGATTCTGCCACATGCTAAATAGTTCATAAGCCATCATGACTCTCATATCACCATACCTGTGAGAACAAGACAAACAGAGCAAAGAACGCATCGCATTGAGTTATAAACCACTTCAGAAGAAAACACAAGGACAAACAAACACAGCCTTGTAGCATGGAAATCTATGCTTTGAGTACATACGACAGAGGCGAATGTTGTAAGTAGTAAGCTTTAAGTTTCTTTCGTCATAGCCTGGTTGGCTAACGCAACAGGTGAAGAGAACCTCAAACACCAAAATATTAATAGAGTCAGATTCCATTCTTCTCTATGTTCAACTTGAACAGGACATAACTAACAGTATATATAATGTACTAACAATGGAAATCTATGGGGTGCATAGCATGAGAATCACTTATATTATTAAAAATATACAAACTTCACAGGTTTCTAAAATATTCAAACCATAACATTGAAACATTATACAGCTACTTAAGTTATATGCAATCATTCATGATAATAATCATGGAAATCTATGCAACTCAGTAAGTTTGAGAGGGATCTACCAGATATGTTGAAATGAGTAAAGTAAAGCAGGTGGACTTCTCTGTACTGTTTTTAGATCTACTGCTCATTATTGCCCGTGAATTTAAATGATAGAGACTTACTTGTCAAAGACTTTCTTTCTTTTGGCTGGTGTCAGAGTCTCCAGCTGTAGACTGGGCTGATTGATAAACAGTACAGCCAGACTGAAGTATGAATTCCACACCTGATGCACAAATAAACACACAAAAGCTTTAGTGCCTTTTCTGCTCCACCGTAAACATCAGACACTTTATGGAGATCTTGACAAAGTTTTGGAGGAGACTACTAAAAGTGCTTGTACAATTGCTCATACAAAAGAGTGCGATGAGGATATTGCTGACAGCTGGAGTGTTGGCGGACGAGACACAGGCGCGGGAGCGTGGGTAATGTAGTCTGAGGGGGAAACACGGGAGAGACAGATGGAAACGAGACAGAAGTCTCCCCTCTCGGAAGGGCCTATGATGTGGCAACTCGGGAGGGTGTCCTGGAGGCTGACGGGGAACACACACTTGACAGGATGGAAAGCCTCCGGGACGGTTCAGGGGGTCCATGGAGGTGCCGGTAGCTCAGACGGCCACGGTGGTGTGGGCTGTTTGGGTGGCCATGGGGGTCATGCCCGCACTGGGAGTTTAATGGCTGTGACGCTGGAATTGGGAGAACTGGGGACGACGGCTGCCATGAGGCTGGAGCTGGGAGTGCTGGAGGTAGGGAGGAAGCAGATTTGGGGGCCATGGGGGTGCCGCACGCAGCGGGAGCCTAATGGCCATGACGCTAGAATTGGGAGAACTGGGGACGCTGTCATGGTGAAGGGGCTGTAGAGAGTTAACACAACCGTGGCATACCGAGGGCGCTTGCCACCACCGGTCTTTGTGGCCTTGATGGGGGTAACAAGGATGGCCACTTCGTACAAACACTGCTCCCCCCAAAAAAATTACTTGGGAAAAGTCCCGGGAAGTAGCCGTCGCCCAGGCGCAAGCCAGTGCCAGAACCACGATGGCCACTGCAGAGGAGTCAGGGGAAGCATCGGAGGAGGAGCCAGGGAAAGCCTCCCATGCGGAGTCAGGGAATGGCTCGGAAGAAGGCTTGGGCAAAATTGAAGAGGGACAGGGGCGCAGCTCTGGAGCTGGCTCAGAGAGCGCTGGATTGGGCCCGGTACAAAACTCCGGAGTGGGCTTGGGAACTGTGGCAATCTCTATTTTAAATAGAGGGTCGAACTCATAGAGCAGCTGAACCGCAAGAGGGAACTCCGGAGCAGAGATACTGTGGGGCTCTGAGGCAGAAAAGGTGGGTGGCTTTGTGAGCAGTGAAGCCAGCTAGCTTGAGTTCGGAGATGCCGGCCGGCTCGAAAGAGTAGTGGCGTGAAGGTTCGGGAGAGAGCTGGGTGGTAGAGAAGTGAGGTGAGGACCTGGAGTGAGCCTGAACAGCCCCCCACAAACGACCGGTATTGGACAACCATTGCTCAAGTCCCCATCAACCCTCCCGAACGCAGAAGTCATTCTTCTGTCACGACTGCCCCAGACTCGAGACATGCTGGGATTGCAAAACGATAATTTTAATGAGCATAAACACAATACATTGAATGAGCACGATGTAACGGACGAGAACGGACAACACAGGGGCAAACATGATGAGTGTGAAAGAGTGTATGTGATGAGGATATTCCTGACAGCTGGAGTAAGGGCGGATGAGACACAGTTGCGGGAGCATGAAGGCGCGTAAGTAATGTAGTCCGAGGGGGAATCACGGGGAAAGCCAGAGGGGAACCGTGATAAAACTTCCGATCTATGTTTGGCTAGTGTCTAATAATATAACTATTTATATTCAAATAATTCAAATAATTTAATTGATTATTTTATTGTATAATGAAGGTATTAAATAAATGTTGTTGTTTAGCCAAGTAACGCTTCTTCTTGGCTTCTTTTGCTTGTTATCAGAAATAATCTACAGGCACTAACGTTTGTGAATGTGTACCAGAAGTTAAACACAGTCCATAAATACGCCAATGCGCAGTAATTTTTTGTTTATGATGTCACTTTGAAACAGTCTATGATATAAAGTGAAATATTTTCTACAACATTCATCCCATAGTATGAAATAAAATGATATAGACAATAAACAAATGAAAATGAAGAAAAGAAAAGAAAAAAGAAAAAAACATAAAATCCGAGAAATGTATGTTTAGGGACTTTAATGTTGATTTTACAATGACTTTTCTGATTTAAATAATAATTGTAATATCTTTTTTAACCAGCAAAAGCCGCACACCTTTAACCAGAAAGTGTCACTCAGTTACAGAACACCATCAATCATCTAAAATCAAGACCACTTTAAAATTTAAGCTGGTCTAATAATGACTAGATTGCTTTAAGCACAGTTAGTCCATTTAAGTCCAGCAAATGCAGGTAGCACCTTGTATTTCTCTAATAGATAACCTTCATTAATAATTCACTAGATTGAAACTTTTCAGAGGCTATATCACGGCTCAACAACACCATCTGTTTTGTTCAGGGAGATCTGCTTCATCATGAGTGGATTAGAGAGTCCAGTGCCCAATAGCGGGACTACATAAACACCCATACGGGTCTGCATACATGTGAGAAGAAAGTGTGTAAGTGTGTGTTTCAGTACACATCAGTCAAACGTTTGCGAGGATGTGTGTGCTTTAGTCAAGGCCACAGACCTTGAAATCAAAGTCGGCGTCTGTGAAGCTTTTATGGAGAGCAGGGGATAGATATTGAGTTGTGCTCACGATGATACTGCAAGAGAGAGAGAGACCATGATCAAAACAAGACTTTATCACCATTGAAAGCTTTATTTTAACATTCCGGATATTATAAATATAACATAAAATATCGGGATTTGTCTAGCTTATAAACATGTTTATGAAAAAAAGTTTTTGTTAGTAAACACCGTACCACTAGAAACGAAAACTATAAAAGAAAAAAGAGACAAGCATATGACGGAGGGGCGGATTCTCACTTGCTGGTTAGAAGGCGCATGACGTTCCAGTCCCGAGGAAAGATGCTGAGCTTCATAAGGTTTCTGAACACACAGAAGATCTTCAGCAAGAATTCCTGGAAGAGATTAAATGCACGAGATAGATGTTGAACCACATTATTATTTAATACACATTTCTAAAATAGTTAAGTAATATTACACAACTCTCTGGAATCCTTGAGGTCGATTCTGACGGTAACTAGTTAAACGTGTTTGTGTAAAGCACATGATGTTCCCAGGAGTATTTCGACTCACCTTTAACTCCTCTTTGCTCTGGAAGTTGTCCAGCAGGTGTTGGAAGTGAATGTCTGACATTTGACGCAGGAGGGACAACAGACACGACACGTATTCACCCTGCCAATCAGAAAGCGGGGAAGTCTCTGTCAGCCAATCAGTCTGTTCATTTGATCTTCAAACATCCAATAAAATGCATTGTAAGGGAGCGGGGTGGCAAAATGAATGAGAGGTGAGGAGACGAACATTCAGTATATGGGTGAATTTCAGAAACAGACAGAATATAAAATAAAAACTTTTAAAAATAACTTAAAGAACTCAAAGTACTATCTTTCCAAATTGCCATTACACAAATGCAAATAATAAAAACTTTAATGCATAAAGTATGTATTCATCATAGCATAATTAGTTATACTGTTGTATACTATACTGTTAAAAATGATAATTTACTAATTAAATTACACATGAAACACTCTATGTGGTCTACATGAAATTCACCATTATGAAAACATAATATGTGAGTCAGTGACTGTAAGAGACATAAAAGACAACAAACACATAATAATGTAAAAGAGAGAGAAAGGGGAGGTGGTAATAGAGTGCAACAGTGACCACCTACTTTTCCTTATCACCAGGATTTTCTATAAAATGTCATGATTCTGCCTCTTTTGGTCATGTTGTCTTAGTCTTGTGGCAGGATCATGACAGACCCACGTGTTAAGTGTGAAAGAGACATGGCATTGTTTGTATTGGCATGACATGCGCTCTCTTTGGTCTCGTCTCTGTCCCCACCCTCTCGTTTCATCATAAGTGATTGTTAAATATTTCATTCCCCGCATCTGTTCCCTTCTTGATTTGGTTCCCAACTTTATGCCCTTGTGTTTGCTGTCCTGTGCTGATTCGTTTTGCTTTGTGCCCCTGTGTATTTCTTTCTCTGTGGATTTATGCCGTCAAGTCACGATCAAGTTGTGTAAGTTCTTGTCTATGTCAAGTGTTGTTTAGTCCAGTCAGTTTATCGTATCCTTGGTTGTCATTCCTTTAATATTGTTCATTGTTGTTTACCCCCTGGTGGGTTTTTGCTTTGTGTTATCGATTAAAGTTATTGTTTTGCCACCACCTACCGCTGCCTGCAATTGGGTTCATTCTCAAGTTGTTTCCTGATATAAAGGTCATATGGTGTGAATACGTGTTTTTCTGTGTCTTTGGTGTATTATAAATTGCCCATGCATGTATTAGATTAGATTATTAGATTATTAGATTAAATTGCAAAAATTAAAGTGTCGGAACAAAAGATGCTTTCTATCTTAAAGCGAATGCTCACCCAGACCTGCCCGAAAAGCCTTTTGCAACCCCACCCCCAGTTTGTGGTATGACTTGACTAAGACCATCCAAATGTATATGCAAGTAAGGTGGGCATACCTGTCAGTACAAATTCTTTGGAACCTGATGTTCCAAATATGGTAAAGGGCGTTACATTTCTTTCACGTGCTTGCAGTATTCGACCAATCACCACGCACTGGTTAACTGGCCAATCATAGCACAGCTCACGTTTCAGATTATTTGTATTTAGTACCCCAACTGTTGCGATCTCTAGCCAGAAAAGGAAGCGTTCGGGAAAAGATGTTGAGAAAGAAACAGAGAGATGGTGATCTCAGTAGGGGGGATGCTAGCAAGCAGGTGGGTGAGAAGATCGAAGGAATGGAGGGAAGGGTAGAAGAATCAGATTGTTAGTTACTAACAGTGATTTCGGCCGTGCACTGTGGACAGCGCTGCCCTCTTACCGCCTCCTGCGACTGAGATTTACTCATGATGGCCAACAGCGTCTGTAACAACACATCTAACAAACTCTCCACCATCATTTCCACCTCTTCCTGTACAGAGCTCTCCTGCAAACAGGAACACAGAAACAGTTTCCTCGATCAAAGCTGAAAATCAGAAGTCCTGAAGATTTGTACAAGAGGTGATTGTGTTTGTGTACCAGTGAGCTGCTCTTAATAATGGAGAAGATGCTGCTCAGGATCCCCGAACAGATGAGAAGCTCCTTCTGTTGCCTCAGATGCAGATGAATGTGATGTAGAACGACAGGAAGCAGTATCCTCCTTGATTCTGTAGACAAAGAGAGACAAAGGTTGATAAACATGCATGCCACAGTTAAATTGATGTAACTGAACAAAGGTGTTAACCGTTAACTGGTTTTCTGTCTACACAATAGAAATCAATGGGTACAGCATTTGTTCGGTTACAAACATCCTTCAAAATGTCCACCGTTGTGTTATTCTGATGAAATAGTCATAGTTAAAATGACAAGAAAAAATTGGTAAAAAATAAAAGTTAATAAAAGCATATTTTAACGATGGTAAAATCACTGTGCAATGTACAACGTACAACTACTAAATGTTTTAACAAAAATGCAGCATACAATCAAGCTTTGTAAACTAGTTTAGTGTTCATTTATTAGACAAAATGTTTTCTGTCATATGTAAAGTGTCGGCTATAAATTAATCAATTAATGTAAATCAAAAATATTCAATAAACAATTTTTATAAAAAGGGAAAATGTCGGCCAGTCAAAAAATCGATTCGAACTATACTAATCACCCTATTTGCCAATCAAATAAATAAATGAACCTAAAACATTAGGGACACAACTTCTGTACGTTGGATTTTTTCATTCATTTTTGATCACATGTACCGATTTGCATATTCTGTTATATTGAGCACAATAGGTTCCTCCAATTTAATGTATAACACTTAGATATTTTACTTATAAAACTATTTAATTGGTGTACAGTTTGTTTTTCTTCAGATTCATTAAAGTCATGAAATGATAAGTTAAATTAATACAATTGAACATACAGTGGGCAATTCCGATCAGTATAATCAAACACAGCTGGACTCAAATGAGAGTTAAATATATGAGTGTCACAGCAAAGGGTCTGAATACTACGGACCATGTGATGTTTCAGTTTTTCTTTTTTAATAAATCTGCAAAAATGTCAACAATTCTGTGTTTTTCTGGCGATATGGGGTGCTGTGTGTAGATAAATGAGGAAAAAAGTTTCTGCATGTGACGTTCGGCATAAAGCCTATATTCATATTAAAACTTTATTTCATCTACAGTTGTCACACATCAAACGCCACACAGAATGTTGAATATTAAAACTCATACCCGGGAAGGAGAAAAGTCTACTGTCCACTGTACGTGCGATGGACTGCAGTTTGACCACGTCCATGGACTGCCCGATGTGCACTGTGCTGGGCATGCTGCCCAGAGTTCCCCTGACAAATTCTGCCACTTCCTGCACTGTGAACATCTGCAGGAGCTCATCAAATATAGCCGGGAATGAGTTGAGAAGGGCAGCCTGCAGAGTAGATAAAGAAAGACAAGAACAATGATGTAAAGTTCGTTTTGGTGAAGGATATAACTCAAGATGTCAAGAGACTGTTGGCCAAAGATGGGATCATGGGAACAATCTGGTCATCATCCAGTAAGCAAGTCATTGATAACGTCACAGTGTCAGAGATTTAAATATTATTTCAAATAAAGAAAAGTGACATTTCTCCAACCCTGTCTACTTCTGCTTAGGTCTTTTTCCAATCCCCTGTTTGCTCAACAGTCCAGCGACACCATTCATTGCAAGCAATATCATCTTTGGTTCCCAGTTCAATACCAGAAATGCTGGGAGTGATCCAAACTTGTGAGGGAAGGTATTAAATGCTTGTGTGGGAGAAGATTGAGCATCAAACACAGCAATCAAAACTCAAACACGTCAAACCAAAACCAAGCAGCTTTGGGGGAGTTGGGAAGCATTTTCCGGTGTTGGTCAGTTTGTTGGTCGATGTTGGGTTCTGGTGGCTGTCTGGTGGTCTGGAGTGGTTGCAATGATGTTTTGCACCTGGACGATGGATTGGGTTGTGAGGGTGTCTCCATTCCGTTACTGTGTGACAATTCAACAAGCTGCAAACTACTTACGGACAGAGGAGAGGGCCGTGGGGCATTACAACTCAACGGCTGCACGCAGCTGCCCTGGTTGGCAGTGGCTGGTCCTGTAGGAGGCTGGGGACCCTGGGGGAGTACAGTGAGGTGGGGCAGGATTGGGTCAAGAACCGGGGCAAGTATGGGAGGTGTTCACAAAGGTACAATACGGGGCAGTTTAGGAAAAAATTTAAGTCAATAAAAACGAGATTACAGTCTTGGAATTCTTAAAATGGTGTGTGGGATGGAATGTAGGGTGTTCACATGTTATTTCTATCACAATTTTTGGCAAGCATTAAAAAAGGTCCTACGGAACCAAACACCACACAACGGTTCCCCTTGTAACTGGCTATAGCAATGACATCTCCAATGGAAAACGTTATATCTTGTGACCAGATATCATCTAGCAACCACCTTAGCAACCACATAACACAATCACCACATCATCCTGACATGCTGAGGTTCATTTTTCACAGTTAAGCGACACCCAAATTGTCTTCAAAACTGTTGTAATGTTCTTCAGAAACATTCAAAAATGGTCTAATTTTGTCACATCAGCAACTTGGAGGCTGTGGTGTAGGTGTCGATCTTCTCATGTGCCCCTGGTCCTGTGTTCTTCAGGTTTAACACTTCACATCTGCTTCAACCATGCATGCAGAGCTACTCCAGAAGCCTGAGGAAAAACCTCACGTCGTCTGATCGCATCTCACTCTACATGAGAAATAATTTAACAGCTTCTCCTTCTGATGGGGCTGTCGAAAGCGTTTAGATGTGCAAATTCTTCAGGGCAGACCTAGACTGACACATCAATCTGATAGAAGACTAAACAAACCGAGTCTAAAGAAAACAGCTTTAATCCTGTTGGCTTTATATGTTAAACATTTACCTTAAGAACTGTTAATATCAAGTTATTTATTTTCATTATTTTCTCTTTTATTAAAACACAGACTTAAGCTTCAAGCATGTTTTTGTTTGTTATTTGTCTCGTGTTAAATGTAGAAAATAACATCATGAGTGTACGTTGGTATGAATGTAATTACTTCTAATATGAAGCCTCAGACCATTGCACATTTGTATCCCTTATTGTACAATTTGTTGTTTAATTTGATATATTTTAATAGAATCTTCTATGCATTGGACTCTTGGGAACTTGCAGACTGCTTCTGTACACACAGTCGTCCCGTGAACTAATGAAATTGAAAGAAAATCTCTTATCTTTGCCATTAGTTTGTTTCTGACCTGGGTGAAAATGAGGGTCTCCGAGCTGCGGCTGTCCAGGCTGAGCACGAAGCGAATGGACTGGAAAAGCTCCTGGATGCTGGCGCGGAACTGGTCCTCTTCCATCCCGCAGGTGGCCCGCGAGTAGAGGATCCGCGACTGGACGATGAATTTAAACAGGTATTCCAGAGCCTGGAGGAGATTTATAGTTAACATGTGTAGATGAAAAAATGTAAATGATAACTTAATGTGTTTTGACCGATCCGAGAGCTAACCGATAATGCCCTCAAAGGTGAATTCAAGATAGCTCATAATTCCCAGATTCAAATATACTCACGACTTGGATCACAATGCTTAATAACATTTGCTGGGGTCGAGTTTTTAGTTCTGGTCCTTTGAGGACAACACTTGCTGCTATAGCCCTTTTAATGCAATCTATTATTTATTTGAGTTCCAGTACAAGCTGAAGCGTGAATGACATTGTGGATTTTGTCTCTTGATCTATTGCATTATTTGCACGGTAATAAGCATAACATTAAATGATGTAACTGACAAATAAACAGCTTAGGCATGTTCCCGGTTTCCAGTAAGAATGAAAATGTCGCTGCTGTCCTTCTAAAACCTCATATCTCCATATTTAGATTTTTTGTCATAAATAATTTATATCATCGACCCTTCACTGGGTTTTGCAAATATCTAAAAGTCTTCTTTTTCTTCTTCATGTTTGTTGCAAGACGGATGCTAGGAAACACTGCTTTGCAAAAAGGGGGAAGTTACATTACGTAATCGTGAAAAGGGCCTATTAGAAGTAATTTCAGAAGAACAGCAACGTTGTGTAAAGATTTTTCATTTGTGGTTGGGAACATTGATACAGTATATAAACTAACTGGGGGAACGGTGAGAGAATTGATTAAAACAACCCGAAGTCAAAAAGGAACATCAGTATTCGGTGAAAAGATAACAGAGATATTACCCGCATTGCTTCTTGGATGTGATCCTGTCGTACAACTTCAGCTGATCGGTCCATATACCATTTCAGACAGCGAATCAGCTCTCTGAGTTTAAAATGGAAAATCTAGTTAGATTATGTTATTTGATATTAACCATTTTTTTGCAATGTTGCCCCAGAGAAACAAACCCCTTCTGCAGGCCCGAAATATTGTCCTGAAAAAATAATCACTGAAAATGGATGTACTTACTTGTAAGCCAACGCTCCAGCGAAATGTTTCTGGATGTAAGTGTCCATTACAGGCCTGAAGTGATAAAACTTACTGTCCCGAAGTAGATTGATGACAAACACCTGGATAAAGAAAAACACCAGAGGTCAGTTCAAAACTTCTATTTGAAGGGCATAATATCTGGAAACAGAAAACACTTTAAAAAAAAAACAGTGGCTTGAAATATGCAGTTTGGAGGATAACAAGGGGTCATAATAATTTGTTTATAAATAATGTTAACTAAGATTTTTGTTTCCAAATAATTCTTAAATTACTTTTTTACAGTTAAATAACTTATAGGTACTGTTTCTTCAACAACAACAAATGTAAATGGTCTACTTGCATACAACAAAGTGACAAGACATCCATATATGAGCAGGACCATACATTTCTTATAATTTTTATATTTTTAACATAATAATATACATTTTAAAGTCTGCGTTAAATAGAATCAGACAAAAATTAAATGATTCTTGTTAAAAACAAACTTCAGCCATTTTTATCGATGGGATCTTCTAGATAGATATGCAGAAAGACAAGCTTAACCTCATTTTATGCTCAACATTAGTTTGTCTGTTAATTAGATAAAATGCTGAGATGAAGATGCTAAAATATAACATCATTTGATTTTGATTTGCACATTTTGATTTATCTTAAAACACTCACAATGTAATTTCCACACGGTGTAGTTACATCTGTGTTATTTATGTTTTTAAGTTTCTTATTATTAAGAGATGTGAAAAGAAGATAGAATAAGTGACCCTAAACTTTTGTGTATGTTGATGTGTCTTTCCAGTATCAAAAAGTCAGACTCTTCATAGTCTGTAGCCTAGTTTCAGAAAATCCGTTTTCTTTTGACTAAGGAAAAAGTTGAACAAAGTTTTACTGCTTTTATAACACTAATCTTGAAAGATTAAGGACTTTTTCCTCCCTTTAAGTGTGTTCTCATTTTGCAAAAGCTGAAAATCTCTTGAAGTTGATTTTAATTCACAAAGACAAGTGTCTTGACTAAAAATGGCAAACTCCAAAGGACTATTGTACATTTCTCAAAATGAACAAACCAGCAGGGCATGTACATTATTCTACGCGCAGAAACATGACAGATGTATTCGGGCAAGAGAGGCTAGAACATCTTGACTCTTTTTGCAGAAGTACAGGAAGCTAAAGGCTCTCTGGAGACGGCACCATCAGGCAGCTGTGAACGCCTAATAATGCCTGGATCCACGCCAGCAGAAACCCTTCATTTTTCAAACCGAGAACACACACAAACACTCTGCTTGGGCTCTCCTGAATGTGATAAATCGTGTATGTTTAAGGACGTGAACACGTACAGGCGTGCTTGTATAGTAAAAGCGGGTCTTGATGAATGAGGACTGAAGACGTTATTATAACAGTGAATTATTAACGTTAGTTAGACCTACGTGGTCTTGAAATAATGATGCATTAACATTTTCTCACCAGTGATTGGAATACCAGCGGTCCATATTTGTCCGTGTTGTCATCCAGAATGGAAAACAGTGTGTCGAGAATATCTTGAAGAAACTGGATAAGAAACATAGAAAATTAGCATTTCATTCACATTACTAAGACATTAATGATCATCAGTTCATTTTTTATAAAGAAACGGTGTACACAACAGATCGCTCACTTTGACAATTTCCTCCCCGCAGACGTGCCGCAACCGACCCAAAATGTCCATCACACGGTCCGGATGTGCTTTCCACTTTAATAAAGCTAGCAGATCGACTAAAGAGACATAATAGGAGCATGTTATAACCCTGATAAAAAACGTAGAAAATGATGCATGCAACAAAAAAATGCTGTACCACGTTTGTAAATGATATTGCATTATTAAGTGTTTATACAACAGTTTGACGGCACAAGTTTATAGATAAATTGGAAACCATGGTGATAGTGGTGGACTATCTCATGGCTCTCAGCCTATCAGACTCGAGAACCAGAAAGAACTGTTATAAATATGTAATGACATTGTTAATACGGGATAATAAGCTACCGTTCTGTGTTAGTTTAGTGGAGGAGAGCTGAGTTGAGATCCAGAGGTTTTCCTTGGTGCTGCGCTGGAATATGAGGCTGGATGGGATGTTTGGGCAGCCGTTGAAGTCGTCCTTACAGCAGGGCAGTCCCAGGTATAGAGCGTGGTTACTGAAGGTTGTGTTTTCATCGCACTGATTCATTGACAAAAAAAGACATAGTTTTACATTTCAACGAAAGAATTTCTGGATGTTTACATATGTATAACTTTGTTGATGTTTGTATATATTTTTTAAGAGGGCTTTTAACACCTTTTATTGTGACAGGAATATCTAGAGCTGATAGAATAGCTTCGGGCAGAGATAAGGGAGTGGGTTCGGCAAAATCTCGTGACAGATATCGAACTAGGGTCGCTATGAGAGCACTGGGGCTATATGTCGGCACGCTAACCACAAAGATTTGCCGGCCTAAATAACTATTTTTGTATTAAATATAAATCTTAAAAGAGATTTATCTATGTTTACATTATTTTATTTCTGTTTTAAATTTATAATACTTTAATTATAAATATAAATAAATAAGAACTCAAAATTAAATAGTTTTTCATATTTTAAATGAAAACAATATATTTACTTAAAATGTTTAATACATATATTATAGATATTTCATTAATAATTTTACATAAAATATTTTATTTTTTATTTTTGAACCATAAAAAATATAGATATTATGTCTCTTTTAGTGGATTTATAAATCCACTAAAAACAACATAATAAATACATATATTTTATATATGTTATTATTTTAAATTATAATAAAAAAAGAATAAAATAAACTTTGTAATTTTTTTACACAACACATTTTTACACGACACATTGATTTTCGGATGGTCGGATACTGTTTGTGTTCCACACAAAACCAAATTAATTGTTAATAATTGAATAGCAGCAAGCAAAGCAATAGCGGACATCGCCTTCACCTTGTAGACGTAAAGCTCATGGCTTTCATCTGACAGCGTGGTTCCGTCCTCCCGCATTAGTGGAGTGAAAGCAAAGCCAAAAAGCTTTTTCTCTCCTTTGTCCTTTGCTGCAGACACACAAAAGAGGAATACTTTCCAATTTGGCTGATACATTTCAAGTAGAAGCCCTTTCAGATCATTCAGATGCATTATATTACTATATGTACAAATTTTTGGTTGGTCAAAATAGGTAAGCACAAACTATACTTATCCTCAGATCAAAAAGACTTTTAAGAGCATTACTATATCAGTGATTTATTGAAAGTGATGCATCCTTACTTGAACAGTGTCTAAACTCAAAACGCAGATGGGACCCCCGGAATCGGTCAATAGGGATGGGAAGTTTGATGACCTCACTCCAGCGTGGACTGTTGTTGTGGTAGAGGACGAAAGATCGGTATTCGCTTATGTTGTGTTCTCCTGATCCCAGACTGATGCACTCCTGTTAAAATGATATAAAAAATGCTCAAAGAGAATAGCTTTTGTGCAGCAAAGTGGCGCACAATAATTATGGGTGATACTACATAATTCAACAGAAAAGCTACGTGTAATTTGTACATTAAGACATAATACTTGGTTTGACATACTTTGAGGAACTCGCCATCAGCGTAGAGCACATACATGGTGACCTCGATGTTCTTCTGAACGCTCTTTCCGCCCCTTTCGAAGTCTCCTCTCTCAAGTATGAGGTAGAGATCGTTGCGTACATCAACTACACATCAACAAATACAAAATTTACTCTTTGAAATGCCAACAAAATTTGGTAAATTGAGTCATTGTGTAGCTTCTGTTGTGACACTAAAACACGTTTGTTTTATATCCTGCTAACGAATACTAATGACATCACAACGTCAAGTTAAAAAAACAGCATTCGTTTATCTTACATTATTTTAAAGTGAATGTGGTGTTTTTTTATCATGTTCCTACACCTACATGTTTTTTTACAAGTTTACAAAAGAAGGTTGTTTTGGATCGACCCATGCAGTTCTTTGAATTGAACTGCTCTTTTAAATCTTTTTACAGAGTGTAATAAAAGCCGTCGCCATGTAAAGGTCAAACCATTTGTCCAGCTGAATCCTGCAGGAGCGAAAAATGTCCCTACGGGCGGGAGGAAATACTGCCCAGATTTTCTTCAGTTTTCGTCACGGCATACATGTCCCCTGTTTTAGGCGATTCTCAGATTATCGACCCCTTTTAATCGGAGGACACGGCTTCCCACATTTCGGCTGCAAAAATGTGGCCTCATCCTTGTTGTCACGCCTAAAATAGATATTCTTTCAGTCTAGAATAATACTTGGTGTGCACAAGGGAAGAAAAACTTTTCTCGCTGTTAGCGCAAGAAGTTTGTGAGGCTTAACGCGATTTATTTCAATTACAGTTGACGCAATGAACGAAAATGGAGAATGTTGGCTTAGAAAGCGGCTTAAAAAGGATTCTTGTTGTTAACATTCACCCGCAGCTGAATCTGCAGACAGATACGAGTCTGGTGATGTATATTTGGGTTTATACTTTAAGCGAAACTTACATTTGCTCTGTTAACAGACCACCAGATATCCCTTGAATATCTTTTTTGGGGTGCACATTTTCTTATAAAAGGAAAAAAGGACCTCTCTCTCTTTTCCCCAATAAAGCCGATGATCTATTTATGCGTAAAGTAGCTGGCAAAAATAGTGATTTTTGAGAAATAAGGAACACAATGTTGCATCTGAGGATCTGTCGTGACTTGGCACAGCTTTGCATTTGCTGTTGAATCTATAAAATGCTATTAAATAGAAATACAAACTATACAGATTTATCCACAGTTGTATATACGGTAATAAAACAACATGAGCTCTGCTATAACAACACTTTACAACATTTCCGAGTATTTGCAAACACAAAACTCTTCTTAAGATTCTTAAATCTAATCAAAAATACATCAGATTTAATGTTTTATCAAAATACAAAGACATCCATTTTTCTTATTTCTATCATTATTAAACTCCAAATAGATTAAAAAATTAGACAAATTTTTTGCACATTTTTTTTTACATGGTTCGTTTACATTTGGTGCCCCGTAGTACTTTTCAATATTACGTCCAAAGAAACCAACAAGAAAGGAATCTAGATAAGTGCATATGGCCTGCAGCTCCACTTCGAAATGTTGGATGGACCAACAGCAAAGTATGAACGACTAAATAAAGCCTGGCCTGTTTGGCTAACAGTATTTTATAGTTCAACACCACAGTACAAATGTTATCTGGCACCAGCAGGCCGGTTTCTCTGGATTGCGTCCCTGTTCAGAGACTTTCTGTAATGGGTTACAGCCACAGTCTTACAGGCCTTTTCAACACTGCCTAAGAGTCGTCTGGGTTTATAAAATCCACATAAAGCGCTCGATTGAGTGAACGACTACAAATTCCTGCCAAAAAGAAACACTGCTGGTGCATCCCCAGCTGAAAAGAGGAAAAAATCCAGACAGCAGTAGGATTTACAGGTATAACAGATATTATGGCTGGGGGTATAGATTGTTATGGTTTGTATAATAAGAGGAACGTGTAGAACAAACCAAAAAAACGGTTTATTGAGTGTTGGCAATTGTTTGCAAGATCCAATTAATTGCAGTAGAAAAATAATGCATCACAATACTGAAGTAAAGAGTTAGCATCTAGTTGCAAAAAAATAAAAAGTAAATCAAAGTAAAAGTACAAGATAAAAGGAAAGGAAAAGAACTGAAAATACTAAAAAGAACGATAATATAACAAAACTAAGCACATATAGGTAAAAAAATATTCAGTTTTATCATTTATATTAAAAATAAATAATAAAATTAAATAAAAATTAAATTCAAGTAGAAGTTCATATAAAATGAAAATATATATAAATTAAATAAAAAATTAAATTAACAACCATAATAGTAATAAAAGAATAATGCGGATGCACTTGTCCGAAACCATAGCGTCTCTAGTGTTAATAACATTTTTGACAAGTCTAACAATTAAACCTTCTTTAAATAGCTGCCCTGTATATCAAAATTGTTTGATAAAAAACTTTGTACCGCAATGCACCCAAAACCTGGGACCATGCATTAGCAACCAGCCAAATGTGATCTCTTTAAAGAATGATGTCAATGCATCAATCTGAAACCAGCCCCTTTGAGAAATACCCATGTAAGACCCCCATCACACTTTGGCTACTCGAAGCGTATTGAACTATTGGCGTTTCAAAATGCTGAATTGAAAAAGCGAGAGCTCCTCTGTGATTAGAATTGAACTACCCCGGGCTGCTCGATATTGGATGATCAACCCTTCACTGAAGCTCTTGAGAAGATGCACGACCTCAGAGACGACTGAATAAAAATCAGCAACGAAGATGGAGGAGGCTTGCAGATCCCATCAATCTACTCGAGGGGGATGAAAGACCATTGCTTGATATTATGGATGAGATGGGTGGGGAAGGGTCTCTGGAGTTCACAGAATAAGTCAGATCTCTAAAGGTGCACCGAGTGACATGAGAAACATCAGGTGGCGGCTTTTGAGACGCCCCGGGGCTTCTGCTGAATCAGAGGGACGGGATTTTGTCACTGGGCTTTGACGTGGCAAGAGTCCAGCTGATTTCACAAGCCCTCTGGGGCATCGAGCAGACAGTTAGTGCAGTCTGTTTAAATGTGGGTCATGTTGGTACAAGCATGATTCACCCCAGTCAAAATGAGGGTGATGTGACCTTACGGGTCCAGTACTAATGCTCATGCCTAATATAAAATGGGCATTAAAAAGCCATAGACAAAAGGCGGGATTTGAGTCATGCATATTGCGGTGGGCTATTTTCACTTGGTCCAGTTAGTAAGCAGCTAACTGAGCTAACCGTAGCTAACCTTTACCGAGATAAAAATACATGGAACATCTTAGAAACTAAAATGCAACACCAAGTCGAGTTTTAGAAAATGTTAAAATATAAATTATTTAAAATGAATAAATGAATTAAATGGGAACGCAGCAGTTCAATATGGACATTATCAATAGTTATCAACATACAGTAAAGAATACCAACAGATATGCTTTAGCTGTTTATTGAGATTAGAGATAATATATCTATATAATAATAAATATAACTTAATTTAAATTATAATTGATGATTATAATAACAATTATTATTATTTTGCTCCCTTCATAATTTTTATTTTGGTTGCTAAATTGTAAACATTTACATTTAGTCATTTGGCAGACGCTTTTATCCAAAGCGACTTACAGTGCACTTATTACAGGGACAATCCCCCTGGAGCAACATGGAGTAAAGTGTCTTGCTCAAGGACACACTGGTGGTGGCTGCTGGGATCGAACCAGCAACCTTTTGATTTACCAGTTCATTGGTTTAACCCACTAGACCACCATCTCCCACAAACTCTCGTAAACAAACTTAAAATGCAACAAACTTCTATACATATTTATGTTTACTTAACTTTTGGGCCGCGTAGTTTATGTCCTATGCCTTTTGACTATACTACTTAAAAACAACAACTTAACGTTGGCTGCTTAATTTTAAATCCTTGTTCAATTTTCTGGAAAGGACACTCACGTATTTAAAGTGATAGTTCACCAAAAAATGAAAATTCTTTCATTATTTATTCAGCCTTGTCATTTTAAACCTGCATGACTTCAGCAGAATATTTTGAAGAATGATGTCAAATTGACATCATCACATTCATTATCCCTTCACTTGCATTGGTCATGTGTTCTTCCAATAGAAGTAAATGGGATTGTTACCATTAGCACAAAATGATAAAATGACTTTTTCTTAAAAAGCTTAATTCATGAGACTTTCTTAACAGTGTGCCATTCCCGAAGTAGAAAGTCTCAGACTCATTACGCCCCAAAAACTTAATTAAATCCAACCGCGACCTTCACAGGACTTACCTGGCATGATGACATCAGGAAAACCCAGCTTGCGTGTGACGGCCACGCCGCGGTTGAATATCATGGGGTTTTCCCTTCGCACCTGCTCCATGTCGCCTCGCAGTAGCTGCAGAGATATTATCAAACCTGCAGGACGACAAGAGTTTGGGCCAAATGTGAGATGACTTCATTACGACTGGAGTAATTATCATCTACGATTACCTTGTTATTATTTATAAAACCGGGTCTTTATTTCAGAAAATGTGATAAGCTGGCTGCCAGTAACTGCTACAAAGACATTGTTTTGTGTCTACAATGCTGCTAATAGCCTGGCACCCCGCTACCTTTAATCCTTCATTAAACTGAATTTGCCAGGCCGCCTGCTGAAATCAGTCATTTGGATTGCCTGACTCCTCCTATTCCCAGCTGGAGGGGTTTTCCGTTCATCCAGGTCTTGAAATATTCAGCCTATCCCCTCAACCCCAATATGAGCTCTCAGTTGGAACAGCTGATGTGTCAATTATTGCCCTTAGAACTTACTTCCTCTCATGGTACGTTTTTGGGACGTTTTTAGCTCCTCAAAGTCATTTTGGGTTCTTGTATCATTTACATTCTATTACCGCTTATTCACAAATTATTAGACACATACTGAAGATATCAGAGGACCATCAGACACAATACATTTCGATTTCTGCAAAATCGGGTTTCAAAGACTTTTTACAAGGACTTTTAAATTTAGCAAAACAAATACTTGAATTAAAGGCCCATTCAGTGAAATTTGGCGGCATCTAGTGGTGAGGTTGCAAACTGCAACCAATGGCTCACCCCTCCTTTTCAAAGCACTACGGTAGCTGATAAAGAACAAAGATTTCTCTTCTTTGCAGGATGAGATATCATATTTACGAAACATGCTCTGTAGAGCAGTTTGTCCATTTAAGGCTACTGTAGATACTGTTAGGGGACCCGCAGTGTAAAAAGGTTATAAAAACATAACCCCTCATTATGTAAGGCATTTATACACCTATGAACACAGAACACATTGCATTTATGTCAACACATCCTCCAAAAAATACACATTGGAGCCCTTAAAATAACTAGCAAATGTCTGTCTGTTTTTATATTGCTCTTACCGTAGTTAGTGCTGGGCGCTGTGTATTTGGTACTAGACTTGCGGATAATGTTCTCATGGATCTGGTACCACTCATTTTCATTATTACAACTGGGAAAGAGACAAGAAACAAAAAAAGAAGACAAGCATTAAGAGATTAAGAAGAGATGAAGAAAGTGGATTCATCGCTTGTATTCCTGTAATTCCCAGATATGTAGACTCAGATGTGAAATGGTAAGTATAGACATAACTCAACATTGATACTAACAGATCTTGTCCAAATAGGGCATCATAGAATTAGCTTAAATAGGCCTGAACTCTAAGCTAAATGAACTTTTATTTTTGAGTGAAACAGACCAAGAAATTAAATAAATGTAAGGCAGGATTTGATTTTTTTATTAGGAACATTGTTTTGTATTGCGTAGGCTACTATCTTAATCAATTAAATTTGGTTTTTAATATATGTGACCCTGTTTATGAAAACCCAACTAGTCATTTGTGATTTTCTTTTTTTAAATCATCCAAAATAATCTTAAAAATATCTTGTGAAACCTTGATTTCTTAAATTTTGATGGAGTAAGGCCGTGTCAAAGATTGGCATCAATGTTTAGGAAACCAACTTCTGTTATTCATGTGTCATGGTTTCACCTCTCCCTGTCAAGTATTTCTTGGTTTAGAGGTGGAATCATACAGAATCCTCTGTTTCTTGTGGGGAGAGATGGTTTTGACACTTACGGCCTTCCATACTCTCCCCGAGTCACGTCATTGTTCCCTACCCTCCTGTTTCCTAGTTTGTGTTAATTACCTCCCCTATAAAACATCCTCTTGTTTCTTTGTCTGGTGCGCGTTCATGGTATGTCATACCTGGTGTTTGATGCAAGCTTATGAAGTTCCTCGTCCGATGTTACCTTGCCCGTTCCTGTATCTTTGTGGATGTTTGCTGTTTGCGATACCTGGTTGTTTGCTGTATGCTGTTGCTGTTCTGATCTTGTCTATGCCAAGTCTTTGTTCCTGTTTCCTGTTCCCCGTGTCTCAGTAAGTGTCAGTTTAGTGTTTGTTCCCAAGTGTTTGTTTTATAGTTTAGTGAGTCAATGTTTGTTGTCAAAGTTATATATATATATATCCCTGTTCTGTTTTACCCCATCGTGGGCCTTTGTTTTGCCGTTTGTTTAGTGTTTTATTTGTTTAATAAACCTGTTAACCCCTTCACCACCGTCTCTGCCTTGCGATTGGGTTCTACCTCGAGATTCATAACATTCATGCATAATAATAAAAGCTAGTGTCAATGAAATCATTAATTCCAGTATTTATCATATTATGCATGAAAATGTTACTGTCTCACACATGATCTATTTTCGGCAGTGATTTGCTTGGAAACTTTAATGGCAATCTTTCGCTAACACGCAAAATTGGCAAACACTTTCTGATTGGACGACTTCATGTTACCTCCACGAGCGAGTGCATAGGTTTTATAATGTAGCATGAATGTTATTATTTGCGCTAGTGGATTACAAAGTCAAAGTCATTCCAAGACACGAATAGAAGTAAATTGGCGTCAGGTGATGCAAAATTGGTTATCATTGTTTTAGCAATCGTGTTTTCGCATGACATGTTTTCATGCAAGCCAATCAGTGAAGAGCTTATTAACGTACCTGACAGCACACATACATTTGCGAGACGTCTATTTGATGTCTGTTTTACGTCTATAAGACGTATTTTTTTGATTGTTTGCTCATCTGCATAAGAGTATTCCTCTGAGATATCATATAGACATCTAGAAGACGAATTAGAGTGTATGTAAAACTGCCTTTTCTAAGACTTTCCTGAACAGCAGATGTTTTCCAGATCTTACGCAGACATCTTAAAAACGTTCCAATGAACCCTGGGATGTTGTATTTGTTGGTTATATTCGTGAAGACCCTCCTAATCGCGTGATGTTTTTAAGTTTCACGTGATGCAAAAACAAATAATCCCTTGAGGGACGCAATGCAAATATTAGCTTTACTTTTGGTGTGTGCACACCATCGCCCTTTACATACCTACTGTAGGGCTGGTCGATTATGACAAAATTCATAATCACGACTATTTTGGCCAATATCGAGATCCCGATTATTTAACACAATTACTTTGAAGAACAACTTGGAAAACTGAAAAAACTTGCCTTTTAAACTGTGAATTCAACTGAAAAAATATATATAAATGTAAAAATAGCACAGCTGAAGCACGTGAAAAGCGGTGCGCTTTATATGCTGTTAGATAAAATGTATAAATATATATATTCCGGAGGATTTATACCACAAGAAAAGAGAGGATCCATGCCAAATGTATTGCGGCACAATCATTGTTTCTCACTCGATTATTTAGTTTTTCTAATTATTGAGATTGAGATTCAATTTTTTCAATTGAAAGCCAAAGTTGACGACTACGATACATTTTCTATTAATTGCACGGCCTTAACCTACTGTAGATATACGATAAACCAGTCCCTAAAATACAAATAAGACAAAGCAAAATATGATTTTTTGCATTTCATATCAATTAGTTCCTGTCTAAGTAGGCGGTTCTTAGCAAGTTTAAGATGTAAATGCACCAAAGGTGTGTCTATTCAAAACCACTTCGGTCAAGTGCAGAAGCTCACTCAAGTGTATTTTCTATAATAAGCGATAATGTTCGCATTGAGAGACAGTTAACCCCAACCGGCACCGTTCATAAATTAACACTCTGAACAAGCCACCAGCTAATGAAAACCTAGCAGTCAAGTACAGCCAAGCACTGAACGCCATCACCTATGAAGACTATCAGTGCACTCCACAGTTTAAAACCAGAGACGCACGGCCCTCTCGTGTGCGGGAACAGAGCCAGTACGTTCCAGCATTAGTAGCTGGTAAATCGCTGCGGGCCAGTTGTTGAAGTTTTGAGCACAGCAGCTCTGGCCTGAGGGGAACTGATGTTTTTAAAGCCTGATCCAGTAGTGTCTAAAGGCGCGGTAGCAGCTGAAAGGGACCTCCATCAGCTAATGCTAGTTTAACGGCGGGAGAGCGAGCAGATGCTTTGTGGGAGCTCCCACAGAGTCCATCTGGTTGACTGTCGCTGCGACTGGTTCCAAGGGCGTCAAGGGTGGTTATGGTGTGTAGTTCGCAGGGTCGCACCGGCCTTACGCCGAATGCACAAGGAACGCCGCATGCCATGTTTCTTTCACAGGCTCTTTGATGATAAAAGCTGCTAAATTACAGAACATGAAGGGGTGTGTTCACAGCAAATCGGACTGGCTGAAACGCATTACATTCCCTATCTAGTCTACCACTAGATGTCTACACGTAACTAGCATACTCGTACACACATGCGCTTGCACACACAGGCACAAACACTGCCCACAAACAAATACACATTTAATCACATTTAATGCATATATTACTAACAATGTCTATATTTTGTATTTATGCATTTCGCTTGAATCCAAAGTGACTTCAAGGTGCATTCAAGATATACATTTCATCACTGTAAGAGCAATACTTCACTTAAACCGATGGCTTAACGTCACATTATTGCTGAGGTATCCAAACAAATACTGCCGTTTCCTATCTCTCCCACACACGCACACTTTCTTTCTTCTTCCAGGAGTTCTTCTTTCATTTAACCAGTTCTGTCAGTTCCCCAGACCATAAAACAGAGGAGGGCTTACCGCATGGTTGCGCACAGAGGTAATGAAAGTCTGTGATGGAGATAGCTAGAAGATTTGACCACGTGTCACCGTCCACGAGGATATATACCCGTATGCCGCTATATTTGCTGTATTCTGTTTTCTGTGACACGCAGCACTTTTTTAAAACGTGTGGGCTGCGCTGCCGTCTAGTGTTCCTGTAGTTCACTGGGTATAACACAGTATTGCACAAAGGGCTTTGAAACCCAGGGAACACACATACTGATACATATGTGTAACAAGTCGCTTTGCATAAAACTGTCTGCTAAATACGTCAATAGAAAATGTGTCCTGCTAACACAGGCAGATACAACATCTTAACAAAAAACTACAACACAAATAACCCTGATGGCACACAAACATGATCTGGAAGCCGTCTGTTTGATGTCTGCATTTACATAGTTTGCTTATCATTATGGGATTGAATAGACACTGCACAATGCTTACATGCTAATGCTAATCTTAAAAGGCGGCAAACTGACATGAACTAATTCTGAAATGCTCTTAGCATGCCCTAAAATGTTATGTACTCTAGGCAGAAACCATAAGCATCTCGAGCTTTTGGTAAGTTTCACTGTTTTTAGGCTCATCTAGGAGGTGCCTGTGATACAATTTGTTGAGTAATTCACATTTGTGAGGGCATCTTGTCATTTATGGAACGAAGATTTTCCGTCTGTTTAGAACGATCAAGGCACAATTTACATGTATTTATGTTTACAACATGTTCAGCTCAAATGATCGAGTCTAAAAGAATCCCCGGTACTCTAATAGCTGGAACGGAGAGGTTAATATATTATTGAACTGTTTTTATCCATCAACTCAAGTGTTTTGTCAAGGCCTTAGATTCCGTAAACCAAGCGACCAATTTATCACTCCTGGTTTATTGTAGTTCACAAAAACACAAAACAATCTTTCTGTCTTTACGTAACTGATCGATCATAAAGACGAATGATTCCACAGGGAGTAAAAGAGACTTACGTGTAAACTTTAAGCACAAAGTCTTTCTCTTCTTTAAGTTCAGAGATAGTCTGGAGGATGTCGCTCATGGCGAGCACTGCACATCCATACGGCCGGCGGTATTGGACATGAGGAGGACCTTTCTTTGAGTCGTTAAGCAACATCCGCCCTGTTGATCAGAAATCCTGTTATTTTTGACTATTTAAACAGACTGTAATTCCTTTTGATACCACTAGGGGAGCAGAATTTGTTTAAAGACACAATCCGTAACTTTGACCTTTGACTCTCTGTCGCCATCTCTGCTCGCAACAAAACATTGCATGCGTACTTATCTACCTATCTGTTTTGAAGTGAAATGTCATCAAACTGACATCTCATCAAAATCATATGTGACAGGTCAACTTATAAATCATCATTGTAAGCTAATATATCATGTATACAGTGATGTTAACTAAGTTGATTTTCATATTACTTTGATATTCGGCATCCTTCACAATTACAGACTTCTCTTAAGTGTGATAAAAGGTGAAGGAAGAGATGCTTTTCTATATTAAGAATGGCCTGTACAGAGCCAGAAAATGTCGCCTCTGATTTGCGGGGTCACCGGACCTGTTCCACTATTCAAGCCGTCCATCTTTGTGAAGCTGGAACAGCAACACCGTGCTTACGTAACAGATCTAGAGATGCAATTGTGGCAGCAGAGAAATGTATTGCCTCATGGCAACTCTGCCACATTTAGGTCAAAATAAAGGAGATGGATAGAGCTAGGAATTGTGGGAAGGCGAGAGATACTCACCCGTCCTAATGACCTGCGACACGATATACAGATCTCGCTTCATGTCTTTGTTGCTAAGATCCTGTTAGGGAAATGAGAGAAGCAAATGAGCGTTTGTTAGATGTACACGGATGAAAATATTATGCAGAGCAAATGGAGACTGCTGGAAGAATTGTCCAACCCTAATTTCCACATAATCTGAGCTATCCATGTCAATTTCATTGCGCTGAATTTGCAAAATACAAAAACATTACTGATACCTCCATTAATTCTCTTGAACTATAAAAAAGTAATCCCTTAAAGAAATTAAATGAACACTATTTTGTGTTAACGTCTATTTGTAAGCATGTTTTTTACAATCCCAAGCAATAACAAGAGTTTATGAACTGTTCTCACCGTAAAGAGCGCGCAGAGACGGTCGACCTTCTCTGGATTTTTTGGCCCGCCGTTTTTGTTAAGTCTTACCATAAATTTCTCACTGTCGAAAGAAATTGAAGTTTAGTCAAAGTTTTCATTTACAAAGGTAATCATTTAGTCGAGAAAACTAAAACAACTAAAACCCATATTGGACATCAACTGTACTCCATTTCATCCTTTATTAATAAACATTTCATGTTGAAAAGTATGGCTGCGAAAAAAATGAAGAGACCATTCCAAATGTTCATTTAATCATTATTAATAGATGTATTGTGACCATTTCAGTCCATTGTCTGTTGAATTACAACAAAATCAAAGCTCAGGGTATACAAAGTCATCCAACGGCAAGGTGAAAGACTGACAGCATGACAAGACACATGAAAATGTAAAAAAATCCAGGATATTACATATTTTTTTGTACGTTTTACTAAATACATGTACAAATATTACTGTTGTATTCCTTAAAAGTGAATCTGAACTTATTTACTTTTGAGTATTTGAGGTCTGAAAAACTACTGAGCACCTTTTCTGTTAGTTTGACCTGTTCATTTTCTGCAAATAAATGCAAACAGAAACAATAGTTTTATTAGAAATTTGGGAGGAATATTGTTAGTTGTTCACAGAATGAAAACAAAATAAATATTTTACCTAAACTCATACCGATAAATAGTAAAACACTGGCCGTATATGGGTCACCTTAAAAACGCAACCCATAGTCTTTAGAAAAGACCTATAACGTTTTCTTTTGGGTCGTGGAGATCAGGTAACTAATGGCCTCACTAACCATCTTTAGTCGTCAACACTGTATTCATTAAATATCTTCTGAAACCAAGTGGATGAAATTTTAATATAAATGTAACTTCAGGGCCCCTGTTGCTCTTAATGACAACAAATTAAAAAGACACTAGTGAATTATTCTAGACCCCATACGATAAAGACACTGGCGGAGAACGGCGCTGTGCACAACTAATGTTCTTCTTCTCTCTTGCTTTCCAGCGTGGATGTAAAGATGAATGAGTCCAAAGGGCTATAATCGGATCACAGGAAATAGAGCTGCACACTTCCTGTCTGCTTCAATACAGCCTAATGGAGTCTGGGACGCCACACGGGCGATTACAGCAAGAGACCGCAGCTACGACAAAGTGCTTGACACGATCTGTGTGAGAGACACGCAGTTGCTAGAAATATACAGTAGGTGCTTTTTGGTGAACCTTCTCTTTAAGAATTTAACATTTTGTTTTTCCAAATGTTTAGAATCACGTTGATTCAAGAAATGCTGGTGCAATGGACTCATTGCACACCAATGACTTTCTCAGTAAAGTGCCAGTAAAGTCTGAAATGTTATTGTCGAGATCTTAATTAGATATTAATTCACAACTGCGAGCCAGCTTCCCTATGCCGAGAATGCTTCACATGCCATATGCCATCCACAGGAACCAGTCCTCATGCATATCAAATACACTGCGTCAAAAACAAAACTGTGCTTCAAAATATTTCTCTGTTACCGATGCACTATGCAAAACATTAGGTCCTCCGTTTTTTCCGAGATACAGACGAGTGACTTTTGGGGCGACTTCATTTATTTCTGTCATGCACAACTGAAACGAATGCGAGTATATTTTGTGTGTGTGAGATCAGAGGCCCTCACTTGAACACCACAGCTAGGAAACATGGACTCTAGTTCTATAAGGTTTGATTACAGAACCAGATGCACACTTAAAAAACTTTATCATTATTTATTATTAAAGTACTCATTGATCGACAATAAAACCTGAAGATTGTGTTAAATTGTAAATGGACCGCCAACTCTTATTTAAATTGTTCATTTATTCATATGTGGACGTTTTACCCTAGTGGATATATATAAAGAATTTTTCTGCAAATTAACTAACAAAGCTTCAATTGTCTTTGAATTACTAATTCAATGCATATATATATTAACTGAATGCCCTGCACGCTGATTGGTTAATTCAGGTTCAGTATACAATATTATTTGATCGGATGGCTCTCTGGAATACTTGATTCTGATTGGTCGGCTGCAACATGATCTGATTGCTCCAAAACTAATAACACACTTCTTATCCAGATACTGCAAATCATACCGGTAACACCTTTTCTATTTAACATATCACTCTGTTGTCTCTTATACTCACAAGTAGAGATGCACTGATATATCGGCAAATAATCGGTATCGGCCGATAAAAGTAACTTCTTGATCTGTAGTTTAAAATCAGCCAATGATCAGAGTCGATATATTCTGTCTATTAAATGAGGAAAGGAAACTAATACATTTTTGCTCTGAATATAGAAAAAGTAAAAAAAAACAGCACCATTTTAATGTTTAATATCATTAGTCATTGGATGAATTAATATCGGCAGATATCACTGAATAATCGGCTGTCGGTACCGGTGGAAAGATTTAGTTGCATTACAAGTATATTTAAAAAAAAAATCACAGAGTAATTTTTCTTAGTAAAAATGTTACTTTACTACATTATAAAGCATATATCATGAGCTCTACTTCATTTCATTAATACATTACCTTTCATGCTTACACTTACATAAAATACGTAAAAATGTAGTACTTTCTGACTTTTTTATGCTTCTTACCTTCGTATTTTTATTACAAATTTTACTTGAGTAAAAGAAAGGAAGTAATAAGGAAATCAACATTTCCTGTCCAATTATTCTCTAATGAGATAATGAGATGAGATGCATTACACCCTGCTTCTCATCGGGGTCTTTATCACTCTTTCAGGTTGAATAAGCAATTTATTCTTTGATACTTGAAGCGAATCTTCGCTGTCATGTGTACCTGAATGTGTCTACACAATCCTGCACATTTTATAAGTTGATATTAAATCACGCTGAGAAAACATCTCTACTGAGAACAACCAATAACATAGCTGGAAGGCACGACCCACTTCCCTGAAGGAGACGGTATTGTCTTCTGATGGCAGAAAGTATTCATTAAAATCTTCTCTCACACTCAGCACTATAATTCACTCAGCTTTTTCGCGCTGAAACGACTCAGGGCCGATTGTTCAAATCCCATTGTGTAATGATTGTTATCTCATAGAGCACATGGTAATAACATACTTAACGTCCGGAGTGTGTGAAGGATCATAGGATATTAGGCTGACGTGTGATCCTTGCAAAACATGTTCAGACGTTGGATTTGGCAAGGACAAGGGTTTCAGTACAGGAAATGAACTACTGGAGAGCTTGTAATACAATTATCAAATGTAAATATTGAAGGGCTGTAAAAAGCTTTATTATACACTTCTGTTTGATTAGAGACACGCAGGATTTTAAACAGTTATATAAAGAACACGACTACCAGAGATGAGATAATGCACGTACAGTACACGTAATGGCTGACAGTAAAGACGCCGATAAAGACGGATCTTATCACTAACTAAAACACTAACACTGTGTCTACACCGGACACGACAGGCATGACGCGACACCACAAAAGACGTTTGAAACGCATTTGAACCCATTGTAATTGTAAAATTTGTCCACACTGGACGCAATAAACCCATTACAACATACCGTGTTTCGCTTCGCATCGGTCGCATTGTAAATGTTTTCGTTATATAAAAATAAGCATCTAAATGACATATTTGATTAACCACAAATTATTGGTGTAACAATACAGTATATCAACGTATGTCATTTTAAAATGATATAATTTTTTTTATTGATTTAATAATAAATCTGAATTCCAGCTTCAATTTTTTCCCTTTTCAAAAAATTGTAATACAATCGTAATCGTGAGCCCAGTGTCGTGTATCGTTACACAGCAACCACAAACGGTTATGTTTACATAAATATTAGTTAAATAAAGTTGATATTGGTAAACATATTTGGGTTAAAAGTTCATTCTGGAAAAGCTCCCAGCATGCACCGCAGCATGACTAGAATCCTGCAGTTACTGTTATTGTTTTCATGAGTTTGTTATGCTATTTTCATGTTGACTTAAGAGTCATATAAAACCGTACAATAATAAATCGCAAGGATGATAATTCAATTACGAGTATTTCATACAACTGTTAACTGAGAACCACAGAAAGTGAGAAACAGATCTGATGGAGATATGTCGGCCTGCTGGGAGTGAAAACAGGGCCACTGTAGATGGAACAACAAGCATAACATTACTCCCATCACTTCAACCGGAATTGTTCTTGTTGCATGCGAGCAAGCTTAAATATGTGCGTCATGATACGGGCGGGTGTGATTTGTGGAAATAAGTGGCAGACATTCAAACAGAAACAGGTGAGATACTTCACAAAAGGAAATTGTGAGATGTTGAGAAACAGACCGTTTGGGGGCAGATGTGTTACGTATCCTTTTTGAAGTAACATGAAAACAAAAACAAAATTCAGGGGTCTGATGTACACTTATTCAATAGGTACAATATGGGCAGTGACACGCGCATAACGAGATTTATAAATGATTACATACGGACACTTGACTGTGGTTTGCACACATCTAAAAAAAAAAAATTGTACGCAAAGGCCTCTGGTGTTTCGTACATAATTGATCTATGCATTTTATTCTGAAAAATCAACATTGTTTTCACAGTTTTCACGGTACATCCAAATTCTGCAATCCTAACTTTGGACATTTATCAAACTACCTTCATCCGGCTCAAATTCTTATTTTTATCAAACGTCCAGGAACGCAAAAAAATAACATGACAGCAAATATGCGTATGATTCACTTCAGAAGTCGGAATCAAAAGAAAAGAGATTTACTTTAACACTCGAGGTATTTTCTAATGGACTTCCGTGCTTTTTGAAGTCAACTTCCTTTCAAGTTATCTTTACTTTTCCTTCTGTATAATAATTGGGTTGCGCTTGTGAGAAACTTTAACCATTTTGAAAATTTGCTGCAACGTGAGTCTCTGTAACAAACCAAATGGTTGCACACGTTATGTCTCTCCTTTCAGTGTTGACCAGGAATGCTATAAATTTGGATGAAACCTGTGGCCCACTCCAGGGTCAGACAGCTTTTGAGAGGGAGGCAGAAGCACCATTATCAGCCTGTCAAAGCCGAAGCAGTTAGGAGTGGGTGGAGAGAGAGAGAGAGAGAGAGAGAGAGAGAGAGAGAGAGAGAGAGAAAAAGAGAGCTCTGTGGGTGCTTTGTGAATAATCATCTTGGCCGGCTTTCTTCGGCTGGTGCAATTTATATAACACCAGGCACTTTGGTGTATTTTTCCAGGTTTGCAATCACGATGCAGTTTGTCCATATAATAAAAGGACGAAGAAGAATTTGCCGAGCTGAATCCTATTTTTTGTCAATGTATTTCACTTAATTTGTTGCATTAAATAGGAATTTTAATAATCAATGTGAGGAAACATGTGGGCATCCCTTGACTGAATATACAGTATCATTAAATGATTGAAACGTGAAAAGTGGGTGATTGCAGGGGAGGAGTTTGGATGACATCATTTGAGTGGACTAGCCAGATATTTTGATGCAAATTAAAAACACTTTTTAATCTTTACAATAATGTACACACTGATGTATCACTCACAGTAACACATGGGGATAAGTATAAGGAGTGGATAGATTTCATGTTGAATGCCGAAAATGTCATCACTCAAATGTTTTACCATCATTTACTCACTCATTTGTCATTTCAAATCTTCTGCAGAACACAAAAAAAGATATTTTGAAGAATGTTGATAACCAAACAATGGCAGAGGTTTGGGTGAACTATCTCTTTAACTTGATCCTTAAAAGCTCTGAATCCATTTGTTGGTTTTGCTAGCTTCTTGTGTCTTACATGTTGAAGAATGTTAAACAAGCAAAAGCAAAGTAAAGCACAGCGGATACTTTCTAGACGTGCCATGAAAGATCTCAGATGGAATGAGACATTTAGGAAGGATTTACAAAGAGAAAGCGTTCTGTCACATTGGTGAGACTGATCAGCATGGTGTCCGTCTTTTACGGTCAAAGTCTCAAGAAATTTATGCTAACTTAACCCATAGCACTGTGACCAACTTCTTTTTCAGTTGAGCCGGTAAAATTACTGCCTTCAGTATTAAAAATGAGTTATCTGGGAAGAACGTACGGGAGGGATTTGAGGGTCTGGACACCCAACTTAAAATTTCCCCCAAATGAACTCAACATTGTTTTAATTCTGCGTCATATTTAAAGAAGGTTTCAATAGTGTGTCATACATTTCTGACAAGTTAAATTGAGTCAGTATGTGTTTTCACGTGATGCTGAACAGAAGTCTTGTTTGCTCGAAACGGTTACTATAGCAACAGCTCAAGGTGATGTAAATCAGTCCTAACAACAACGTTTTACAAAGTTTTTCAGATCAAGGACATTTGGATTACTGTGGTCAATTATATGGACATGTAATCATATTTCCAAACTTGACAAGTTAGAAGGTTGTCTGAAGGCCATGTGCATAATACACAATAAAAGGAGCATTGTTTACAGTAGGCAGATTTTAAGCCCGATAGTAACTGTATTGGAATTTATTGTTAAACATAAAAACCGATGCCGAAATGCGTTTTGCTAAAAAGTTTCATCTCTAAATACACTCACCATTAACTGACCGTTTGTATAAAAAAATGAAGTACAAACTAAAGCAAACTCTATTATGGTAAAATACAGTAAAATGGTGAACAGATGACACTGCTCTTTTAAGTTAAGGGGCTGTTCTCAGTTGTTTCTTTTTTACAACATTCCATAAAGGGAAAAACGTATCTAACAGAAAGATTAAAGTCATCATCTCCAATTCACAGTGGCTTGCAAAGGCTTCTCTAATTTAATTAATGAGGTGTATGAATTACTTTTTAAACAGTCCCGAAGGAGAAATCTGGCAGTGGCCTCATTTCTCTTAAGATTAACGCATTGAACTGCGGAGGAAAAACAAAACAAGCTGGCTTTGTAATAAAGGATCTCCTCCATTTTAAGTTTAATTGGAAGCGATGAAAATGGACATTCTTCAAGATAGTTTATAACCGAATGCCTGAACTGCTGGGTTTCTGAAATGAGTCAATCGATCTATATCGTATTTCTGCTACTAAATGTAACATCAACACTCTTTATTGTCAGGTCTCAGATTCCCCTCAACCAAATAAAACGAATAAATATTTTATCCTCTACAGCGATTTGTCAAAGCTGGGTGCCATTTCGTGAAAAACAATACAAAACTTGGCCTCTGTTCAAAGGCAGTATTTGAGCAAGCTCTCCTTTCGAAGACTTTCGTGTTTTAAAGATGATCTGAGTTTGCTTATTGGATAAGATCAGCTGTATAGTTTTCATAAATACAGTGCATTCATGTTTTTACAGAATAATAACTGATAAAAGCATCTTGACCTGATTTGTTTGCCTTCTCTCAGGTCATAAAGAGAGAAGAAGATATCCGTGTCCTCGCCGATGGTGTTGTATGTGAAGCTCTTCAGGTTGACAAAAAGATGGTGCGGCACAGGCATCCGACACGAGTCGCCGTGTCTCTGTCGTCCTCCATCCTGAAAACACCAACACAATATCATAAGAATGCTAATATAACGTCAACTTAACATCAACATCATTAGAACGCTAATATAACTTAAACATAACATCAACATCATAAGAACTCTAATATAACGTCAACGTAACATCAACACAACATCATAAAAACACTAATAAACGTCAACATAACATCAACATCATAAGAACTCTAACATAACGTCAACATAACATTAACACAACATCATAAGAACGCTAATAGAACGTCCACATAACATCAACATCATAAGAACTCTAATATAACGTCAACATAACATCAACACAACACATCATAAGAAGGCTAATATAATGTAAACATAACATCAACATCATAAGAACTCTAATATAACGTCAACACAACATCAACACAACATCATAAGAACGCTAATATAACGTCCACATAACATCAACACAACACCATAAGAACGCTAATATAATGTCAAAATAACATAAACACAACATCATAAGAACGCTAATATAACGTCCAAATAACATCATAAGAACTCTAATATAACGTCAAAATAACGTCAACACAACATCCTCAGAATGCTAATATAACTTCAATATAACATAACAACAACACATTCTCATCATAACTCTAATATAACATCAACACAACATTATCAGAATGCTAAAATAAGGTCAACATAACATCAACACAACATTATCAGAATGCTAATATAACGTCAACATAAGATCAACATCATAAGAACTCTAATATAACGTCAACATAACATCAACACAACATTATCAGAATTCTAATATAACGTCAACATAACATCAACACAACATTAGACGTTAAACCAAGGTCCTTAATCCCTGTGGTCATTAAAAATACCATGGCACTTCTTGTAAAAAGTAGGGGTGTAACCCTGGTGTCCTGGCCAGATTCCCTCCAATGGCCCTTGTCAATCATGGCCTTCTAATATTCCCCACCCTCTGAATTTGCTCTATCCCTCTCTATCCTCTCCACCGATAGCTAGTGTGTGGTGAGCACACTAGCGCTGTTGTACTGTGGCTGCCGTCGCATTATCCATGTGGATGCTGCACATTGGTGGTAGGTGAGGAGAGACCCCCGTCATATAATTTGTAAAGAGCTTTGGGTGTGCAGCAATACACAATAAAGCCCTATATAAATGCCTCATTCATTCGTTCATAAGAACGCTAATATACGTCAACACAACATCATCAGAATGCTAATATAATGTTAACACATATAATGTCAACACATAACATCAACACAATATTCTCATCACGCTAAAATAATGTCAACATAACATAATACAACATAAAATCAACATTAAAAAGAAGCTGAGGTATAAAACGCATATATTCAATAATGCATCCGTAGATTCTTATTGCCATTTTTACTGACCTATATTCAAGACTACACTTTAAACACGCTGTTACAGAAGTATGTTCACACAAGCGTAAAGGTTAAAGGTCTTTTATCATGATGACTAACACAAAGTGAACAAGGTGTTCAGACAAACTCAACATTTCTTGTCACATTTCAGCCTATGGTGAAGCGTGACCTACACGTAGATCTGCATGTGTTAACATGTTAAAGGCTCTAAATACTTCTGACAACTCAAATGCTGCTAAAAATGATAGATATACCTGGGATGTGCTTTGCTGGACGCTGTGTCGGCTGGATAAGTGCTGAAGATAGATAGAAAGAAAAAAAGAAAGAGAGGTTAAATGCATGCAACACGTACATGTTAAATGCAGGTAGTATCAAGTTCCTTTAAATCAAAAGATTTGTACTGTTTTTATTAGATTATGTCATTTACAATCATACACACTCATTAAAATTGTTGAAGGGATAGTTCACCCAAATTTCTTCTGCAGAACACAAAATGAGATATTTTGCAGAATGTTGGTGACCAAACAAAATTGACTCCCATTGACATCCATTGAATTAAAACAAAACCTTTCTCAAAATATCTTCTTTTGTGTTTCATTGAAAAGATAGTTGTATATAGGTTTTGAACCTGACAAGGGTGAGTTAATAATGACAGAAATGTACTTTTTGAACTAATCGTTTAAGTACCCCAAACTTTTTCAAAAGGGAACGGCGCCATATACACATACATATGAACTGAAATGTAACAAATATGGACTTCAAGCCACAAAACTTTATTTTAAATGCATGATGTTTTTAAAAATATATAATCAACAAGGGATCTTAGAGATGAGAAGAATTTTAAAAGGCAGCGAGGGACATACGCATTTGCTTAAATAGGGAAAATATTTCAGTCTCGCAGATGTAAATTCACAAAACCACACTATCTGTGTGGTTTGAAGAACAATGCCTTACATCTTCACGCGGCTCAGTACCGAAACGTGTTATTTGTAAGAACATTCAAACGTAAAGCCATGTCACGTTACATTTATGCATTCTGAGTTGCAGGATTTGAAATTAAAGTCGCGCAGAATTTTCAGTCCAGGATCCGTAATTCAGTAAATAGAAGATTTGCTCAAGGCTTTGTGTGCTTCTACACGACACTGTACAGATCCCTCACAGCCTTATCTCAGGAGATGTACGATTTTGATTATTCAGGCATTGTCAGCACAAAACTAAGCTGAAAACGCATTTTCATAATCACACGGTAAAACACACTCGCGCACATCTTACCCTGGAGCCTGTCTGTGTCTGCATGTCTCTCTCCAGTGTTTTTCACTGCCATTACAATAAATTACTCAGCGTTTTAACACAAGCCCCATTGATGAATGCAACAGAGGTGGGTGGTTGTACAAAACGGGCTATTGTACAGATCAACACTAGATGAAGCTTCCCAGTGTAGAGCATTCGCACAAAAATCGGGGTTTCTGGGGAGATGACGTGACTGTCTGGTTGCCAGGTTGTTTCAAGTGGTTGTATGAGTTTGTGTAGTGTGTTCTGGGTAGGTTCTCAGTGGTAGTCAGGGTGATCTGGGTGGATGGGAAGACAGTGTTGCTAGAGTGTGCTAAGTAGTCATTAAAGTGTTGCAGTAAGGTTGCCACGGTGCTGCTCTGTGGTACCTAGGGTGTTCTGAGTGATGAGGCTGACACGGTTGCTAGGGTGTTCTAAGTAGTTATTTGTGTGTTGCTATGGTGTTGCTTGGTGATAAGGGTACACCGAAAAAAAGGTATTGTGAGGGTCAAATTTTGGTTCTAGGGGTACACAATAGGTCCTTAAAGGAACCCTTATGAGTACCACCCTAGTGATAGCTATTGTAGCTTAAAAGATGCAGTGAGGTTGTTACTATGGTTTTCCAAGTGTTCTGAGCGGTTGGGCCAGGAAGACACTGTTGTTATGGTGTTCTAAGTAGTTATAAGCATGTTGTAATGCGGTTGCTATGAGACTGCTGGTGCTTAAAAAGGCGCTTTGAGTGGTTGGGCTAAGATGATGCTGTTGCTGTGGGATTCTCAGTAGTTATTATACCGTTGCTATGGGGTTGCTATGATGTTGCTAGGTGGTAAGCAGAATATTGTGAGCACATCGTATGTGGTTGGAAGGGTGATCGAATGGGTTGCTCGATGCCGTATTTTTTAGGTGGTTGGGATGATGTTGTTGCTGTGCCGTTCTAAGTAGCTAATACATTGATGGTATGTGGTTGCTAGGTGGTAATTGTAGTGTTCTTTGATATAAGCATATTCCTAGGCGGCTGAATAGGTGTTTTGGTGGTTGTTAGGGTATGGCTTGATGGTTGCTAGGGTGTTCTGATAGGTCAGAATGACACTGTTGCTGGGGTGTTCTAAGTACTTTTTAGCATGTTGCTAGGATTCAGATTCTGGGTTGTTAACACATTGCTGTGTGTTTGGGAAGGTGTTTTAGTGGTTCCTAGGGGCTTTCTCAGGGTTTGCTAGGATGACATTATTGCTATGGCATTCCATGTAGTAACGTTATGGCGTTGCTAAGTGATAGGTAGAATGGTCTAGGTTGACTGCACATTTGGAAGTTCTTAGAAGCGTGTTGTAATGGTTGTTCCAGCTGGTGTGATTGGGTTCGTTCTGGGATGTTAGCATGTTTACTTAAGAAGGGAAACGTTCTTTGCTGGGGTGATCTGGTTTCAGCAGTGCTCTGGGTGGTTACTAGGGGTTGGCTGATGCTTCTGGGTGGTTGCTAGGGGTTGCCTGATGCCTCTGGGTGGTTGCTAGGGGTTTCTAGATACTTCTGGGTGGTGTTTCTGTGTTTGAGTTGCTCCATTGCTATAGTATGTGGTTGGAAGGTAGTTGCGTGTAAGCCCAAGTTAAAAGAGCCAAAGTCCAAGTCTATAGCTCCTGAGATATGCATGTCTGTATGACTTTTTCTTTTTTTTTATCCACAAGCTTAAACCTTAAGACTGATGGGCTAGAAAGTACCAGCACACCTCAATGGTGATGGCGTTCTATGCCGATTAAGTGTTCATAGTTTGTTCAAATCCTTAAACCTACTTGTGAGCAATATGAATAGTGATTAATCCTTTAGCAAACACCAGTTATCATCATTTTAGTAAGAAAAAAAATAAAAACTGTCGTTCTCTCAAAACAGACAATGAAAAAAAGGAATTAGAGCTTCATTTGCAAACGCAGCGGAGGAATTCAGGCCGAACTGAGAAATGTCTAAAAACAAATATCTTTCCTTCTGTTCTCAGTCTCACCATCAGGGAGGGTAAACGCGTGCCTGCGGGGACTCATTAATGGAGAATAACGCCTCGCGGCACCGTGAGCTCGGCGAACATGTTCGACAGAATTCACAGCCGTGTTACGGCGCTCTTCTGTGGGAGTTTAGTACTGATGTCATGTTTATCAAAATACATTCATTATACTGCTCTGACGTGAAATAAAGACTGGTGAGTCATTTAACAGACACTTTAGCACTTTGCATAGGTAGACAACTATGTATAAAGTGATTGTGTGGAGAGCTTTCACATATTTCTTGTTTGAAAGATGCTCGACTTACAATTGAGTTATCATGATGCTATTGAAGAGTGCGTTACCTTTAAAATCATAACATACATCCCCTCCATGTGCAATACTGCCTTAAATTTGAATTTAGCCAAAATGAGGTGTCTATAAAGGGATCAAAATTATGTAGTTACAGTATGATGCCTTAAAATGTTGTCTAGGTAAGCACTGGGGTTTAGTGTTTTCCTCAAGGGCACAATGATGGCAAAATCTCATTAGGTCTGCATTTCGCTCATAGCATTAGATTACACAAACACTTGACGTTGCATTTTTTGTTGCACTGCTCCTTCAAACGAGAAATCTTATTTCATTTCAATAATACTTTCAGAGGATAGTTTTTAATCATTTTTTAAAGTGACAAAAACAAGGTTACCTTATTTGTAACAGGGTTGGAAAAATGTAAGTACAAAAGCCCATATAATATTTAATTTGCTCTCCTGGGTTTGACAATTATGTATGAAAATGACAATAAAAAACCCTATTTGTACCCTATTCATTTGATGATGAAACTATTATTCAGTGAACTCCTGTTTAGAGATTAAATTGAATCCATCTTTTGGTTCCCTAAAGACAATTCAGCAACAATTTCTAAGAAAACTAAAGGTCTCGAGTCTCGGCAGCTTCGATGCTCTTGGTCGCCTGAGGGGAAGCAAAAGTCTTCTTAAATCTATGTTCTTTCAGAAGCTTTCTTTATATCTTCTCTTGCTTTATTTTTGGTGTTTGTGTGGAGCTCCTCCACCTCCCACATATCAGGCTGTACAAATCTCTCTGACCTCAGCATTTGGCACTTAAACTCAAATCGAGATTTGTATCTACACAAGACAACATGCTTTTCTTTCTTTCTTTGAATTCATCAAAAAAGTTGGTTAAACCTCTTAGTCAATAGCTCGCCTCTCTGTCGATAGCTCTGTGCTTCTCTTTTACTTTCTCTACTTTTACAACATTCTAGCATCAGGAGGGGACAGACGTCAATTCACCTCGAGTTCAACAGGTACAAGCTGATCTCCAGGTGTGCCAAACAAAGTGCCAAAACTTCTGTGGGACACCAAAGAACACTCTGTGCCAATTCCAGAAAACCAAGTAATAACAATAAGACAAAACATGCTACTTAAAAAAAATCCTGTATTTTACTTAAAATTTATGATTAAAATTTGTATCTACAGTATTTGGCATCAATGGTTAAAATTAATTAAGTAATTTCAGGGATAACACATAAATAAAGAACTATCTAGACAATGTTTAACCTAAACTTTCAAAAACATGCAGTTATTCTTTATCCATTTTGATGCAAAAATGAAAGAGAAAACTTGTGAATTATGTTCTCCAAATAAATCAAGTTACATTAAACGAACATATCTGCGTTTCTTCTTATAAAACATTTTTGACTCTGAATGTAGGAATGCTTCAGCAAGGCTTGTTTTGCCCAGAATTCTGTCTGTGAATTCAACTCTTCGAATAAAAAATACACGTTGAAGAAGTAAATTTAGACACAGAAAGAAAGCCTTCTGTGTTATATTGTAGAGTGGGCTTGAGATCCCACACAAAGCAGACACGCACACGGCAGTATAGACACAAATCAAGGAAAAAGATCGAGCAGATATTCATTTCAGCAGATTTCTCCATAAGATGCATTTGAAGGGCACTCGTAATAAAAACAAATGCAAGCGTTAAAACCTGATGATATTAAAGCAACCTAAAATTAGTTTTCTAATTGTTCAGCTTATTCTACAGGTGGGAGAGAAGTTACATCTGCGAGTTAAGCCGACATTATGCACATATGCAAAAACGATTAGAGAAAATGGATGACTCATGTATATTAATAGACCCGTTTTACACAAGCTGCAGAAATCCAAGTAAGACAAAGACCAAAAAGAGACACAACATGTCATTAATCATTTGTTAAAAATATTTCAGGTTTTATTATTATTAGGTTTTATCTCTTCTTTTATTCAGACTGATAACAAATGTGGCATACACTTGAAAAAATAACTAGTTCGGACTAGTAAAAAATTGTGTGCAAAAATCAAGCATATATAGAATGTGAAGCTGATGTCACGCCCTATGTTGCATGTTGTGTTGGCGCCGCCATCTTGGGAGGATAATACGCCACTGCTATTATTGTTTAGATATGTACCGTTACATGTTTGTTTGATATATGGAGAAATCTAAAGTGACGTTTTCCTGAATGACTCTGCGTAATGCTATTGCAGTTTTTTAACACAGCAAGACCGACCTAGCATAGTTATATTTCCTAATCAAACAAGAAAATCAAAACACTGCATTGAGCACACTTGCAGCCATCCTCCCAAGATGGCGCAACATTCAACGTGGTGTTATGTCGATTAACAAGCACTATTATCTAAAAGAAAATTAAGTTAATCATAGTAGTTGTTTTTTCAGTGTACAATGTACAAATGTACAAATAAAAAAACTCATTATGTAATGTTGGCTAGTCATTAAAAATATTAAAAACAATAAAGCTGTAATCTGCAAAATATTTTGGTAGGGCTCTCAAACATTGCGATAAATCGCATCCATAATAAAAGTTTATGTTCACATAATATATGTCTGTGTACCATGCATATTCATTTTGTTTTTATAAACACAAAAACATAGACATACATGTATATACAGTATATAGGAAATATTTACATGTATATATTTATATATATATTATACAATAACTGAAATAATCTTTAAACGTTTAGTCATTTCATATTTTTTATATTTTTTAAATATATGCTTGTATGTTTATGGGTTTATAAATATAATGTTAATATGCACAGTACACAGACATATATTTTGTAAACACAAACTTTTATTTTGGATGTGATTAACCACGATTAACCGTTTACTTTTTGGATAAAATAAACGAAAATCTGTAATTAAAAAAGTGTATTTCATACATTGGTTATGATTTGCAGGAAATGTCAGTATGATGTCGACTCTAACCTACATAAAGCTATGCAAAGAAACCTTCAATTTTGCAGCTTTCATTCTTTATTACCCCATTAGGTAACCAGAGTTGTTAAGTGTAATGCACAAGACATGTTGTTCTATATTTAGCATATTATTTGTTTACAACTATGTGTAAAAAAGAAATTCACATGATTTAAAAACCCAAAAACATCATCTGAATGTTGTTCAACGAACATCTGTCATGCCATGTTTCAGAAACATGTTGTAATAAACAAATGCTTTTAAAACTCCTACAGATAAAAACGCAAACATGGATTTGTATGTTTGCTGTTATGTGTCAAAATGTAGTACAGGAGTGCTTACCATTTTGTAGAGGTCTGAAACACTTATCTGGTCTGCGTCAACCATTTCAAACTCCTTTCTGGGCACTAAATCCAAGGCTAAGTGTCTGTTAAGCACACAAAAGAAAGAGTTTAAAATAGTTAACAAGCCCAAAATACTTAGCAGGTATGAAGATAATCATAGTGTTAGTAAAGAATCTGAAAATGTAATCATGTCACTGTCATGAGGGACTATTTGATCCATTACTGCTAAATACTGAGTCGTGATGTCCTCAAACTAAGAATGGCTGAGGATTTTTCATAATAGTCTCCGAAAGTTATTTTTGGCTTATCCACTCATATCCTGTTCATCTCAAATGGATCCAATGGTTAAGACCGAGAGAGATGCTAGAACTCTCAGCTTTCGTAGCAAAGACATTTAGAAACTGGTGTCGCTCTCCCAACCCGTCAATAAAAGATTGCATTAATAGCACGTCATACAGCATGTTAACACAAAGTAAACATTGCTTCTTCTAGTCTTACAGACATAGGTAAACCGCATCAACGCCTTGAGGTTTAATACTAGATTTAATTTGGCTAGGTCAGCAGCAAAACACATCAATGAGAACGTTAATGGAATCATAAGATTTAATAAGTTTGCCGTTACAACCCAATATTATTATTTTTGTTATTCGATTTGTACGTTTGCTTTATGTCTTCTGGTGGTTGCCAGCTTTGTTGGAAGTCTCATTATTTTTAAACCCGTTTTATCGTTCACCAGGTAAATAAGTCAATTGCGTTGAAAAGTAAAGGACACATTACTTTTATACCCGTTCAAGATATGCATTTTATAAATATGTTTGTTCCCCGGGTTTCGAACCCATGACCTTTGCTTCGCTAAATCAATTCTCAACTAATTGAGCTACGTGAATAAAATACACTTTTATATTTAATAACCTAGTATAACATGCAGTTGTGCTCTCAGCCAATATTCTGCCATATCCTGGGGGACGCTTCTACTTGTAAATGAAGACAATCTGCATGTTTCCTAAATCTTTCAATGCAAATGAGCTCACAGAGAGACATTCTGAATCACTGGCTTGCATCAGACCATAAATAAATCTATTTGCGGATGGCTTTGTTTATACAAACAGTAATAAACACATTATGTGACAATTAAATCGCTTTAGTAATGACAAGCTTGATGTACCTCACAATTGTTGCACGCGGGCGAGTAAAATGTGAATGCATCTGTTTTTGCAACATCAAGACGTCAAATATCTAAATATGTATTTTAAATGAGACTCAATAAAATCACTCTATTCTACTCTTGAGAGGACAAAATTCAATACAGTAATCATATTATTGATTATTGCTAGGGTGTTCTGAACGGTTGCTAGGGCAGTATTTGATTTCCCATTCCATAGATACAAGATCACCTCAGGAGTAAGTTTATATACCGTACAGAGCGAGGTCTAATGAAAGACATTATTAGATTGTTTGAGAAACACTGGAGATGCTTTTCAACTCATCCTTTCCGTATTTATAGAAATCGTCGGTAAGTGCTGCTGTCTCACATCCATCTCATCCCATTTACTCAATTATCTGTGGATTGCTGATCTGGAGACCTGGCAGTGATCTACTGCTGAAAGCTCACGACCACAAAGTGCCTCATCACACAAGTGAATCTTCAGGTGACCTTGGACGAGAGAGCGGAACATCTTATCTCTTAGGCGATGTTGGTTTGGATTACTCGCCTATTTAATCACTTCTATGAGACGTGAACCCTGTGACCTTTATCTTGGAGGTCCGTTTAGGGAGAACTGTAGACAGTTGATGATATTTTTACAGTATACGTTAAGAACATCTTGTACTTGGAAAATATATAATTGTTATTGAATTTTACTATTAATTGTTAATTATTTACTTTTATATACGAAAAAGCTTTATTTCATTTATTATTGATTTTATTAATTATTTATTTCCTGATGGATTTGAAAATGGAGTAGTTTTCCAGGTAATATTTCAGTGGACATACAATAAAGACACAAATTAAGCCGACATATACTATTTACTAAAGTTATATCTCTCAGAGATAACCTTAAAGTATACAGTATATACCGTATATATATTTATATATATGCCCTTTTTAAATGCCTTAATATGTCAATATTGCAAACTAACCAAACAGGTGATCCAACAACCCCATGACATTGTACTGTATATTTAAAAAGTAATAAATAATTCAAACTAATTAAGAATTAACTGTGATACACAGCATATAGATAATAGATAAAGCATATAATGCCATTAAAAATAGTGCTGTGTTTACATTGTTGTTTTGATTTTATTTTATGTAAATATGCTAAATAAATAGGGGGTATGCATGTGATGTCACTTTTCCAAGTGAACAAGCAAAAACACGCTCCATTGAGTGGAAAAACACTCAGCAAAGTGGCAACAAATCCAAGGACACCGGGTTCCTTTGTAAGTCGTAAAGATCACCGTCGAGTCCAACTGTTCATTAATGCTCAGCAAATAATTGCATGTTTTAGTCGCGGTTTCTTTGTTTCTCTTATTGAAAGCACACTTGCTGAGTGTTTTACCACACAAGGAAACGTGTTCTGGCATGTTAGGGGGCGTGCCCTGGCGTGTTCACGTGGGAAAGTGACGTCAATGCAGGTCCTCTATATAATTTAGAGCTGTCTAGCGATTAGCGACAAATTGTATGCAAAATAAAAGTTTTTGTGTACATAATATATGTGTGCGTGCTGTTTAAAATAGTTGCATACAATGTATGTATATATAAATAAAAACACAAACATATGTTTATTTAAGAAATATGTACATTTTTAAATGTATGCACAATTTATTTTATACATTAATATAAATATTAAAAATATATTAAAACAAATCTTACAATTATACATGCATATGTGCATATTTATATACAGTATACATAAGTATTATACATAGTACACATAGTAAACTAAAAAACTTTTATTTTGCATAGAATAAGTCACAAATAATCATTTGACAGCCCTAATTTATTAACTGATTGAATACATTTTAAATGTTTGATCGGCTGTATTCCTAGCAGCTCTTTCCTGTTTGCCGAAAAAAACTTTTAAAAACCTCCCAAAAAGATGAAATGATGATGACACAACGGCAAACACTGAAGCAAACTCAGGGAGCTGCGTAGAATTGCATTAAAATGCTTCTTAAACTGTGTAGGTTAAAATGGGGGTGGTATCTTGCGTTTTTATCCTGCGTAAAAAGTATCTTTACTCCCAATAAAACAGCCTTCCTCCAAATGTTCTACATTATCCACCCAGTAAATGACAAACTGAATGTTCTTGTTTCCCTCATTTTCGCTGCCAAACCGGGCCAAGTCTTACTAAGGCTCCGGTAGGCTGCGACCATCTATCTCTAGCGTTTCAGCTCGGATGACTCTGTACTCAGGAGGCCTCGGCCTCTAGCATGTTTTGAAGTCTGGCAGATCTCCACGACACACAAGTGCTTATTTAAACACCCCTCAATTGAGTGAAGTGCAATGGACCTGGACGCTAAACGCATTTAAGTAAACGGTCAAGTGTTCAATGACTCGTTCAATAGGAAGAAGGACTGAAATATCTTGTAGAAGAATGCAGCAACATGCCATGTGTGGAATCAAGAAGGTCCTGAATAATTGAAGAATGCTCTCCTAAGCATCACCATTCATCTCAATTGCGTACAGTTCTCAGTGCCAATCGCATGAGCTGTACATATCATGTGACTGATTACCTTTAGAAAAAAATCGGTCATCATTCACTCACCCTGTTGTCATTCCAAACTTGTAAGACTTTCTTTCTGCTGCAGAACACAAAAGATGATATTTTGAAGAATGTTGTAACCAAACAACATTGTCCCCCGGTGACTTCCATTATATGCACACAAAACCACGGAGACATTTCTCAAAATACCTTCTTTTGTGTTCAACAGAAAAAAAGAGTCATAAACAGGTTTTTGACATGAGGGAGAATAAATGATTCCTTCAAGATTTTCAATCTTGTTGGTTCTGAGATTTCCATAAGATATCTATTTCAGGTCAAAACTATTCAGGACATATAAAAAGACGGTGACTCACTCATTGCCCCAGTCCAGTCGTACGGTGATGTGGCGCTTGACTTCGCGGACCTGATCTTGGGTCAGGTGACCTGACAGCAATTGTCGCCTCAGATCAATCAGCTCATTCATTACGTGACGGAGCTTGTAAAAGAGGTCGACTTTGTGTTTCTGTAGAAAGAAAAGAAAGAAGGCACATTTATTTCACTCATTCACTACCCCGAAATAAGTGAAAGAACAGTTGTTTGTAAAATGTAAAACATAGAATCCATTGTTATAACTTGATATTCATCGGTCAATCAACAACAGCAAGCTGTCCAGACCCCGAGACAGTAAAACAACCAACACTTCTGTTTTTCCAATGTGTTTTAAGGCTAAAAAGATATTGTGATGTACAAAGTACTTTGCTTTGCTCAAACTCTGTACTTTGAAGAAACAAATTTGGCCAAAATAATCCAGGGATGTTTCTTGGAATTGTCTTGTAAAATTTGTAACTAATCACAAGAAACACTTGTACTGTGTAGTGTATTTTTTTAAGATTCAACCATTTAGATGCACTGTAATGTTTGCAATAAGTCATTTTCTAGTAAGACTGGTAACAATGTTAAATTTCATCTGTTTCCAAAGTGCTGACACTGTAGAATGATGGACCCTCAAAAACCATTTTCAACACTTTCAGTTGTTTCTTTTCTTCATGTATATCCTCCTAAAAATGCTTATTGTTCTGTATGTTGGTTTATTAACCCATAGAACAAAATATGATGGTTTTAAACTGGTGGATCACAAACCCGAACTCTAGAGTTTCTCTATTTTATAGAAAATACACAAAATGCAGAAATACATTGCATTACACGATCCCAACGTAGAACAACCTCATCTAAGCAAATAAAATGCAATAATGCAGCATAAACCTATAATTCACAGGCCTTCATATTAAAAAGCCCAACGAGTACTTCAGAATTACATTTCACTCCAAAATACAATACGTTCTGGCTTTCTGAGTAAATTATAGAGTAAAATCCAATTAGACGAAGCCAAAAAATCGAATCAATCGCATGTTGGTACAGAAAACTAGCCCGTGGCTTTAAATGCAAATCCTGATCTGGTGACTTCATCGCTGAAGCTATAAAACTTCTCAAGATGCTTTTTTTATGCAAATACACATCCATAAGAAACTCTGAAAGAAAAGTTAAAAATTCAATTTGGCATAAACATATTAGCTTTGATTTAACACTTGACAACAGCGTTATCGCCAAGCTGACATCAAGACAAACTTAGCTTGACAGCAAAACTTTAAAATTGGAATCGTATATTTGACAGTTAAACATTTTCACATGCAATGCACTTGTGTTCTGTCAAAACTTTCTTTAAAACGTAATAATAAGAAAAAATAGTGTGCACAAAATCGGCCTTTTTGTAATAACCTCAGTATTATAATTCAGAGACTCAATTTCAAATTGTGAAGACACAAATCTTCAGCCAATAAAAAGTAATGTTTTTTTACCAGAGTAAAAAGTGATAATAATATACAGTAAGTGGTATAAACTGAAATTACACATCTCTCAACAATATCCCTTTTATAATAAAACTACAGCAGTGCTCATTCTGTCCTCCAGGGTGAGTCAAAAAATACTACGGTATTACCATGGTACATGTCCAAAAACAACACTATAATATCATAATGTAGCACTTTGTCCTCAGCTTTGCTAGCAGCATTTTACGTTCTTCAGATTGACAGAATGATTGTGTACAAAACAACTTGTTCTTTAAAAAGGTGGACCATCCAATGGCCATCATCTAAACACGTCTCAAACCACTAGGCTTTCCTTCTGAGTTGGTGTATGATGGATGACACTGCCTCCGGTGTCGACCCTCAGGGAGACATACGGGGGACGGATCGGTGAGTTTATCACCGACATGCTGTACCGACTGCAGTCTCCAGCGCCCTTCATCACGTAACTGTTCAGGTTTGAAGTTTGACACGTTCTTGATAGAGCAAGGGAACTCGGGCAAGAACATCTGCCTAGACACCCACACACAAGTGGCATGTGTGTAGAATGATGTATCTGTCAATATTTCTTTCCATTGTGTGTGAATGGGGAAATCAGCCGGGGGTCCGGAAATTCCTGTGTGAAAATGCACAAAAGCCACATTTGTCCATACTGCGGTGAATAATGGCCGTCTCCTATTGATGGCGCCATCAATACATGTCACTCAATCATACAGTTACCAATAATTCACTGCCTGTCTCATGGCGACATTCACTGAGAATCAAACACATGCAGACCAGGACATCTTAAGACAGATTCCCATCTCCTGGATAACATAATGTAATATATCAGCAACCAAGCATTTTATTGGAAGCTGAAAGACTAGCATAGTCTACCAAACCAGTTCAAGATGGTTTGATGTTGATCTGATTGGTGGACCAGAATAGTAATTTTGATGAAGTTGACCACGGAAGTCTTGTTGGTGTCAAGACCCGTCATATATCAAACTATTTTACTCTAAATCACGCAAACGTGTCGTAACTAGTCCGATTCGTGAAACGCCTTAGATCAACGTCACTACATATAGTCCCCGCCAACGTTTTGCTAGTACTGCGGGCTAAAACTTCACTCTTCTCCCCACCAAAACTGTAGCTTGTGAGCCTCAGTCGCGGTAGACCAATCACAGCAGACTAGACTATCTGACCAACCACATCAGAGTAGGCTGGCGGAAAGGAGGGGATCAGACGGATGATTCGCCGAACGAATCGTTTCAGAGTCAGTCAAAAATTAAGGTAAGAAAAACTGCATATTATAATATAATATAATATACGTTTTTATACCATGTATGTACGCAAACTTGTTGGACACTACATAAACCAAAATAGGACCTTAAAAATCAAGGAATATTTACTTTTTAATTGTAAAAATTTGTGTAGACAGTCCAATGAAAATGTTACAGAGGATGATGAGATCAGTCACACAATTTTTTACCCACGATATCTTTTTATATCATACAAGAATATCAATGTGATGTGTTTTTTTCTGAACGTCCAATTATTATTTTCAGATTTTTTTTATTCTGTTAACATTTAAATATATCATCCACTCAAATATACAGTAGATGGAGGTGTTACGGTAATGAGATTTTCAGCAGAAAATGCAATAAAATACAATTATCCATGTGTTAAAATGATTCCTTGTGCAGCCTTGTAATATTCTCATTTCTATTTTTTCTCTATATTATGCAAAAAAAAGTGCATCAAAAATATATTTGACTGCGGCACCCACCAGCAAACGTCTCAGGTTACGACTGTAACCATTGTTCCCTGAGATAGGGAACGAGACACTGCGTCATGGAATGACTCTTTGGGGAACGCCATTAGCGTGACTTGTCTGAATCGCGTGTGAAACTAACTTTCGCTTTATAGTCGCATGATGATGACGTCACTGATGACGTCATGATCACCGTGACTATCGGAAGGCATAAAAAGGAAGCGGAAGCAGTGCAAACCAGCTTCTGCAAAAAAAATGAAGCAAATGCTCCAGTCATAAGGAGTATGGCAAAGAGACGCAGTGTCTCGTTCCCTATCTCAGGGAACAATGGTTACAGTCGTAACCTGAGACGTTCCCTTTCGAGGGAACTCAACACTGCGTCATGGAATGACTCTTTGGGGAACGAAATACCCGCTACGCCATACGAGTTGTGGCTGTCTAAGTGTGAAGGTGTTATGCACATCCTAAGACATAAGTACCTGAGAACCAGGTAAGGAAGAAAGATCAAGATTGTAATATCTTATGAATGTGTGCGGGGAAGACCAGCCCGCTGCATCACAAACATCCTGCATAGAAGCACCTGACAGAAGAGCCTGCGAGGAGGCCATACTCCTAGTTGAATGTGCCTTGACTCTAAGAGGTGAAGGTAGTCCACGCACCTCATAAGCCAAGGAAATGGCCTCCACAATCCATCTACTAATGGTGTGCTTAGAGGCCGGCTGACCTCTACTATGAGGTCCAAAACAAACCAACAGTTGGTCCGATTTCCTCCATATGGAAGATCTTCTAACATACTCTCCCAGTGCCCTGACTGGGCATAACAAGTGTAGTCTCTGATCCTCTGCTGACTCATGAGGTGGAGCATGAAAGGCTTGTAAAATTAATGTTCTGGCCACATTGCTTGGCACCTTAGGTACATACCCTGGTCTAGGGTGCAGAATTGCTTTTATATTACCTGGAGAGAACTCCAGACATGGTGGAGAGACTGATAGAGCCTGAAGGTCGCCTACCCTCCTCAGAGAGGTAATAGCGAGTAAAAAGGCTAATTTGAGGGACAAATACTTGTCTGAGCTACACTCAATAGGTTCAAAAGGAGCCTGGGAAGCCCCTTCCAAAACCACAGTGAGGTCCCATGCTGGAACTCTAGCCTGAGAAGGCGGTCTGATCCTCAAGGTACCACGCAAAAACCGGGCAACCAAGGGGTGTCTCCCCAAGGTGCTCCCAGGCAGAGGGGAGTGAAAGGCTGCAATAGCTGCCACATAAACTTTCACCGTAGAAGGTGCAAGACCTGCCGAAAACCGCTCTTGCAGAAACTCCAGTACTGAAGCCACTGGGCAGTTAACTGGATCTAAATGTCTGTTATTACACCACAAGGTGAATAACCTCCACTTTAGAGCATAAAGTTTTCTGGTGGATGGAGCTCTAGAATTAAGAATGGTTTCAACAACCTCAGTTGACAGACCTTGATTCAACAAGCTACTCCCTTCAGCGGCCAGGCCCACAACTTCCATAGTTCTGGGCTGGGATGGCATATCGTGCCCCTGGCTTGGGTCAGAAGGTCCTGCCTGAGGGGAATCTCCCATGGCTGGCCTTCTAAGAGCATTAGAAGGTCCGAGAACCAGACTCGTGCAGGCCAATAAGGGGCTATTAACAAGAGTCTGATCCCTTCCTGTCGAACTCTCTCTAGGACCTGCGGGAGCAAAGCGATTGGGGGAAAAGCATACAGACGCCGCCTCGGCCATGTCTGTACCAGGGCGTCCAGTCCCAATGGGGCTGGAAGAAATATTGAAAACCACAGGGGGCAATGAGATGTCTCCTGAGATGCAAAGAGGTCGATTTCGGCCTGACCAAATCTTTCCCAAATCTGTTTCACCACTTCGGGGTGAAGTCTCCATTCTCCTGGCCTCAGTCCTTGTCTCGACAACATGTCTGCTCCCACATTTTGAACTCCAGGAATGTACGTCGCCCTGATGGATAGAAACTTCTCCTGGGACCATAGGAGAACCTGGTGCGCCAGCTTGCAGAGAGGGCGCGACCTCAGGCCCCCTTGATGATTGATATAAGAGACCACGGCTGTATTGTCTGTTCTTATTAGAACATGATGGTCCCTGAGGACTGGGAGGAAGTACTTCAAAGCTCTTATGACAGCTAACATCTCCAGGCAATTTATGTGCCAATGGAGATGCTGCTCTGTCCATAGCCCACTGGCTGAGCGACCTTCTACTATTGCCCCCCAGCCTGTGAGGGATGCGTCCGTCGTCACTGTCATCCTGTGACATTGAGCTCCCAATTTTCGACCTTGATTTAGAAACTGTGTCTTTTTCCATATAGCCAGGGAACGAAGGCATCTGCGCGTAACCCTGATTATACGAAACGGGTTGCCCCTCGGGGAAAACCCTGTGTTCTTTAGCCACCATTGTAAAGGTCTCATATGCAGCAGGCCAAAAGGAATCACGTTGGATGCTGCAGCTATTAGACCTAATATTTTCTGAAAATGCTTGACAGTGTATGCCTGACCCATCTTGATTCTGGATATTGTTGTCAGGATGGACTCGACACGTGCAGGAGACAACTGTGCCTGCATCATGACTGAGTTCCACACTACCCCGAGAAATGTAATGCTCTGCTGAGGGGTTAGATTGCTCTTCTTGGCATTGAGCCTCAGTCCCAAAAGCTTCATATGGTCGAGGACGACATCTCGATGTCGAACCGCCATTTCTTGAGACTGAGCTAGCACCAACCAGTCGTCTATGTAGTTTAATATGCGAATCCCCTGAAGTCTCAGTGGAGCAAGGGCAGAATCCATGCATTTCGTGAAAGTGCGAGGGGATAGAGCAAGGCCGAATGGAAGAACTCGATATTGGTAGGCTTTGCCTCCGAAAGCAAATCTGAGAAACTTCCGGTGTTGAGGAAGGATGGATATGTGGAAATATGCATCCTTCAGGTCTATTGTGGTGAACCAGTCGCCTTCTCTGATTCCAGCCACAATAACAGGAATCGTAAGCATCTTGAACTTGTATCTCCTCAGAGATTTGTTGAGATATCTCAGATCCAGAATAGGCCTGAGCCCTCCATCCTTTTTCGGAACTATAAAGTACCGACTGTAAAAACCTGTCTGACTCTCGTGAGGGGAAACATATTCTATGGCCCCCTTTATCAAGAGAGATTGTACTTCCTGTTCTAACACCCGAGCCCGATCGGAACTCACTTCGGTGCAAAACACCCCTTTGAACTTTGGAGGGCTGACAGCAAACTGAATTCTGTACCCCTTCTCTATGGTGCGGAGAAGCCATGGAGTCAGATTCGGCAACTTTCTCCACTCGTGGAGGAAGTGCACTAAGGGAGTCAGCGTGATGACATCGGCTTCGGATGCATGCGGATCGATGCCTTGAAGTAATTGATCTGCAGGGGATAGTGGAACTATTGGCATGTTTACAGGGTCTACCATGGGTAGATTCTGTTGACCCCGTACTAGGGAAACTGACGTGCCCCGAAGCGCACTGGGCGGCGGGGTTAACGTAGTAGCCTCTTGAGGCCATCTTGGGGGAACCGGACTTGTCCACCCCCCCCGAATGGGTGCTATTTGAAGCACTGAGGTACCGTCAGGACCTCTTGGCAGCAGCCTTCCGATTGGAGATAACAACTGTCCTCAAATCTGGCTTGATTTGCCTGGAGAACTTCTGGGATTGCGGTCTCGACCCCCAAGCTCTCTGAGGGGGAGTACGAGTAGCAACACTCTGTTTTTGCTGCTGCCTATGTAGGGCACTAGTAGTAGATGGCTGGGGGTGCCTTTGAGCTGCAGGACCCTGAGGGTAAGAACGGCGAGGTAAAAAATTTTGGAAAGCTGTTGCTTGACGCTTTGCCTCCTGAAAACGATCGACCACAGTGTCGACCGCATTCCCAAAGAGACCTTGGTCAGACAATGGTGCATCAAGCAGCACAGACTTGTCCTTCTCCTTAATACCGGACAAATTTAACCACAAATGCCTCTCTGTAGCTACCAGGGCCCCCATGGAGCGCCCAACAGCTTGGGCTGTCTCCTTGGTAGCTCGGAGAGTAAGATCTGCTGCTGTCTTCAGTTCATTAAGCAGGTCTATATCAATAACCTCGCCCTCTTTTATGTCCCCCAGCAGGTCGGCCTGATATGCCTGTAAAAGACCCATAGTGTGCAGACATGAGCCAGCCCGACCTGCCGCCATATATGCCTTACCCACCAAATTTGACGTAATCCGGCATGGCTTGGTGGGCAATGTCGGAGGTTTCAATGATGATGCCGCTTCAGGTGAAAGGTAGGTGGCCAAAGACTCTTCCACCTTGGGCATCATGCCATAGCCTTTCTCTCTAGCTCCTATAACTGAGGAGAAACTAGAGGCAGTGGTGGAAATTCTGGAAGAAAATGGCTTTTTCCATGATTTAGATACCTCAGTATGTAAATCTGGAAAGAATGGCAACCCCCGACGTTGAGGTTGTACCCGTTTCTTTAAGTATCTTTCATCTAATTTACTTATAGGTGTAAGTTGTTGTTGATCTTGGGGCCAATCAACACTAAGCTTGGCTACTGCCCGGGTAACAACCTCTAATAGCTCCTCATATCCCTGGGAAAGTGGAGTTTCATGATCTACAGTTTCTACTTCTTGCACACTAACACTCTCTAACTCCTCAGAGCTAGAGCAGTGCATAGAGCTTCCAGATGGGGCGGGAGAAGCCGCCATGCGGGCTCCCAAACCCTTTCCGGAAGCAATGGGATTTGAGGGATGAGAAAGGACCGAAGTCGTCTCACCCTCCAAAATATCCATCTGCGAACCCCATGACTGCAGACCCCGCACTGCCTCGGCAGAAGCGGGACCTGAACCATGAGGCTTGCGAATACTGCCTGACTCATCAAACAGTGCTAAACGTGAGAGAAGAGATCTTAGCGGTAGCCACAAGCAATGTTCACAGGCAGCTCCCTCAAGAGCTGCCTTAGCATGTTCCATTCCCAAACATTTCACACAAAGCTCATGTGAATCATTATCCGTAATAAAACGGGGGCAGGGAGGAACACATTGTTTAAATGCCTTCTTTGACATACGTTTCATATTGCTAATCTATCTAAGATAACTTAAGATAAACTAGAAACCTTCACACACACAAACAGACGCTTTGCTGAATGGCAGAAGCTGATTTGCACTGCTTCCGCTTCCTTTTTATGCCTTCCGATAGTCACGGTGATCATGACGTCATCAGTGACGTCATCATCATGCGACTATAAAGCGAAAGTTAGTTTCACACGCGATTCAGACAAGTCACGCTAATGGCGTTCCCCAAAGAGTCATTCCATGACGCAGTGTTGAGTTCCCTCGAAAGGGAACCACCACTTTCGCTATAAATTCACAGTTCTCAACAACACATTTCATTGCAATTACTCACAAAGCTCAAATCTGGGAATGTACCGTTCCTATTATTATGCATAACCTTGGATTGTGAACGCTTTGTCACTTTCGTGCAATTAAAGATTTTATAGATATTAATATTACTGTAATTTGCCTATTACAAGAGTCCATGGACACCTGGGTTCTGTTCCCTTCAACTGTTCTTGTTATCATTAAATAAAAAAGCCACAACTTTGTTCAACTTTTATAATAACCATCAACGGCGTCAATTTTCAGTGTACGTCATTAAGGAGTAGTGAAATCATTATGGTCTCATCCAAACATTCCCAATCCTGTAGGCAGAAATCCTCTGAACAGTCCGATGCCAGTCAGATCTCTCCAGTTCAGGACACATTTCAGCACCGTCTAACACTTCAGACTCCAGACTGAATCCTGATGAAAGGACTCAATCTGATAAATGCGATTCACGCCGTTCCAATTGGCCGGATCTGCTTTCTGAAATCAAGTGAATATGCATCAAGTTTCCTGCGAAGCATTTCATAGAAGTAGACATCAGAATTGATCAAACGAGATTAAAAAGACACGAAACGCTTATTTCCAGGTTCCGATGTCTTGTGAGTTATTTTGGAATCTTGGCAAAGGAAGGTGTGTTTTAGTACACGGCGTGGGGACATTTTCCCTCCGGCTCGATTTGTTGCAATATCTCTCCATTGCAATCCGTTTACCCCAATCAAAAACAGATTGGCCAGCCTCGGTACTATAATGGAATTATTATTGTTTTAAATTGGCTGTCTCAGGCTCTAACTGAAATAAAAGGTCTGATGGAAGGGGAGGGCACGGGCAGAACATCTCCTCCTCACCTGCTTATAAAAGATGGATCGCATCCAGCCAGAATCCATCAGGATCCTCTGTCACTTATAATAAGGCCCTAGTCGATTAATAAGCACTTGACATTTAAGATATTATAAACAATATGAACACTTTCTACATTCATTTAATCCAAGTGTTGGGTTTGTCTAAATTTTACCCATCCGTGACTTGAAACAAACCCAGCATTATGACTATGGTTTTACCACCCATCGCAGCACCACGGCACAACCACTAGGATTTTATAGACAAAGGGTCACATGCACAACATTTGTGGTGTGTGCTTGAGGGAATGCAGCTGAGGATAACATGAAAAAGTGTGTGGGAGGGGCGCTGGAGCACATGTTGAGCTGAGCCCTGCGAGGAACATGTATTTATCGCACTATCTACAACCGAATGACTCACAGGCTTTAAATACAACCGTCCAATTGAGCTCCAGGTGTCAGAATCAGATTTCGACACATCCAGCTGTCAGCATTTACATTTATTCGTTTACGTCAAGCTACCTCAAAATGAGGGAATATTGGATCTTTTCTTGGTACATTCAGTGGAAATATACACCTGTCTTTTATCCATGAAGATATTTGTGACTGTATGTTCTCACGACTGATGCTTAATTTTGAACACGATGGAAAACTTGCATTGATATTCACAGTAGCAGGTGCAGCACAAAGCTGTAAAAAGTACAATGTTTGGCAAATGTGCCCCAACGTCTTACTCGAATTGTTAGTCATATGCCAACTGGAATTATGACATCTCCTTCTGGATCTATCTATTTTGTTTCCTCCGTATTAAATGAAACATTTATTATATCAGTGTCTATATAACATGTGTTATGTATTAGAATATATCTATTGTTATATAGAAAGATATAAATATACGGCACTCCCACACACCAGCCTTCACCGAGGACACAACCTCAAACAGCATCAAAGCATTTAGTATTAAGGCTTTCTATGTTTAGCAGGTTAAATGAACCGTTGCAGATGTGAGCCTACAGAGAGAGTGAACGCAACACCAAAGAATTATCAACATGCTGATATCTAAAACTGAAATCGGAATCAGAACTGATCAGGATTGTGGGTAATAATTCATCCCCCAAATGTTTTTTTTCCATCATTTATTGCACGCATCACTGATAGCAGACATACATCTGGGAGACGTCTATTTGACATATAAATACACCAATTATTTAGGTTGTTTGCTCATCTGCAATACATCTCGGAGATGTCTCCCATCAGATGTCATATGGACATCTAGAAATTGTATGTTAGATGTTTATAATTTAGAATGTTTGTAAAACTGCCTTTTCTGAAGAGGACTTTCAGATGTTTTTACACAGCAGATTCTTTCCAGATCTTAAGTAGGCATCTTACAGACATACGTGTTCTATCTGAGATGTCATTCTAAACCTGTATGTTCTTTCCTCCTTCAGCAGAACACTAAAGAAGATATTTTGAAGTAGGTCCAAACAACATTGAATCCCAATCGACTTCCATTGTATTCACACAAAACCACTGAGACTTTTCTCAAACTATCTTCTTTTATGTTTCAAGAAGTCATATACAGGTTTTGAATGACATGACACATTTTTTTTCTTTTAAGATGAAGTTCCTCATCTGGTGCACCAGGTAAAACTCTGAAACTCCTTTTGTCACTAATCACTCTTTTGTCCTCACGTCCTTGTTATATATCTACAAACATTCACAATCCAGTTAATTGTGTCCCGCTCTACATGTTGTACATCACATCATGGAAACAAAATGTCACTCCATGCTGACTGCTAAAAACCAGTTTGTCGACCCTTGTTGGAAAAAAAGAATATGCTGGGTTTGGTATGTTTTAATGCTGGTTTAAGCTGGTCGTGTGTTGGTCCTTAGCTGGTTTAAGCCGGTCCTGACCTGGTTTAAGATGGTGAGGAACCAGCACATGACCAGATCATGACCAGCACAAACCAGCACATAACCAGCTTAAACCAGCACATGATCAGCACAAACAGGCATCAAAACATACCTAACCCAGCATTTGATTTTTTCAAAATGGACAGCAGATCTCAAAGAAAACGAACAGACTACGCATGAAACGCAAACAAGACACGGCGCAGGAAAAACTGTAATCGAGACATTTTTGTTGCTTGAATTCCTCTGTCCTCCATCTGAGTGTGTGAGATGACTCACACCTTTCCTCCCACATGCCGCACAGTCACCGCCGCACAGTCCATGCTAACGCTCACCTGCGCTGGCCGACTCATACACTCTATATACAGGTCTTTTAACTGCAGTCAGGACGTTTATGATTTCTATTGGAAAGCTAACAGATGGTAAAATAAATACATGTCATGTTTAGGTTGATTAGGATATGCTAGAAAGAACAAGTTAGCGAAAGCTAATAAAGATGTTCGTTACAGAAGGTCAGTAAAAAACCAAATGACATTATTGAGTCGTTAAACTGACACTTTGACATTATCGAGTAATTTGTAACCAAAAGTAACCCAAACAAACCTAAACGGCTCAGTTTTCCTGATAGAAGACAAACATCTGGGGGACATGTTTGCTTTACATCTGCAAGACGTATTTCTTTGATTGTTTGGTCATTTGCAATGCGTCCCTGAGATTTCTCCTTTCCGATGTCATATAGACATCTAGAAGATGTCAGTAAGATGTTTGTGATTTATAAACCAGAGCCATTGAGAGAGAGAGTTCTGCCAAAGGTAGTCCGTTTGATTCATGGAGCCTTCAGATAGTACCAGGAAGTTATGTTTTCTCTTTAAATGCTTTATTCCTTCATTTTTTATTCATTAAATGGCTTTCGTCTTTAAATGGGTTAGAAGTTTACCTCAGTTGGTCTGTTTAGTCGCAGCTCCATGAGTTACTAGTAACTCGGGAACTATTTAGAGCCTCCATGAACCACCATTGCTGTGAAAAAACTGTTTGATTTGAGTCAACGGAGTTGACGCAACTCTCTCTCTCAATGGCTCTGTGTAAAACTGATTTTTTTTACAAAGCAGTTTTTTCCAGATCTATAGCAGACGTCTAACAGATGTACCCGTTCTACCTGGGTCAACTGTGCTCCTTAACACAGTTTAACAAACATTGTAAAACATCTTAATAGAAGATCAATAGAAAATAAAAAAAATGAATACAGCTCTCAATGGCACTTCTACTAGGTAAATACTTCGCTGCTCACTATAGTGTAATATACTATATGGAGATTTGTATACGCATGTAATATGACCAGATAACATCACTACAAACGGCAAAATGAGCAGCATATAAGAAAGAACAGAAAACCTCAAACTGCAGGTAACACTTCAATATTAATGCAGTATTACAGGACTGCCATATAAAAACTCCCCTGGAACACAAGTTTAGTGAGGAAAATGTCAGTATATCTTGACAGAATGCTTCAATTATAGCAGCACTTGTGGGAAAGCCACCACGTCTGAGACATATATGCTACATTACCTTGAAGGTTGATGGTTTGAGTATCATTATCAAACAGCACACATGACTATTCCACTATTGATAAACCAATACCATCAAAAGAACCCTATTCGCTCCAGATTATTATAAATCAGTCCAGGAGCTGTTATGAAAAGACAATGACCTGAAGAAGTGCATTCTGGGAACTGAAAGCTCTACCAAAGCACTTGATGCCACATGGATGATTTGAAAACAATGGTCTGCTACAGAAGCACCATTAAATGTTAATGTGAGATTAAACATCTCAAACTGGACATGTGATGCGATATCATCCAAGCAATGCCAAGCCAAGCAAAGCCACGTATTCAGTAAAAAGGATCTTGTTTGTGAACATGTTGAGAAGGTAATAGTAGTTGACACTTAAGTAGCAAGCGTGAGAGAACGTGACAGTGCGTGACAACGTTTATGCGTGTTAACTGGACAGTACACTACTCCCAAACCTCTCGCGAACTGGCATGACCTTTGCTCGGGGCACGTTATCACACTTCTCCCAGTGTTTTAGATTGCCCAGCAGAAGTGTCAAGTCTTTTCATGCCCTACGCTGAGCAAAAAACACTTGCTGAGCAAGAAGCAGAACATGCGGAGAGTCGAAAATAAGGCAAAAGTGATACATAGCTATTCTGATATGCAACAACATGCAAGCTGGTTAAGTTGAATAGAGTTGAGTCAGAAATCAAAGTGCACATGATAAACAAGTGTTATAGAGCCTCACATGGTTTTACAAACAACCTGTTATTTTAATTGATTTTGATCGAGCAATTTCTTTTCAATTGAGACACAAAATTGTTAGCATTGATGTTGAAACAACACGCAATAGCAATAAGTAGCATTTTAACAAAACTGAAACTTAAAATGCTAGTCAAGTTTACTTTATAGAGCTTGTAAGGAAACAAGGACAAAAAAGACATGTTCGAACAGAGAATAAAAAGAGATATAACCCTATACGTAATATGAAACAGAGAAAGCAAAGTGAAGTCAAATACAAATTTGATTTGAAACCGTTTTGTGTAATTTGGCTGAAGCTTTTATCCAAAGTGGTTTACATTCTAATAGTATGTTAAAGAGATAAACAGCAATTTTACAATACAACTATAAAATAACCAAAGACTACAGATATTAACAAGAAACCGCAGTGCTGTTACTGTAAATGATATAAGAAGATATAATAAACGAGACGATATAATGAACCCCCGCCTTCTAGAGTAAGAAACCAATCCTCAATTGCATAAGACTAACGCATCTCTGGAGGGAGGGGCTCTGTACAGAGTGTTCTGAAGTGCAGGCCAATCAAAAGCCCTGAACATCATTTTACAATAAAACCTGGAAGTAAAACACCACAACTTTGGGATCACTTTGCTTCACTTAAAATGTTTCGTGAACTAGGTCTGGTCAAAAACACGGTAATCTGATTCATCGCTAACATGATTTGAAATGTCTGAAGCATTTTATAAAACCCTATATAAGTTAATGATACCTTTACGATGCTTGTGATGCTTTTTAAGTTAAAGACACATTTCCCCCATTCTTCTCTCCCTCTTTTGATGAATGAAAGTCACAAAAAAAGTGTGTTTTATGGAAGCATAAGACTAACATGCCCACTTTAATATCTGTTAAAGGAATACGCTTTTCATCTTTCAATGTTAAATCACAACGTATTCTCAAAATTCACCCCGAGAAACGCACATCCTGCTATACGATGTTTTTGCAAATACATTGGATAACAAATAATAAAAAGCTATTGCAACAAACAGAGAGACAACCGGTTGTGTTGCATTACCCCGGTAACCCTCTGACAACATCACACGCTGACTTTAGTCCACTCGAAGGGTCATAACCCTGGCCCAACCTGAGGGCCTGAACGCAACAGAAGAAACACTACAAGCCGATCTACGCTCTGTCAAAAGACCAGCATGCTTTGCGACCGGCATCGAAAAGTCTCAAATGAGCAATCCTAACGGTTAAATAAAAAACGCATCAACTTACCGCTATAGAGCGAGACGTTTCCCCTCCGAGCGTTCCTGCGGAATTGCTCTAAACATGCGCCACTCTCCTGACATGAGTGGAAATCACAGGCTGTCAAATACCTCTCTTCTAATATCTCTCTTCCTCTGCAACTGGTCTCTCTCCCTAACACGCATGCTGTGTCTTTCTCACTTTCCCTCACACACAGAAACACGTTGCCACCCACGTCAATCGGGAACGCACGCTTTCCCAGGCATGCGGCACAAATTGCGACCCCTTTCTCACACGCGCGCCATCTCTTTAATTTATCACTGATCTCTATCGGACGACCGTGTCCCTTCCTTTCTTTTTGGCTGACGTCCTGGTGCTTCTTTTCCTCGCTGTATTGAAGTTACTTAACTAATGCTGCGTGAAGCTCTCGGCAGCCCACACGCAAATGCGCTCCCTCCCTCGTCGTCTCCGAAGAAACGCGGAGGGATGCCGTGAACGCTCGGTATTGGAGGAAACAGCTGCCAGCTTCCTCAGCTGTGCCAAGCCTCTATTGCTCGCTGAATTGTGCTGACAGACAGAGGTGAGCGATGATCTATAGAGGAGCATTGAGAAACTATCATACATGAACAACAATCCTGATTATATACCATATTTTGAGAGTTTCAAAACTCAAAAGGATTCAAAGCTGGATGGTTGCCAGGGAATTGTTATGCGGTTGCTAAGGTGTATTCCCTGTCTGCATAGAATCGAAAACTAGATGCTATCTTAAATGCCTGATTTGGAAGCGATCTAACGGAGTACAAATAGTGCGTATATAGTGTACTACATTGAGTGTCGACCATTTTGAAGTGATATCTAACTACACTATTTAATTCTCTACATTTGTTCCTCTTTTTTTACCCACAATTCATGTTAGATGAAAACGAAAAATAGCCTTATGGTGTACAGGAAAAAATGAAATATGGAGATACGAGGTTTCAGAAAGACAGCAGTGATATGTTAAAAAAAAATGTATTGTCTTATTATTCAAAAATAATGAAATACACTGTGATGTGTAGACGTAAGTTTTGTATTTTGAATATAATAGCACAAATATAATTATTAAATATATAAACTAAATAAATAAACATTCTTTTTGTCTCTTTATTATTATTATTTGTTATTATTATTAATTTAAATTTAAAAAGTGACAAAAAAAAAAACTGTGAAAAGTCAAACTTTACCGTTTTTACAATACGACCCTTTAAGCCATGCAGATCTTATTACAAATAAAGCGTAATATTTATGATGCAAATATCCACGTCAGTAATCACTAACCCATGATAATTATGAAATCTCAAACATTTTCATTCTTTTTTTTTGAGGCGTTATGCCTTTAATTGTAAAGCTTAGTAGAAGCGAAGTGGGAGAGAGAAGGGGGTGCGTTCGGGAAAGGACCATGAGACATGAATCGAACTCGGGTCGCCCGATGCGCAACCGTGCCACATGTCGGAGCACTGCCCACTAGGCTATCAGCTCCGACTTCATTGCATTCTTGCCCATTAAGTGGACTTTGCAAAAAAGAGAATAGTGAAAGAGTGAAGAAGCAACCGGTTTAAGGCGCATTATCCAATAAAGTTTCATGTTATCATCTTGCGAAGGTAGCAACGAGGCACTGCACTAACACACAAATATCTGTGTGCGCTATATGATACCAGCCTGTATGAGCAATAGTTATGCTACTTTTAGCGAACACCACCAAAAGACAGACTTAAAATTTGTTATCAAGTGAGTTCTTATCCACTGAGAGGAGTGGGCAATCTGGAATCGTGCAAACAAAACAAAAACACACCTCTTACAATCGAATCACTGAAGCAACGAATCGAATCACAGCCCACAATTGAGTAGAAAGGAAAATGTGTCGAGATGCAGCTATCAGATTCCTTATTTGTGGATCCCAGAGAGGTTTTGTAAGACTGCAGGCCTGATATTCTCACTCGTGGATGGGCTGTACAAATTGTGCGATGCTTGTAAACAGCGAGAGTGTGTAGTCGAGGCATCTGTGTGGCCATATTGTAACGAAGGACCCGGCAGCCTGTGGCACTGATGCTTTACTGATGCTGCCATATTTTCACGAATTGTTTCAGAGCAGATTTCTCGTGTCGCAGGCACTGTTAGGATGTTATATATGCTTGACTCACCGTGCCGTAAACTGAAGTGACATTTTTCAGTTTGGAAGCGCTTGTGCAACGTCTACACTCCTGCACAGCCATCGGTTGCAGTGTTGATGTATTTGTTTACATAGATATACCAGAATATATATGTGTGAGTAAACTGCTCCACACAGTGATTCGGCCGCCATTTTGCAACAGTGAACATTTCAGTTACTGGCAACAATCTCAGTACAAATTTTATTTGCTTTTAAAGTTATTTTGATTTTAAAGTTTATTAGGCCCAACATTGGACAGCATCTAGAAATGTGATTACATTTCACTATGCTTAATTTAACGCTGAAGGTTTTTCAACTTTGGTATCTTTTAAAATGTCATGTGAGCTGACACGTTCGTTGTTACACAACAGGGTTGTGTGTTGTACCTGTGCTACGATAGCAGTGCGATGCTAAAGCTTCAAAATACTGGTGATGCCATTTTTTAAACAGTAGTTTTGTAGTAAGTAATGTTGTACACATGGATTAAAAGGTTAATTCCAGAGCTCTGGATCACTAAAAAAATAAGTGTGAGTGCCTTCGTCTTTTTGTTGCACCTTTTAAGGATACAAAATGTTGTTTCGTTCCTAAATGAATCGAACGAGTTTGGACATGTCATTCATATAGACACATCAGCTGTTTTGAACAAATCGGTTGAATGATTCAGTGACTCTGACTTATCACTACTAACTGTTTTACTTTTACATTTAAAACAATATTACTGTATAGATGAAATGTACATTGAATTAGTTTCCACATGAAAATTTTTGCTGTGTAGTTGAGCATTTGCTATACTAAAATGAAGCAAAATTCGTAAGACACTATAGTGCTTTTGATTCTTAGTAAATATTAGTAATTAAATTCAGTTGTTATACAAGTTATATAAGTAAAATATGAGTTCTTAAATCAGGGCAGGCAGGAAAACAGGGAGTGGATCCAAATGGAGTACAATGTGTCTTCATAAAATCCACATAGCCGCAGTAAGTTCAAGGGGAAACGTAATATCCATGAACACAAAAGATACACGAAGACGGAACATTAAAGAAACGATTTACAACGGAGAAAACGTTTCAGAAAGGAGGTTTAGTGAAAAGTATAGTTTAGTATATTAACCCTTAAACGAGGGATACTCTGGATTTTCCGTTTCAGAATGCGAGCAATGTTAAACCCGAGAAAGTGGGGTAACTCAACCCCGTATGTGAAGAGGCTGCATTGGATCATAGGGATGTACTTTGATTTCAGAAGAAGAATATAGGAACCGAGTGGAATTTTGCAATTTCCCTGTGAATTTTTGTTAAAACTGTACCATGTTTCTTCACAGTGAATGAGATATATCAGATATAGTTGATAGAACTAAGTCAAATCAGAGTTTCACATCTCCGTGTATATCAACTCATAGTTCACATTTTAACTTGGTGTTGGTTGTACCTACTTATGGAAACGGGCACCTGAACACAATATGCAGATTTGTAGGGACAAACAGGAAATTGGACACAGGTGGAACCGGTTAACAACGAGAAGACACAAGGCATGATGGGATATGGAGTTTTTGACCAAAACACAGGCAGAAACACTAAGCAACATGACAGTATTTACAACAGTTTTTCAAATTACTTGGGTTAATACTAGAATTGACTCTATTGAACATTAAATAAGTGAATACTGCATTATATTATAGTATGATAAAGTTTCCTATAGTAACTACTATATCTACTATACAAGTAATCTACAGAATTTTTGACTGTGGATTGTTTTGTATGATTGATGGATGAAGTTTTTTAATACAGCTAGTTATGCTTTCTCATTCAGACTAAGTATTGGAAATTGGGAGTAGATTTCATCTAGTTTGAGTAGAAAAATCTGGTCAATTTAAACCATCACAACATTGAATAGTATCGAACTTGGTATCGTGATATAGTAGTGTAAGATATGTTCATGGCATCGCGACAACCCTTCAACTTTCATGCCACACAAATTTCAAACGTACCTCTTAATTCCTAAAATATTCAGTTTCGAGTCAACAACTGTTCATTTGCTCATTTTAAAACAACTAGATGTCATCGAAACAATGTCAGACGAAACATGATATCAGTTACTTCACAAAATCCAACTTCAAAAGAGTTTTTCCAGAACATGGTGACATTGTTGACTACGCAAGAAATTTTGTCGTCACATTAGACATTATTTAAGCAAGTGTGAATGGCACCATGGGACCCTGCATTCTGGCCAACGCCAAACTTCAGCATTAGAACACAGTGTTCATGTATTCCAGACAAAAATAATACTTTGTCCATCCCGAAGACAAACAATAAGATAGAAGTGCCAAAGTATGATATGTAGCACATTCAGCAGACAGCATGGTTGGATTAAAACAGCTTCAACAAAATGAAATCAGGGAAACAAATGGATTTGGATAATAATAAGTGAGGTGGGGCAGAATCACCTGCAATGCATTATGGGTGATCCGGCATAGGGCTATCATTTAAAGAGCTGCAAAAATGTAGATATGTTGTTTTTGAATGTGTATAGACTTCAATGGTGGTTTTATAACAGATTATTCTTTATATAAAACTTGCAGGATGGGACTTAAAAATCCATCAAAATTGACATGTAAACTGAAAGCAAAATAACATATTTATCTAAAAATAACTGTAGGATGGGATTAAATGTCAGAAATTGACAGAGACTTTAACTATGACAAAAATCTATGAGAGAGGTTGCGTATGACAAAATAACTTGCAAGCTATTATTATCCAATTGCAAGATACTATCCTCGATGACATCACCCAAACAAGAAAGTCGTTTCAAAGGCTTAAAAGTTTTACTATAACACAAATATAACTTTTTTCTTAGAAAAACATCCACTGATGAATCGCGGAAGATGTATAAAAAATGTGCTACATTTGGATTTCATGTTTACTTAAATAGAGATACAGACTATATAATGGGATACAACTTCTAAAAGAGCCAATTGGATGATTAAACAGCCAATAAATAACATCACACATTTGTACAATAACGATTTATACAATTATGTAGTTTATAATACATACATAATATCATATGATAAAGATGCTAATATGCTTTTGACAGACATATGATATAGGAAAAGCAACAAAATCACTCAGACCTGACACAAATAAGAAATGAAATATTTTCCATTTCTCAACACAAAGAGGGCAAAATAATCCAAAAGAGTTTTTTTGGCCGGAAACCAGAATCTATAGAAAATATCTCAAGCCGAGAAACAACACCTCTGTATGAATCAGTGATCGTGAACATGTTACACCGCTCGCATACATTCAGTAATGAACCAATACCTGACCGTCAAAAACAAAGCTAAAAAAAGCCCCTTCGCAGTCAGCCCTCCTCCATCTTTTGTCATCGTGACTCTAAATATACAGCGCGGTCGATCCTCGATCCATGTGTGTTGTAAACCTATTGGACACACTGCTTCCCTGCATCAGAATTCAGCGGAAAGTTCCAGCCGAATGAGTCACTCGGAGTGAATCATCATTCCAGCGGCGAGTCTCGGAGAGATTGGGCTAATACAGTATTATATACCTTACAACCAGAAACTAAAGGTGTTGTGTGAGATGTCATTACATTATTCAGCCAGATTACAAAATAACGAAAATGAATTCTGTCATTCATATCTTATCCTCATGTCGTGACTTTTTTCACGAAAAAAGCACCAAAAGGGAAGTTCGGCAAGAAGTAGGTAAATGATACATTAGAAAATGCCAAAAGTCTCCATAGAGACCTCATATAAGCGTTTCAAAAATTTGGATTCAGCCAAAACAGAATTATCTGATCTTTTTTAACTTACTATACCGTATTTTACGGTACTGTTTTGATATCAGTTGCCACATTCATGTCTGTTTTATTTATCCGAAGCTATATTAAAAGAGTAATGTGAAATAAGCAAACAATAACTGAGCTCTCCATGGGCTCACATGTGACCCGAATGTGCAGAGCCTTGAGATCTTTTTAACAAATGATCTCTCTTTAGCGCAAAAGATACAGTGTTTGATTTTCATGTGGGAGCTCAGATCAAAAGTGCTAAGAATGATTATTGTTGAGTTTTGTTTTTGTGATCAGGCGTAAGATTCCCTCCCGCACACATTCTCAGACATGTCCGTCACCGTCAGGTCATCTCCGGGCATCTCCCGTTCTCTCGGTTTTGCTCATCCGTGATTGATAAAGCTTTCAACTGCACAACTAGTTGCTTAGCAACCCTTCAAAGAACCGCAGGGCTATGCAGGGGGATTTCTGATGCTCCACAACAAACTATCTGCATTAGCAAACATGCAGTACTTATTACCAGTGATGTGTTGTGGTTTATAGATCAAATAATCTAGGAACAGTAAATGTGCTGTTCTTCGCTGGCAACAATTTTGAAGTTTGCATCTGCAATGTGCAAATGCATTTAACGAAAGGACTCTTGTTGTGGCTGTCGAAAATATGTACAGTTGTCGATTGTATTGACCTGCAGTTCAAGTGACTTCAAGCGGCTCTAAACGTTTGCATGTAAACACCAAAGTAAGTAGTATTTTAGTTAAATATTCTGTTCACATCACAAAATCCAAAAGTTAAAGGAATTGAAGGTCCATTACTGTACAGTTTTAGTCAAGGGGGTCTGTGATGGAGAGGGCCCACTCCCTTCCCAATATGTACTATCATTATTATTTTGATTTATAACTTAGTTGTAATTTCTAAAAATATTTTAATACATGTTTTATGTATGTTTAAATTACAAAATATTTATTTTAATTATTTTTTCAAACCACCCTCTATTAAAAAAACTCCAGTGTATTTTTGGCTTTTGGTATCTGAATTTAAAAGCCCTACCCACATACATTGTAATAATTTATTAATAGTTTAAAATAATTGTTATGTTACTTTAGAGATACAGTGATATTCTTGAGAGTGAAAGCTTTCATTTGATATATGACTCATCTGTGTTTTGTGAGATATATGAATTTGAATATTATTCGCATAATTTCCAAAGGGGAGGAAGGGGTTGGTTTTGGAAAGACAACTCAGACCTTTTTATGTTCTTTTATGTCACATAAATGTAAAATTGATGGGACTGAAAGCTGAGGTTCTACACTTTCAAAAGATACCATATTTCACAACTTAATGTTAATCATTTTATGTAAAGCACTTTGAATTGCACTTGAGTATGAAATGTGCTATATAATAAACTTGCCTTGCCTATTATATACCCATAACTTTTAGATTTGATGATGCAATTTTGGACTCCCCCATTGCTTCCAAAGGGGTGCCAGAGTTTAAGAGGTTTTAATAAATATGGAATTTAACATGTATAGTATGTGCATTATTTACCATTGGGTGGTCAGGTTATTTATTCCATCTAATAAATAGTTTTCTCAACAGTAATAAATGCATGACTTTAAAAAGTTATAAGTTTCTTATATGACACATTAGTATCCAAACTATTTAAGTTTATTAAGCCTTCGATAACTTTAAACTTTGTATATATATTTGTTATACGTTGAGAAAATCATCACTAGTATTAATAACTAATCAATTTACAGAAGTAAACCAAACTCAATCTCAACAAGTCTACATGTTCACACATCTGGACAAACTATGTGGGAAGTGATTGCCTTAAATTTCTGAAGTACTCTACAAAATAATACTCTTTTAATTGTATTTTGGTGTGCTTGGCTTTTGAACAGCGGTGAGTAGGTGGTACTTTGAATCTCTTAATTTTATTAAGTGGTGCTTGATAAGAAAAGTTTGGAAACCTCTGGTCTAACCCATTGAGTGGCGGCACACCAATTAAACTGATGTATTCAAATGTAAAAATGTATGTAAATAGGACCAGCCCACGATTTCAGACCCTGTTCAGGTTTAACTGGCATTTTACATAATCCGTGCAGACCCCCTCTGCATACCCACCCTTTCTCAAAATCCACCAATCACAACACGCCTGTCCATTCTTAGCGACAGCATTGGAAGGAAACAGCAAACAGGCTGAAACATTATCATTAAGCGCCGTCAACAACAGTGTTCCAGCGAGATGCTGAAAATACATAGGAAGTGGAGTAGTATCGCCTGGGGAAGATGGTAATGTGCTTCATTTTGGGTAACACGCTGTGCGGTAAGTATTCTTGCTCACGCTCTGGGCCTTTATATGGATCCACGTGGCTCAGAACACTGGAAAAATTCCGGTCTCTCTCTCTCTTTTCCATCGAGATGCCCCGCCGCGGCCATTTGTGAAATGTGCTTAGATGAAGTGGGCACTGCGGTGGGCGATGGATCGAGAGCCAGAGATGCAGAAAAAGGGAGATGTGGTTGAAAAAGAAAAACTTGAGATTGCCAAAGAGCCTGTTGTATTGGTTTTTATTGAAAGTTTTAGTCAGGCAGAGATCTGCATCTGAATAGAGTTTGTGCTTCAAGTTGCTTTATATTCATTTTATGTAATGAGGTCATGTTCTACACTTTCGTGTCACATTTTTCCCTCTGAAGTTCATTGTATTGTCGAATTTACTTTAGTTCAAAATTGTTGTAATTTAGTTTTACATAAAGTATGTTTTGGTAAAAAACAGGCTGTTTTTTACGATTCCCCCTATTGAAGTTCATCAAAGAGAAAGTATAATTTTTCACCAAGGGTCGGCTAAATAATGCGCTTAAACTTTAAAAAATTGTTTGTCAACCTCAGGAGGCCAAACCTAATTTTTTGTGAGCCGTTTTTCTTTCAACAAGCTTCATAATTTTTGCATCACATTACCAAAATGAGAGATGCAAAAAATTGTGAAGACTCTAATTTGTGTTATTTTATCATTTTCTAGATGCACCCTTTATGTTTGTCACTGGGTTTTGCAGATATTTAACCAATAAAAAGTATTAAAAAGTGCTTGTCAACTTTGACAGCACAATATTTTTCCTTAAAAAGTTAGTATCTTGTCCATTTCCTTAAAAAAAGCAAATTTCGATATCCAATGTTTTTACAAAGATATACACTATTGGACAAAATACTGACAGATCTACATTGAATAAATATATTAAATATTCAATTTAATTTGTTTATACAGCACTAAATATAATAATAAATATATTAGAAAAAATGATGCGTGTGGTTTTGTTGGTAGCTTGGCTTTGACAATCATTTAAAGAAGCTTTGCAGATAATTTAACACAAAATTATATCAAATTAAAAATATATATATATAATAATACGAAATATTGAACAAAAAAACTGTATAAATCTGTTGTTAATGTATGCTTAATTTAATCGTTAATTGTTGTTCTGAATCTGAGCAATAATTTTACTTAGTGTATATTTCAATAAACCCACATTCTGAGATATGCTGTAGGGCAAAAAAGTGTAATAAGTACCCTAAAGGTTTAGGGGTTTTGTCCCTTTTGTAGCATACACCTCATATTTTGATGGTTAAATCTAACTTCAGGGCATTATATGTTAAAATGTTGAACAAGAACTCCCTATACATCAACTGTATCTGTATATTACATACTATAGCATATGCACAAACTAAAGAAAGGTTTTTAATTGTATTTCGTATACATCTTGTTTGTTAAGAGGTTTCCAATAGCATTTGTGTTGTGCTTTGTGTGAATGTTTCCACCTGTTGCGTTACCTAAGATCTGAAGAAGAGAGATGTTTTCGCAGCCTGATCTGGACAGAGGTCCGGTTGCCGAGCATACACACCGATCGCCCCCTCACCTCTATGGAGGTTGCCATTGGACAGGAGGTTGCCGTAGTAACAGCAATTCGGCAGGCTAGTCAGACAGTGCGTGGCAGCCCACGCAGTTCATTGACACTACGATTCTCGCTGTCGGGCAAACAGAGGCGGTAGGACGGAACGTGGCCAATAACAACCAGCAATCTTCAGCACGGCTGAATATCAAGCTTTCAATATTGTATTCATATCACAACCTTATATTGCACAATTGACACAAATACACAGCATATGTGAATTTTTATGTGAATATGCCGTCTATGAAGTTGTTGAAACAAAATTGCAACTATTAAAAATGTGATACAGCCTTAATTTTTATATAATAAATTGGCTTCAAGTTATATTTTGTTTAATATTAAATATCCATCCATCCATCCATCCATTTTCTTCCGCTTATCCGGGGCCGGGTCGCGGGGGCAGCAGTTTAAACAGGGATGCCCAGACTTCCCTCTCCCTAGACACTTCCTCCAACTCTTCCGGGGAAACACCGAGGCGTTCCCAGGGAGGCTGAGAAGTGTGATCCCCGATAGTTGGAGCACAGCCTCCGGTCCCCCTTCTTAAAAAGAGGGACCACCACCCCGGTCTGCCAGTCCAAGGGCACTGTCCCCGACCGCCACGCGATGCTGCAGAGGCGTGTCAGCAAAGACAGCCCCACAACATCCAGAGACTTGAGGTACTCACGGCGGATCTCATCCACCCCCGGTGCCCAGCCACCGAGGAGTTTCTTGACTACCTCGGTGACTTCAGCCCGGGTGATGGGCGAATCCGCCTCCAAGCCCTCGGGCTCTGCTTCCTCAATGGAAGACGTGACGGCGGGATTGAGGAGATCCTCGAAGTATTCCTTCCACCGCCCGATGATATCCCCGGTCGAGGTCAACAGCTGCCCCCCTCCACTGTAAACAGCGTTGGTAGGGCACTGCTTCCCCCTCCTGAGGCGCCGGACGGTTTGCCAGAATCTCTTCGAGGCCGACCGATAGTCTTTCTCCATGGTCTCACCGAACTCCTCCTAGGCCCGAGTTTTTGCCTCCCCAACCACCCGGGCTGCAGTCCGCTTGGCCTGTCGGTACCTGTCAGCTGCCTCGGGAGTCCCACAAGCCAGCCAGGCCCGATAGGACTCCTTCTTCAGCTTGACAGCATCCCTTACTTCCGGTGTCCACCACCGGGTTCGGGGATTGCCGCCTCGACAGGCACCGGAGACCTTACGGCCACAGCTCCAAGTGGCTGCGTTGACAATGGAGGTGGAGAACATGGTCCACTTGGACTCAATATCTCCAGACTCCCTCAGGATCTGGTCGAAGCTCTGTCGGAGGTTGAAGTTGAAGATCTCTCTGACAGGCGATTCGGCCAAACGTTCCCAACAGACTCACAGTACGTTTGGGTCTGCCGAGTCTGTCCAGCTTCCTCCCCCGCAGTCGGATCCAACTCACCACCAGGTGGTGATCGGTTGACAGCTCCGCCCCTCTCTTCACCCGAGTGTCCAAGACATACGGCCGTAGGTCAGATGAAACAACCATTTCTATATGATATAGATATACCGAATATTAAATATCATTAATATTATTATTATTAGTAGTAGTAGTATTTGGATCCGCTAATGTAAAAACATAACTTATTGTTATGATTACTCCATAATTTACAGTGTAGGCTACATTTTGGCATCTGTTAATGTAAAATTTACATCAACATAAAACCAGTAAAAAAGTAAAGTTGCTACTTTTAGCCAAAAACAACAATCAAGCTCAGAATGAATAAATCAGATTTTTAGATATAGATATAAAAACTAAAGTTATTTTACTCCTTTTACTGCTCTGTTGAGAGATATACTCTCACAAGATTCAGCAAAAATCGTATCTATTGTCAGAGAAATCTCATTTTGTCAATGGTGACCTGAATGTTTCGACATCTCTCATCTCACTACTGTCACCGTGCTGAAGTGATCGAGTTGAATATCTTTGACATCAGACACAGCACACAATGTATATTTCTAACATTTTGGGGATGTAGACTTTCAAGGACTGCACTTTTTGTTCAGTGGTTGCGTAAGTATCTATTATCTTTTATTTAGTTTTATCTCATTTCTGTTAAAGGATATTATATATTATAATATATTATGTAAAAGTATATTTCAAAAAGCAGTGTGAACGATTAGAGTACTTTAAATGTTTCCTGAAATGTTTTTTTTTTAGTGTTATTAATGTTTTAAATTAGCTTTTATTTTTATATCTTTAGTTTTTATGTTAATTTTAATTAAAGTTTTAGCAATTTTGATAAATGCTTTCATCATTTTATAATTATTTTGTTTATGTTTTACGTTGCTATATAATATTAATTAATTTATATTTTTGCTTTATTTTTTGTTTCTTATTAGTTCTTCAAACTTATTTCTGTATATTTTTGATTTCCTAGTAACTTGCACTGCGCTCTTGTATTTCCTTGGAAATAGAAATGCGTTAATCTTCAAAACATATTCCTAACACACAGTGATTCACATTCAGAAAGAAGTATTATATTAATTACTTTTATTCCATGATGGGAGGCAAGATAAGACAAACGATTTGGCTAATGCCTTCTTCGGTGTGTTTAGCCATTTAGTTGTCACATCCACATTTAAAATGATGTCATCATTATCAACACTGTCCACACCTGCGTGTCCCAATAGTTTAACACTTAACAATATAATTCGATAACGACTTAAATTCCGATCTTCATTAATATCACCAACACATAATCAACACCATCTCACATCCAAAGTCAAACCAAAAAAACAGCATCTCAAAAAATAAAAAAAATAAAAAAGGAAGAAACAAGGTATTATTACAAAATAAAATATATATAAACACTGCCACAGCATAAGCATAAAGCAGTAAGCAAAAACAAACAGACAGTTCCCAATTATGTGTACTGAAAATTTACAATTAAATTTATTATATGAAAAGGTCATCGATTTTGAACATCGGAGTTTATTTTTGAAGCCACATAGTAAAGTTTTTTACAACAATTTTAAGGTCAATATTTAATTTGATTTCAATGAACAGGACGTTTTCAGTTTTCAGTCTTTGAGTAAACTAAAATAACCTTGGGGCACACAGTGTCAAGAACATCAATGGAGTTGTTATTTGCAGTTTTCGTAAGTAGCGCGACACGAATGAGTGGTCTTGACCCATCTGAGTGGTCTTTATGTCAAAAGGAATGGCAATTAAATTATAACTAGGCCTACAGCGATCTCTCACAAGTGCTAATAAGACATGTAGCACTTCTTCAGAAAACCCAAGGTAATTATCTGTTTAACATCTGGCCTGTTTCAACACTCTGTCATGCTGCCCGAGAACTGCCTGAAAACTTTGGAGGTGTGTCACTCTTTGATTTAGAGATGAGTCAGTTGATGAATCCTTATGGAAGATAACTGGTATATATACTTGGTCTTTAATTTTATTATACATTTTTGAGTGTAGTCCACAAAACTGTGTTGAACCGAAAAAAACTAAAAAAATTAAATAAAGTGGTATTAGGGTAAAAAGGCACTGATTTGTTGCTTGACCTCCTTGAGGAACTTGTTAGTGATGGAAATATGTTGTGAGTCGTCTTTAACACACTAACACATTCGGAGACACTTTAACCTCGCAGTACAACTTCCTCTTTGATGAAAACACGGTGCTAAAACCAGACATAGGTGCCGTGGTCAATCAAGTGAGCATGTGAATCCTGAATGAACACGTCGCAACCTGCCACCATGTTTTGCCTCGGGCTGCGCTGCCAACACATTTTACCTTCCTGAGGTCGTGACCTATCTGCATCTGTAACAAATCCACTACAAGGGTTGGAACAGTGTCGAAAGGTAACCACCTACTGTACAGATGCTACTAAATGAACAATATTAGATAGGTATTTTTTAGATCTGTCAAACGATTAAACGCATCGAGAAAAAAACTTTTGTTCACTTTTAATTTAAATACATACATTTTGTATTTCTATTCACATACACATGCATGTGTACATACAGTATTTAGGATATATTTAGATGGATTTTTTTATAATTACCAATTATTTAAATTAAATAAATGTTTATGTTGCAAATACCTATGTAAAATGTATAGGATAAAGCAATGTAAGTCTCTTTGGATAAAAGCGTCTGCCAAATGCCTAAAGTAAATGTAAATATTTGTAAGTTTTTATCTTTATGAATACAATAATAATATGCAGATGCACACAGAAATATATTTGTAAAACCAAAATTGCTTTCAGGATGCGATTAACCATGATTAATAGTTTTTAATCGAATATTTTTGTACGTTTTTCAAGTCACTCCATATTTACAGGTGTACATTTACAACCAAGCAAGTACATCAGTTCCTTTAGATCGTTTATTTCACGTGGAATATTGAGAATATATTTTGAAAATAATATTGAAAATAAATTGCTTTGCAAGTAAATTATACAAAAGTTCAAGTCAAATTTTTTTATTTACTATGCATATTGCATAAAAAATATGATGTGTTTCCAAATGAAATAAATAATAATGAATATAGTCAATTAAATGTAAATAAATGAAATAAAAAAATAAGAAATAAAATAAAAACAACCTTAAAAATATGTGAATTATATAAATTATTTAAGGTAAATAAATTAAATTAAGAAACAAATAAAATAAAATACACCGTAAATAACATATAAAATCTTTTAAAATGTGAGGCTGAATTATATCCAATTTATTTTTCTGTGGCTTTTGAGATTAAAATCATTTGACGGTTGTTAAAATTAAAAGACACATTTTTCCACATTATAAATACATTTAAATCAAAATCTAGTTTGTAGTTTACGTGTGTTTATGTAGTTTTGACTTACTTCAAATTACCAATAGTTTGTTGCTTTGTGAGCTATGATTTTATTTTTACAAATAACAACAGCAAGCCTCTGTCGGTCAATTATGCTTTACATCTACCTGAGAAAATCACATCTGAGTTAAAGACCCTACAGGCCTACAGAAGGTGCAAGACATGGTTTTCTAATGTTGCTGACCGCGGGAGCACTGTAAGTGACAGGTAACCAGGATGAAGTGACAGTGTGAAACATGGTTTCATCATTCTGATGGGATGTAAATAAAAAAGCTTTCACGCGTATGCTTCTAATGTCTTTGGTGGCTTGCCCTGCAGGCAGCATCGCTGATGGGGGTCGGACCAAAGGGGTCTTGACATGCGGTTGTGAGTAAAAGAGAGCTGAGTGCAGTAATAAAGCTGTATGGAACATGGGTGCATTAATAACATGCTTTTATGGAATAGGTGAAAATGTCAAATCCCAACGTCGCTTGGTTTAGCAATGCCATGAATGCAAGACTTCCTTGAAGGTCACAGGAGAAACCCCATAGTACCTTTACATGAATTGATATGCCGGTAAGCAGGCATTGGTGAAAAGAAAAACCAGACAGACATACACCTCTTTCTATTTTTCTCATTCTATTCCTGTGCAGAAAGTATTTTCAGTCTGGCATCTGTGATCATATTGATATGACTGTTACTGAGGCCTGTGGGAGCAAATGAGCAGTGACTTGTGACAAATGTCTCAGTGTTGCTGAAACAAATGGTCCTGGAGAGACCAGATTTTGTAATGAGCATCTGATGTCATGAACAGCATGAAGCGTCTCTAATATAAGATAATAATTCAATCGTTCTGGAAAGTTATATAATAATCGTAACATTACCTGACATCTAAGACATAAGCCACAGATCTCCATTGGTATGACTAATCTGTGTTACTGATAAATTAGCCCAGTTGTAAAAAACAGTAGTCGATAGCAAAACCTGTCAGTCGATATAAAGCCCCAATTTTTATGCCACAACAACCTCAGGCATGTAATGTATGATCACGGCATCCATTGCTTTTTTAGGAATGTCAACAACCTTCTTTACAGTAAATTGTATTGACAATTCACCACTAACACACTACTAGGGCTGGATTGGTAATCTGGATTGCGGTGAGCCGATCCAGCCCTAGACACAACTTTAAGGGACTAAATACACAAAATAAGCAGTTTGGTAAGCTACAATCTGCTTTCTATAGGAGAATTTACTAGTAACATTACAAGCTAAAGTAACTTGCTATGTCATAATGTTTCATTTAAATAATTGATATTTTTTATTATGTGTAATGTCTGTAATATGTTATGTAAAACAAAATAATGTAATTTTTTTGTAATATTATAATTTTTTTATTTTACTGGGTGAATTTTTCTTTGTATAAAAAAGTGAAATAAATATATAGAAAACATATAAGCATTAAAGAATTTTGTTTAGCACTGACATTGAAAAAGTCACAAAACTACATAATTATTATTATTATTATTATTAACATTTAATTTATATTATAGAATTATTGTTGTTTTCATTTTTAGTTGTTAAATATTGTACCTATTATTAAATATTATACTTTTTAATTATATATGATTATATAATATTTATTGTGTATTATGTTTATTTAATATATATATGTTTATATATATATATATTATATACTATACTGTATATATATATATATATATATATATATACCACTTAAAAAGATGTGGACAACACTTGTCTTACGCTGGTCCATAGAAACTTCCTGTTTTATTTTTTAAATATTACACAAACTTCTTAACGAAATACAACTAACCTAACATCCAGAATTTAAAAAAAAAAAATTCATTCATTAATTTATTTAATTATGGAAGATATTATATTATATTAAATAAATAAATACAAAAAAACAGAGGTGCTTCAGGACCAGTGTTTACATCTTGCGTGGCGGTCTATAATATAATAATATAATATTTGATCATATTGTTATATTCAATGAATATAATTCTTATAAAAATGATATTAAATTATAATGACTTATAAGATATTTAACAACAAAAATGCTTAAATTTAAACACAACAGCAACAACATGCACTTTTAAACTTTTTAATCTGATTAATCCTTGACTGATTTTTAGAGAACCGCATTTCAAATACACAGACATAAATCTATCCACACGCACAACAATATTAACACTTTACTAATTAAACACACATTAATGAGAAGATGGCAAAGTGCATCTGCCAGACCTACCACAGCCAAACTATCAAACAGCAGATCTCTAAAACGTTGTTCAATAATTAGTCACAACTAATTTTATCACCGACTCTGGCTTCCAAAAAGAGCGGCAGCTTTGGTCAGAGTCCCAGACACATTGACGTTCCTAATGGAGATTGTTTGTATCATCAACCCATTACGACAACAGTTTCCACGTGACTGGCTGCCTGCCCTGTCCACATCTCTCTAACCGATGCCGTGGAGCGTGAATTCCCGCTATCTGCCTAGCTGCAGACTCGCATCGCTTTGTGTTCCCCCTGTTACGTAACCTTAAATCGGTACGAATTAGTCATCCTCTTCTCTGCTGGGCACCAAATTAGCCTGTATAAGGAGTCCTGTCAGAATCCTGTAGGTTTATTATTAGTGTCTTTGAGTTTATGATGTTTGAGAAGGTCTAAAATTAGTCCTAACAGGAAATTACATGAACATTTTCAAAAAGCAGTAAGCAATGACGTTATAAAATCTGAGGCGCTTATATCATCCCAGAAGGAAATGTTATTGATGTTGGTCTTTCATATCTGAGATTGACAATTTTAATTTATTGAAGTATCAACTTAGTTCTCAGATGTTTCTCCTAAATTTAAATTAAAACGGATACAAATGATTAAAATTCATGAAGAGTATGGAGGTGTAAAAGGGCAATGCCGCGAAAATGCCAACCTTATCACAAAATAATTGAGTTTTTACTATGGTAACAGCTCAGATTTGAACATTTGGTGGTTCAAATACCCATCTAAGATCTCTCTTTAAATTAGTAAAGCATTTGTTTTATTTTAAGTGCATGATTTTTCATAGTCAGGTAAGGGCCCTTTTCAGGATTGTCACATCCATAACGCTACATATTCCTCATAAATGAACACATGAAAATGAATATAAAGTAACTATTTTATGTTCTATAAAGGGCCATCCCTTCTCCATTCATTGGGTATTATTGCTTCAGCGTTTTATTTCACGTAAATCCTGCAAAGTTTATCATTTCCCCAAAACCGAGCCCTTTTTTTCTCACTTCCATAACGCACGTTTATTTCCCCTTTTTAAATATAATCTTTTTTCAAAGACTGACATTTTTTTATGTTTAGACTCTATCAACATGGGTTCATTAAAATATAAACCGATGTTTCAATATTATCATAACAAATTAATTCTCTGAGCATTTTTATGTCACATCCATAATGCAAATTGTCACGTCCATAACGCTGGAATTGCCCAAAATAAATGTACTGTAGATTTTAGAGGTGAAATAATCTGAATTTGGCTAAAATTTATGAGAAACATTTGAGTTTACATTGAAATCTTCAATATAACTGACTATTGATGTGTAGTACCTGAGACGGATCAGACATGCATAACTACTTAAATTTCTTAAATATTACAACAACACCCCTCACCCCACCAGCACGCTAGTCGCTTGGGGGTCAACCCCCAATCTGCAACTTACACCAAGGGCAGGACAAGATCTCTGGTGACCATAGCAACTCACACCAATTCATCAAGATAAGAGTATTTTACGACCCATTGGAATGTAAGGAGCTGAACTCTCTTTACTCACTTTGGGGATAGACCTACAATTATAGCTGCATTTATATGGAAATGTACACATTCATTTATAACATTTCCATGTATTAATGTTCATGTTGTTATGTCTGTTTTAACATTAATCCAACGTATCCATGAATGTGTGTTTAACTACTGGAATTATTAGATTTGTAGTAACTCATTTAACCAAGATGATATTTAGATCATGTTTGGTGTCTATGAGCTACATTTGTGATGTCCTTCGCGTTGATGTTTGTTGTGTTTTGGTAACTTTTTTCTAATTAGTTTTATCAAACTCTTAGTAGTCTTCTAGTGAACATCCAATCAGCTTTCACATGCAAAACACCATCTGAAAGACAAAAACAGTTAACTTTCCCTCCAAAGTTGCCATCTCCTGATTGGAACAGTCACGTCTGTAGGATGTGACATCCTCACAGTTTAAAAGAGACCACGAGAAGATTCTTTCTCGCTCTTCCTCGCGCTTCCTTTTGTCTCTATGTGTGCTCTTCTTTCTCTCGATGCGTTCTGCATCTCCAAAGGATGGACTAGAAGAAGACTTCACCTTTAACCCATAAGTTTGTGCCAGGCTGCGGCCTCGTCTTTCCAGATACAGATCCTCTGCATAAAACTGGTTCTCTCTGATCACTTCCAGCCAAGATCAACTGGAGCCTTAACAACCTGCATCAGGACTCTTTCTTTCTTTGATGGGCAAGACGTGCAAGTATCAAACTTAGTCTTATTAATGGATGCATAGAGCATCATTAATCCTTTTAACAAAGGTCCGTTACAAGAAGAAACTGATGTTTAGTTCAGGCTATTGATCTTCTGAATATCATATACTGCCATAATCCATGCTCTGTTCTTCTCTGTTTCAACTTCAACCATCTTCTAATGCTTAACTGTATGTGTGTGTATGTTAGATTAGTATGTGTCTAGTCTAGATAATAAAGTCCTGTTTTATTTCACACGTGATGTTGTTTGTAGTTCATGCTCATAATCCGGAGTCCCTAAACATGCCGATTCTTGCTACCTGCTCGTAATGCTAAGTGATTTCCCCAAATCATGAATTTGATCCAGATAATTATAATTGATCATTATTAATTAAATTCATCCCAATTTGGATTGATATTTGTTTCCCTTACAAAGGGTGGTGGAGAAAATATTACTTATAATTGGGATCAAAGCTCATGATAATTCTTACATATTTGATGAAGAATAGTGTTTAAATAATTCTGTTCCTCATTGAATTCACTACATAATTGGTGGAGAATGAGGGCATGATTAAACAAAAGTTATGAGCTTAAACTACTGTCAGCCTAAGTGTGTTTTAAATCAAGACGTTATGATGCAACATGCTATACACATGTATGTTGCTATTTGCGGCTTGTTTAATGTAGATAGTGATAGATTGATATGGTAGTTCTGCTATGAATTAGAAAAGTCTTAACATAGATTAAATGGTATCAGTGTAAGGTAAATCTGATTTGGCGAAGAAATCCCAATTTCAGTATTTAATCAATGCATAAGTCTATTCTGACGAAGGAATCTCAGATAAGCTGCATGTGAAACTGTTCCAGAATCAATATGCTTTGGCGAAGAAATCCCAATTGCAATATTGTTTAACCTGTTTTCTGACGAAGGAATCTCAGTACAGTGTTATGTAAAGGTAGATTTGAGTGATGCTCCTCTTTCTGCGTTGTAAGGACCTTTAAATTATAGTCAGAACTATGCCAGTCATCTAAACTTTGACTCTGCATATAAAAGTTTAGCTAAATGGTGATCAGTACTGTGTTACAATTGCCGAATGAAAATAGTGTGTTTCTCAATTCTTCAGTATTTGTGTGTAAGCCACAAACAGCTGTCTGTATGTAAATGAGTGTAAACCTACAGTGAATGTGTAAGTACTCCTTAAAGAAGGACAGGAAACCTGTTTAAAGTACTTGTTTACAGAGAAGCGAAAGCATACATAATAAGAATTAGTGAATGCATCTATATTTGCATTTAGGCTTGCTAAAGAAAAGCGTTGAATTGATTTAATTGTAAGGGCCATGTTGTAACCAACTGTGTACCGCTTTTATTATTTGAGATTGTTTGAACGGTGCAGGCACTCTTTGAGAACTAAAGTGCCCTGGGGTGCACTGGTTCCCATGACAACGACTTGTCAACCAGTTTGACTCCACCTACCATAGGTGTCATTGGCTGGTGCCATTTTGTTAACAATCGATATTTGTTCGCTAAGCTAAGCTAACATGACCTAGCGGCCTTAGACGAGCTTACTAATACCTAACTTCAATAGTTAGTGGTTAGCATAGCATATGTAATTGAAGTCATTAAGTAGTGCTTGCGTGTATTGCAGTGTAAAGTGATTTAAACTATTCCCTCTTAACAAAATCTCTATTTTCTGATTTCCACTCTCTTTCCTTAATTCTTCTCAGACTCACTTTAACTAACTTCAGGTGCATTCCTTCCTGAACATTGTTGCTCAGTTACTCATTTAATTGAACTTAATTAAATTTTAACTGCCTACTCAGAGAATAATTCTTATAGGTATTGGGGATTTTGAATAGAACATTGACCCTAAAGTGCACACACATGTAATGGCATAGGCATGGGAGCTGAACACGCAGCAGCCTTAGCCAACAATGGAGTGATGCCCAACACTGACCTATATGGTTAAATGTCAGTACTATTAATTATTCCCAGTACTAGATCACTTCCCTTCTATTTTATTTTTTTTACTGGTTAATTTTACTATTAGCAGTCATCTATTTTTTTATTTTATTTATCTATGTCCAATCTCTTTTTCTTGATTTTGCTTATTTTAAATATGTGCTCCAGAAATATGACTCCTATTGCTACACAATCTAGATGATTAATAAGGCATAAGTATAATTCTGAGCACCACTAATTGACATAATCAGAATCGGGAAGGCTCTCTTCTCTCTCTCTCTACTTCCTGTTCTTCAATATTCAGAGATCAAACCTGTTAAGAACCATCAGTATGTTTTGAGTTTTGATTAAATGATTTAGACTAGTCTTACATCATTGTTAAATCTCTGGTTGCATACAAATCTTGGCTTCCTGCCATAGGCAGTTAAGATAATAATAGTGTACACACTTCACTAGCTACCTAAAGCAGTTAACCACACGTGGTAAAACCTAGCTGCACAATATACACATAGCTTTATTTCTAAATCTTTTATATGGTCTTGCATTAGTCTCTTGCCCTAACTCTCAGAACAAGTTTGCCCCAATGTCTCAGATGGAAGATCTAATGGCCTGGCAAGGCATGGTGATGGACGCCCTACCACCTAGAACTGCTGATGACCTTCCTCACCAGAGACAGGTGCAACTGGACAAAGAGGGAAGAAGACAAATGACACATGGTCCAAGCCAGAGTTATGACCACAAGGAGCTGACCAGCATAATCCTCTCCTTAGCCCACAACCTCACAGACCTGAGAAATGAGGTGAACGACCTAAAGCTGCATGCAACAGAGTCCCAAGAGGAACTTAAGCATCCTCAAAGTCGCATAGCCCAACTGGAAGGTGAGACCCAGACGACACGAAATAAGTCTGGTAAGATGGAACAACAGGAGGAGGTTAACAGACTTCAGATAGCTCTCTCAGCTGCTGAGCAAAGAAAACTACTGGAAAAAGCAGCCAAAGAAGAGCTGGAAAAAGAACTGTTTGATGCAAAGTCATTATTAGTAACAGCCCATTTTGAACTATCAGATAGAGATGCCAAAATTGAATCTCTGACACAGCAGCTGGACAACACAAGAGACAAGCTTGACAGGGTCCAAAGAGAACTCGAACACTCATACAAGCTGCAATGGGAACCACAGTGGAAGACACATCCCCCACTGTCACAGCAGGTAAGCAGAGCAAACTCCCTCAGCCCAGTTCAAAGATACAAAGGGGGGGGGCTGACCTCTCTGATTAACACCTCACCAGCCAGCATCGTAAAAACATCTGAAGCCATAGAAGGGAAGGGACTTCTCCAGATAATCCCTGAAACGGTACATGGAGCGACCCTTAAAGACCTCAACAAACTGGCTAGAGTCATCAAGTGCTTCATTCCAAATTCTGCAGGAGACCTCGATGTCCATGCCTACCTGCGGGATATAGACTTTCACCTGCAAATTATGCCGAATGTGACCACACGGGAGAGACTCCACCTGCTTTGGATAACTTCTGGTACAGAGGTAAAGAGCTTTCTAGAACGGCAGCCTGACGCTGTCAAATCCGACTACCACCGGCTGAAACAAGCTCTTATACAAGAATTCTCAGACCCAGAAACAGAATATGGACTGGTCGCTGCCCTGGACCTCAAACAGGGAAGACAGGAAACTCCCCGAGTTTACCTTAACAGACTCAGACAAGCTTATTTTGGAGCTCGCAATGAATCTGAGATGGAGGAGGATATCAGCTTCAAGAGCCTGTTCCTCAGAAATCTACATCCAATTGTTAGCCACCATTTAGGCATCATGGCCTGCCCTCATACGATGACCATTCATCAGTTGCGGGACCTGGCACAGAAGGCCTTTAATAAACATAAGGCCACATCTGAAAGAAAGGCCTCTACGGCTCCATTGAGTCTGAACTGTAACATTCAAAAGTTTGCACCAGAAGGCAGACATTGTCACTACAACACAATGTCCTTCAACGATATGCCAGGAAAGCTTCCTGCCAGAAGACAAAACCGTCACCATCGTAATAGGCCCAGATACCAGACCAACCACTGGAAGAAACCATGGAGACGGCAAAATTCTTCTTTGGAAACACCACTGGCTGTCCAACAGCCACTGACAGCATCATCCGATGCAACACACAGGTGCCGATCTGAGTCCTCACAAAGAGAGCCGGACTTACCTACGCCTGAGTCACAGGAGCTGCTGAAACTAGTAAGAGAGCTCTTCACACAGCTCTCACCCAACATCTGATGATGTCTTGACACCTGCTGTCCCACCTCTCCAGGAAGCACCGATGGCCAAGGAGTCCACCCGAGCTACCTGCAGTGCGTGCGGGACACGTCTGATCATCATGTACATCTTAATTGTCGCTCGTTGTTGTCTATTAGGTCAGACAAAAACGTGCGAAAGGGGGGATATGTAGTACCTGAGACGGATCAGACACGCATAACTACTTAAATTTCTTAAATATTACAACAACACCCCTCACCCCACCAGCAGGCTAGTCGCTTGGGGGTCAACCCCCAATCTGCAACTTACACCAAGGGCAGGACAAGATCTCTGGTGACCATAGCAACTCACACCAATTCATCAAGATAGAGTATTTTACGACCCATTGGAATGTAAGGAGCTGAACTCTCTTTACTCACTTTGGGGATAGACCTACAATTATAGCTGCATTTATATGGAAATGTACACATTCATTTATAACATTTCCATGTATTAATGTTCATGTTGTTATGTCTGTTTTAACATTAATCCAACGTATCCATGAATGTGTGTTTAACTACTGGAATTATTAGATTTGTAGTAACTCATTTAACCAAGATGATATTTAGATCATGTTTGGTGTCTATGAGCTACATTTGTGATGTCCTTCGCGTTGATGTTTGTTGTGTTTTGGTAACTTTTTTCTAATTAGTTTTATCAAACTCTTAGTAGTCTTCTAGTGAACATCCAATCAGCTTTCACATGCAAAACACCATCTGAAAGACAAAAACAGTTAACTTTCCCTCCAAAGTTGCCATCTCCTGATTGGAACAGTCACGTCTGTAGGATGTGACATCCTCACAGTTTAAAAGAGACCACGAGAAGATTCTTTCTCGCTCTTCCTCGCGCTTCCTTTTGTCTCTATGTGTGCTCTTCTTTCTCTCGATGCGTTCTGCATCTCCAAAGGATGGACTAGAAGAAGACTTCACCTTTAACCCATAAGTTTGTGCCAGGCTGCGGCCTCGTCTTTCCAGATACAGATCCTCTGCATAAAACTGGTTCTCTCTGATCACTTCCAGCCAAGATCAACTGGAGCCTTAACAACCTGCATCAGGACTCTTTCTTTCTTTGATGGGCAAGACGTGCAAGTATCAAACTTAGTCTTATTAATGGATGCATAGAGCATCATTAATCCTTTTAACAAAGGTCCGTTACAAGAAGAAACTGATGTTTAGTTCAGGCTATTGATCTTCTGAATATCATATACTGCCATAATCCATGCTCTGTTCTTCTCTGTTTCAACTTCAACCATCTTCTAATGCTTAACTGTATGTGTGTGTATGTTAGATTAGTATGTGTCTAGTCTAGATAATAAAGTCCTGTTTTATTTCACACGTGATGTTGTTTGTAGTTCATGCTCATAATCCGGAGTCCCTAAACATGCCGATTCTTGCTACCTGCTCGTAATGCTAAGTGATTTCCCCAAATCATGAATTTGATCCAGATAATTATAATTGATCATTATTAATTAAATTCATCCCAATTTGGATTGATATTTGTTTCCCTTACAAAGGGTGGTGGAGAAAATATTACTTATAATTGGGATCAAAGCTCATGATAATTCTTACATATTTGATGAAGAATAGTGTTTAAATAATTCTGTTCCTCATTGAATTCACTACAGATGACACATGGCAAATCTGAGCTCAGTTTGTGCTTTCTTACGAGATGTCTTCCATGTCAAAGGCTGCTGCTGTTTACGCAGCACAAGAGAAAAGCAGACGCAGTGAGTAGCATTGTCATTCCTACACTAATGCGTGTCAATCATCAGGCTCATATAAAACGCACTGTCAGAGTTCATCTTCCCTCTTTTGTAAGAAGGGCAACACATTTGTGTCTTCTACAAAGCTTCTCCTGCATTATAATTATTCAAATCATCTTCACACGCGTTTTCTTAGGTAACATTAAAGACGTCTTTGATGTTCAAGGGGATTCATCTGCATAAACCTTTGAATACAAAATAAAAACCAAGTACGCATAAAGGCCTTCCGAGGGTTGGCGACAAAACAAAATCGCATTCTTAGTAATAATCTTCCTTAAAGATTCATAAATGCTTGTTAATATTTTAAGTTTAAATGTAAAATCTACGCAGCACCAAACAGATATCTGAAAACGTTTTCCAAGAAACACTTTTAATGCGCTCCATATTCTGTGGGCTGGGAATACATGTGGCCACACCCCAAAATCATGGCATTGGGTGGTTATGATTTAACACAAGCCAGTAAAATTTCTGTGTGAAAAGTAAAATACACTGCCATGTTGCAAACATGCGTTTACTAGCAATTTACATCCGTTTTAGTCATTCATAAATTGTTTATAAAACTATTCCTACGTAAATTCTCACATTAAATTGAATGTCACAAACTACAAGAAAATAATTGAATTGTATTTGATCATTTTAGTTAATCGTTGATTATTGTCAGAACTGATAAATTGTGACACATCTATTTAAATTACCTATATACATATATATTTATTTTTTATATTGCACTTTTTGCATAAACAGCATATGTATCCGTATTTTCATGTTACATGTTTTGTTTTAAATTGTATAATATACAACCTGTTAGGTTTAGGGGCGGGGTTGGGTTGGGTTACATGCTCAAATTGTGCGTACGAAATAATACGTTTAACCTCTGAAGAAATTCATTACAGCCAGTGTTGGTCAAGTTACAAAAAAAAAAAATGAATTACAAGTTGCTTATTACATATTCAATAATGTAATTAGATTACTGTACAAATGACCCTATCCAAAAAGTATTTAATTAATATATTACTAATTACTTTCAATATCCTATCGATACTACGAATCGACCTTGATTAGTAAAGCGATTCAAGGAAAGACATGAAACACCAATTTTAATTCATTCAAATAGATAATATTAAACTACATAAAGTAGTATTATGAACTCACAAAGTATTACAAATGTGAGAATAATACATTAAAGCACAGATTCAAAATTTTGACTTTAAATTGTTATGACAGTTCCACTATTGCACACAGTATTTAGTTGAATTACATCAGAAGTAACTATAATCAAATTAGAGAAAAAATCTGAGTAATCCCTTACTTTACTTTTACAAGGGAAAAGTAACTCAACTACAGTAACTAATTACTTAGTAACTAGTTACATCCAACACGGATCACACCCAATATAATATAATATGGTGTTGTTAACGTTACTATTGCCGCATCGATGTCACATACAGTTTGTCTCTTTAGCGCCCCCGGAAAACTGTACCAATATGTACCTGTCGGTACTTATGTTGCGGCGCTGGAAAAAGTGTACGGAGTTACGAATTTCCTATGAGACCAGGCAGAACTTTACTGAATCTCGACCGTCTCCTACATCCACACTACCTGAGCCCTAAAGCCCCATAATCCAGTCTCCAGAGTGACACGAGTTTTTGTAGCCGGTTACTGCAACTGTGCCCGCGACTAATCCGAGATGAAGGAAGAGTCGATCAGATAGGACTTACCACATACAACTGCTTCCACAAAACGGACCACTCCTGCAGTGTAGACGTGACCTCTGTCACAATGGGGTCTTCCAGTGGGACCACCGTCTCGTATTGGCTGCAGAAAAACATACACACCACAGGTTAGTGCGGATGATTGCGGTTAAAGGTTAGATTAGACAGTACTTTGTATCCATTATCAAATATAGATTGATATGTCCCACCCTTAACTTCCTGTTTCAACAGGAAACACGTCAACCAGAATGGAAAATCGCATTTGTCAACCCATTTAAATGAGCCGTTAAAATAACAGCGGACACAGAGGTATTATCTGTAAACCAATTCGAAATTAAATTCTGCTTTCATCGCTGCTTCATCTTCCTGCTGTCTCTTTAGTTCTCACAGTCCATTTATCTTCAGCATTCTGTTGTACCTCCAGCCCACCGGTGTCCTTCCTCTGCCCTTCTCTGACACACTGTGGAAATAGATTGACATCTGTGTTCTGCTTTATCATCGCATGTGTCCAAAGATTCCTCCGAAGAGCCCACAGCTTTCACGGAGTCATTTTCCTTCCGCTTGAGAAGATTCTGATGAAACCCTACAATTTGATCCCGGGGACACGTGTCAAACGACGAGGCAAAGCTCTTGCCTACAGTAAGTCCTCTTATATTCAAATTCAACGGCGACGTTTGAATGAAAGTTGCAACCAACTTAAGTTTCGCGAAAAAAAACACAGGAGCCCAGGGATGTGCTTTACTCATGCTGATGCATGTGTGTGCTCGTGAGCACAGGGAAAACTGTGAAGATCTACATGCAGTGATATGCGAACACCTGCGAATAACACTGGAAGACATCAAAAGCTTAAACAAACTGGCTGACAGCCCCACACGAGCAGTTTCTTGCGATCTCAGAAGAGAAGTCCCTGTGGGACTGACAACCAAGAGTAACTCGATGTTTTCCAACACATGCTTAGACTGTAGTAGTGTTGAACGGCGGGTGGTTGATGCTTTACACATATTAAGCAGCTTGTCACTAAATCTGGTGAATCTTATTTATGCAAGTGAATAAATCTGTAAGCTATCGAGTCTCTGCATCGATCTTTGAATTATGAAAAAATAGACAGAAATGTTCAAGAACACTAAACACAAGGATGAAAGGCAACTGACGGCAACAAACACTAAAATCTTAAAAGATATACCTGATATATGGGCTGATGGGTATAATTTTTAGAAACTTAATTTTTAAATCTCGCGTAACATATATCCATTAAGTCCGAGAAAAAAATCTGAATTAAGTGACTTCATGCTTCAAACAAGAAAAATATCTGCAATTGGGGTGAGGAAAAAATCACTACGCTTAATTCAAGTTAAGGTAAAACTTGAATTGAGTTTATTGAATTAAGTTAAAGCCTGAATCAAGTTTATTTTTCTTATCCCACTGGCAAATATAACATTATATATATCATTTTATATATCTTTTTAATTATACAAATTAATAATTATACACTGATAATATATAAGACACACGTCTTTAAAGTTTACGTTCAATATTGCACCAATATATTACGACAACAGTAAATAAAAATAATCATAAAAACATTTAACAATGTGATATGCAATTATAAGATTTTCTAGACTCAAGTCTCATTCGCATTAACCTTTCAAAAAAATTGTCAATAAAAAACATATGTGTGTTACATGTTTCAAAATAGAAACAACTTGACCACATTAATCTGTGTATAACCACTAGATAAACAATACATAAATGGTATAAACACTAGATATGTTGTATAAACACGAAATATTCTTTATAAATGCTAGAAAAACACTACATATTCTCATAAGCAAAATAGCTGAATGAAGTTTTAAAAACTAAGATCTTAATGTCATTCTATGGATAGACAGACACACATGAGTTATCACAGACACAGACAGTCAAGCAAACAGATAATACTATAAAACAGAATGTGAATAATATTACAGATAATATAATTTATGCTGGTCTCACGGTTTAACAGATTAAGCTCAATATCTAAGAAAATATTTGAACACGCTACGATCAAAAGACAAAAGCAACTCAAAATACACTTGAACACTAAAAGTAAAAGGAATAAACACAAAATGTCTTCTTTTTTAACAATATCCATTTCTCTTTTATACATTTTTGTTCCCCACTAAGTGAAGAGCTTTGCAAGTATAAAGATTCTTATCCAGTATAATGTTTCTTACCCCCTATTGGTGACGACGGCCTTCTTCAAGTGGACATAGCTGGCCGGGAAGATTCCCTGTGGACCAAAAGGGAAGAACATTAGATCTCTGGTACTTTAACTGCAAGCTAGTGCTTCAATAACGAAAGAAGATAGTGTCAACTCAGTCACGGTGATCTTGACCAATGAGAAGACGATTCTGGTGGCCCTTCTTGATGTAGATCGTGTCATCATTTTTGCTTGTTTTATAGCCTGATGGAGGTTTATCTCTTGCGGAGAACCAGGAACTCAAGTGAATTGAACTTGACGTGTCAACGCTCATGCTCCTTTGGAGTTGAGAACTTTTTCATTTCAGACTGGTTGTTGTAGGGATCAGTGTCAAGGGTGCAGTTAGTTGAAGTAATGCGAGCCGACTTAATAACAGTTGCGACTTAACCACTTGTGGCAACTTTCAGGTTTAGCAGCATTTAACAGCAGTTACCATCGTGAACTGCATAAGTACAAGTATTTAAGTATAAGAATATGACTGCATCCAATGTAGACGAGAATGTAATTCCGGTTGTCAACATGACCAAAGCCATAGAAGCTCACATGACCTTCAGTAGGAACACATAAATTGTGCATATAAATATATAACCTGTATTGTGGTACACAATATATAAACATACAGTGTATATAGCATCCAATAGCGTAATCTCTGCTGATTCCCAAGTCAATATAACTTAAAGCCGTATTGAAATCCACTGGGAAATTCTTGGGAATTTTTTAAGTCGTCATTATTTTATGATGCACATTTGAGTGATTTCAGCCAAAAGAGATTTGATGAAGTTAGTTGTAAAACAACTTCACATTTCTATCCGTCTACTTCACTTACAGAATAATGATGCACGTTAGATGTGTAATTGATGCTTTCTCTTTCTATTTTAACATTCTTGGGCTGGCACATGGGATTATGGGAAACATAGGCTTGTAGCATAAGCCCATCACTTTGTAAACCAGCTGAGTGAGCTGTATGTTCAATACAACAATTCTGACCTGACTGATTAATTCTTGACCATTTTTTACATTTGTCACTGAACTACATTACACTCCGGTACAACACAAAGCCATTCGGACGAAAGAACCATGATGTTCAAACATCTCAGCTGAAGAACCCAGCTTATAGAGGTTCTTGCCACATGCAGTTGTTGTCTAATCGTCTTTGCTTGTTGACTTTCAAAAGGTCAGATTCATCAGTAATCGAGGACACCAAATGCTCTCGAACAAACTTCCATCTGCTGGGGGGATACCATATGCGTGGATGACAGGTCAGCATATGTTATTATTCATGAGATGGGTGGTCGCCTGCTAATCGACTCTTTACATAAAGACAGCTTATTGTTTATAGAGAGCTTGTGTCGTCTCGACGGCTCGTGTGAATAAATTAACATCCTTTAAGAACCAAAAACGGATCGTGTTTTTAATTAAATGCAAATTGGTGTTTCCACGAATAGCCCTAAAGGCCAAAGTAGTCTACAGTATGAAGATGCTATAGTTGAGGTTCTGTAAAATTCATGTGTGAATCGAATGAGTACATGTGCCCAGTTGATCTTAGATAAAACGTAGACAAAGAAAGAGGTGGTAAATTCGTATGAATTTTTACGATGTGAATCGCAAAAAAATGCACTGAAGCTCCTCCCCTAGACCCACCCCTAAACCTGACATCACTGACATCACTGACATTAACCAGCAAAACACAATTTCTTATCGTTTTTAGTCGGGGGGAAAATGTGATCTGAAATAAGTTCACAACATGACTCGTGAGATTCACCCAAATACCACAAGAAATGTAATGTTTGATTTTGTAAATGAAAACCAAAAAAAGGAGATTGTGGGAAAGATCAAACGATCCAGAGATTGGAAAAAGACACTGCACATACTCATGAGGGGTTCAATCAATAATTCAAGCTGAAGGCGAATTGGCATTTCCCCACTCCATATGAACGACAGATCTATGAGGACACTTTCAAATCTTCCACTGTCATTTTGTCCTGCAATTAGATATTAATTTACTGTAGGAAGTAGATACAGTAATAAAGTCGCTGGATGTGAGGCGAAACAGATGTGTGTATGTGTGTGTCACATCATCTCCATCTGTTGAAACTCTTATTATCAGTATGTGTAAGAGTGAAAGAAGCATATATTTTATTATAAAATATAATAAACTGAGTAATAAGTAACTAAAGTGGTATGAGTCACACGAACAATGACAGCTGTTGGGTCAGCAAGTGACACAGTGACTAACAGGAAACATTGGAGACAATCAGATGACAATATATATGTGCATTCACATGCAAAAACAAGTTTTGGTATTACGATGAAGGATATGCTAATAATAACAGAATCACACAATCCCATTTTGAAAAATACAGCTTCTGGCCCGATTCACATTTCGAGTCTAAAACTGCGCTTTTAGTGGACTGGACTTTGCGCTCTCCTGGCGTCTGTTGTCGCTAAGAAACCATGGGCCACGATAGCCCTTGGACGAGGAGATAGAAACAAAGGAGATATGGATTATATGCACTGAAAATACATGGCAATAACTCTGCTACTAGATTTCGTTATGCTGTGATCATCTGTGTCTCCATTTTCATTGAAATTGTCTATATTGACTGGTTGGTTCTTGTCCAGTGTTTATTTTCTAGTTTAGTTAGTCCGTGTCTTTGATTTCTTTAAAAGTTGTCCTGCCTTGTTTTCCCCCTCCTGGGTTTTGTTTTGTCCTTTTTGTAGTGTTAATGTACAATAAATATCTGTTTAAACCCCTTCACCACCGTGCCTGCCAGCGTTTGGGTTCTTCCTCCATACATTTCATGACATTTTATTACCCTTCCACTAAGGCAACCAAGTTAACTTAAAGGGAAAATTCACCTAAACTACAAGCGCAATAAAGATACACCTACTGTAGAAGGGTCCACTTATTAAAATCATTCCCGGTAGTAACTCTTCCCTCGAGTCTGTGAAAGACAGCAACTATTTGTTTGCTTAAAGAAAGTCTAATTGAACCTAGATACTTTCTTAATAAACGTCTCTGTTGTTGTGGTGCATGATTCATCAGTCTGCTCATTCAAAGACATAAGCCTTGCAATGTTAAATCGAAATGTTATAACTTTCTTGCCTCTTCTCTTCAGCTGAATGTAACCAAGGCCGACCGAGTGAGGAGAAATAACCATCAGGAACATGCACATTGATGCGGTGCACAAAACCGCAGATGTAGAATTTTCGTCCTTTATATCTCATTGGAATCACATCGCATTTGGATGCTTGGAAGACAATGTATAAAGACACAACATTTGTTTTGCGGGTGTATGATTATCACCAGAGAAGATAAACTGTGTTTAAAGTTCCTGTCTCATGAAACACAATAAATGTGTAATGAACAGTAGGAGCGTAGGAGTGATTTAAACTGTAAATCTGTAAAGACGTAGAATGGACTCAAAAAGAATCAGAAATGACTTGAAACGTCCAGTTTTCTTTGTGTTGTCGCATTTATCACTGAAACAGAAAGTTAGGACGGGCCTTATTTAATGGCTCATCCCACTTTTAAAAGAGCCAATACTATTTAGTTTACCTCACAGAAATGTAATGACATTTCTATGCATTTGGCAGACGTTTTTATCCAAAGCAACTTACATTGCATTATCCCATACATTTTATGTCTAAGTATGTGCAATCCCCTGGGAATGAACCCACAACCTTGCATTGTTAATGCAATGCTCTTACCACTGAGCTACAGGAAATCTAATGAGAAACTGAAATGTAAATACTGCAGGAAGGGAGAGACTGTAAATTTTGATCTCTAAACAACCACTAAATGTGAACATTGTCCATGTTTTGGAGCATGTTAAGTCGAAAAACTTGATTTCATGGGGACTTTAAAGACCAGGGACAGTGTGAATGCAAGTAGTCCCCCTGTGCATTTTATCCTTCAAAATGAATCATTAAATTTAATTTTTAAATGTTTTTCCTGTAAAAATAATTTGTAATGCCTCAAAATAGCTGAAATCTAACTCTACACCTCAGCTTCATTAAGTAAACACAGGTTAGATGAATATGCGGATAAGCCCCGCCTCCACTCAATCACACACGGTAGTTCCAGATGGGGCTAAAACTGAAAGTAAAACTGAGAGCTGACATTGCACTTTAGTAATCATTTTAACCCGAATCTATGCACCATATTTGCATATTTTTGCTTCAAACCGCTGATCCACAGAGCCTAAATGAGTTGATGTGATTGGTTACAGGTTTATGACGTCATTTATAAACTGTCTTTTGGTAAATTAATTTAATAAAATAAATAATGTTTACCTTAAAGATACGGTGCTTAATATTTCGATAGATCTAATGACAGAAATGCAATATAATATATCTAACTGTGTCTTCTGAGGTACAGTATATGAAGGCCTTACATAATGAAAGGTTATGTTTTTATTATCTTAGAATGAGCTATTTCTATCTAAATACACCCTTACATTGAATTCGTAATGTTGTTTCTACAGTGGCCCTAAATGGACAAACTGCTCTACAAGAGCGCAACTCATAAATACGTTATCTTTTTCGGTAAAGAAGCAAAACGAGAAAACATTTTTGTCGTTGTGTTAGCTACCAACAACTGGCTTCTCTCCCATCTGTTTCCATTAAGTGATGTAGCTACCCCCGGCACACACACTTATTCAAGTCAATTAATTCCCCATGAATAAAGTCCCTACATTTCGTTATTGTAATGAACACACCGCTTCCCTCATTAAAACATCTAATCAGGCATAAATTGAGTTTGTGAAAAGCGTTTAATGAAATCACTTTTAACTCTGATAATACAGTTTTGTAGATATTCATAAATGTACATCACCAACTTGATCGGTTTAACTTTGGCTCATGCTAAAAAGATTGTATACCCTCAGAGCCCACAAACAATATTAGCTGCTTTCAAAAATAGACAATCATGTTTTTCTCTTTATATTACATAACATTCGTTAATGACCTAATAATTGAAGTCTTCATAAATAAGCAAGCACAGGAAATCGACACAGAAAGTGAAAATCCCATAACAACAGGCATAAAGTGAAGTGTTGCAGACTGACCTCTAGAGATATATTTAAAGAGACAGTGACAAAGCAGAGGCACCAATATGTCAAGTTAAAATTCATCTGGGTAAAACACGCTTTATATCTTGATATAAAGGGGAGGTCTGTGTGAGGGACTGTCTAGCAGACGCGCTCCCATGTGTCACCCCTTTTGACCTCACTTCCTGCGCGACGGCACGTTACGTTTCCTCTCTGTCATTAGGAGTGATGACCTGTTCTAATCGGCAGGAATTCCTCTCTTGAGACCTGTCTGACTGTGGCCTGGATTCGGGAATAGACGCTCTCGTTCTTTGGGAAGATGCCCCAGATTTAGTTTTAAAGAAGAAAACCTACTGTACCTGCTGTTGATTTTTATCAATTTAAAGGGAGATTCACCCAAAAATTAACATTCTTTCATTATTTATTCACTCTTACGTCATTTCAAACCTGTATGACTTCCTTCTGCAGAACTGAAACGAAGATATTTTGAAGAATGTTGATGACCAAACAACAATTTCTCAAAATATCTTCTTTTGAATTCCACACAATAAAGAATCATATACAAGCTTTGATGGTAATAAAATAATGACCGAATTTGTTTTATTTTACTACAATCACAGATCACTGGGTCATATAAGTTACGATGACTCATGGCATATTTCACCAGATTTGACACCACAAAACAGTTCCTAAAACTTATTTTAAAGTGTGTCTGAACACTTCAATCACCACAGAACAGACAAAGACCGATTAAAACTGACGGAAGTCATTTACAAACACTTCCCACACTGCATCTTTTGTCGCAGGCCGTTCACAATAGAGAAAAACTGTCATAATTGCAATGCATGACTGAAAACTGTGTAATTTAGCGAAAAAGGACTAAATGCACTGGAAAAGCTTTCATTATATCTCCAATGTGCCCTTGTCTTTTTTGTCAGTACTTTCAGAAGAAAACCAACTCCATGGGCGTTCTGAATCCTTGCGTGTCAATCAAACCAGCCCATACTGTTTGTCGCATTGTGTGCTATCGGTGCTAATCTTGCCAGGCTGTTTGTTTTGCTTGTCTTGGAGGCGGTAAAATATGTTGTGCCTTTTAGTTTCACCAGACTATGTGCTGTTGGGTGACATTCAGACTGAATTAAAGTTAGGAATCGTGCCAATCAAATATTAACGTCAAAGCGAGGTGCCCTCCGCAATACGGAGGAACATGAATTGATCTATTATCAAATGATTGGATGGTGAAAAGTGGCTGTGACATAACCGAACAGAATCTGTAGTCTACATCAGGTCTGCAAAGTGGAAAGATGTTTCTGGTCTGCAACTTTTTGTGTCTTAAACCACCCCATAAACTAAACAAATTTACTAAAGTAGTAGTTTGAGGTTTCCCTGCTATTTTAAATGTGTTGTGTATCATTTAATGGATGTTAGACCAAATAACTTTGGGTAATCCACAATTTTGCCTCTATATCGCCATATCTGTTTGAAATGTAAAATTGCAGGTTACTTTACGTAATAGTCTTTATGTGAGTTGAAGTCAAATTACGACAAACTGACCTTTCGTGACAGTCCCATGATATCGTAGGATAGCTCAGTTAATAAATAATCATTATAATCTTACTGTTGTGAATCAGGTTAAGGTAAGGAGACAGTTTTGAAAACAGACTGTTTACATACCTGCTCAGTTACCGTTTTTATATATTTTTAATAGAGATGAACCGATATATCAGCCAATAATCGGCATCCGGCAATAAAAGCATTTTTTTTTCGGTTGTTAGTTTAAAAACAGCCAATGATCAGGGCTGATACATTTGTGCGCTGTATATAAAAATAAAAAAACATCATCAGTTTAATGTTCAATAACAATAGATAATATATGAATTCATAACATTCAGAAAGTTAAGAAAAATGTATTTAATCATCAGAATTGGTATCGGTAGATATCACTCTAAATAAACGGTTGACGGTCTCGGTGGAAAGATTGAACTTAACTCATTTTTTTAACAAAAAAGGAAAACATATGTTTTTTATCATAAAATGTTCAATAAGATTATGAATTGCTTATTTTCCTACATTTTTATGTCAATTTATTTTGCTTTGTTTCATTTGTTTCATTTTTGGTATTTCTATTGTTTAGTTTTACTTAATCTTATGAAGGCTCTGCAGTTCCACCACAAACCCGTAGAGCTTAGGCAAACTAATTTCGGCAGAGATTTTAATGTGCATTTGCATAAATTCTTTAGTGACTTCCTATAGTCACTTAAAGAACAGAACTGAATATGCAAATAAATGCTGTCAGTACACATTCTAAATGAATTCTCTAATTGCTCTTTACTTCTTTGTATTAGCTTATGAACTATTGCATAAATAATGGCATACAAATGCAAGAGATTGAGCAATTTGACCTTTTTCAAGTCAAATCCTTGCGCTATCTCTCCCTTTTTCCAACGGCACTACTCCTTTGAAAACGCATTCCCGATGTTGGTTCGCGGGCTCTGGGGTGCTGATGCGTAGGCGGACAGGTGTGGGTGGAAGATTTCTCATGAAAATAATTGATTGAGGAAGAGACATTTAAAATAGGGAAGGCAGCGCTCAGCCAAAAACACACAAGCACTCACGTCTCAGTGCTGCATAACCACGCAAGTATTCACAAGGCAGTAAAGTAGTGCTTTCAAGGGACCCTGTAAGAGCTTTCATTAGACAACGGAAGTCTCGTAAATGACAAATGAAAGTCAGATGAGATGACAAATGATAATTGACACGTCTTAAACAAGTAAAAGGGTCTTAAATAAATATTCAGGGTTAAATGCAAGTCAGACTCCATCAGCACTGTGGCATTACGTCACATACACATTTTGGTATTGTGCAAACTGAAGGATGAGTCTAAACAGACACTGTCTGTGGCACATCTGGTAGGGCATGGGGCTAGCTCAAGGTCATTGGTTTGATTTTTACGAATAAACCTACTAATAAAACGTATAGCTTGAATGCAATTTAAGATCCTATAAATTAATTGTCTACGAATATTAATTTTGCTGTTGGTTATACTTTGCTATACAGTCTCATTTATTAATATAAATTAATCCATTAGCTACAATGAGCAACTTTAATTGCATTTATTTAGTTAATATTATCATGTAACATGGTTTATTTAAGTTGGTCCATTGTGCATGAATTCATGTTAACAAATACAACATTTAATTTTGAGAATGTTTTAGTACATTTTAAAAAGAAAATGAAGAATAATAAATTCAGAAAAAGACAATCTGTCTCTATTCTATTAACTATTCCTTATTCTCAAAACACAAACAATGTGGTCACTTTCCACACAGCCAGCTAGAATTTAATAGATTTTAAAATAAACTTTTTAATACTATTTGCCACTGGATTTTAAGGTCCCTTGCAATTGGATTAAAGCTATATGATAAGTTAAAAAAACATGTAGCGAGGAAGGTGGGACGGGAGCCATGGGCCGGTGCTCGCAAAACCAATTTCCACTTTCACTCACGCCACTGGCCCCGCCCCTCGGCTCCCGTCCCGCCTTCTTCACTACAAAACATTATATGACAAGCTCAATAAACAATAAACAATAATTAAGTCTCCAGAAAATTACAATTAAATCGAGTTAGGTCTCTAGTTAGACGTCATCATATAATTTTTTTAATAAATTAAATTAAAATTGTTCTATAAAAATGTTTTATACAGATTGAGTTTACAGATTGAATTTATACAGCAGTTTGGTTTATAAACAAACATACAAACGTGTAGTTGCATATGCGACCTGTATCAGTTTACGACCATTACGTGAAAGTTGAGTTATATTATAAATGACAGTCTTTAAAATCATCGCATACTTTTTAAAGCTAAGAAGAGGAAAAAGTTCAGTAGATACGCTGATCATTATTCTAGCCGGTGTTCTTTCCTCTTAGCCGCAGGTAATGGAATGAGATTACCGACCTTATTCACACCGTGAGTACAACCCTGTGGCTTCTGCAGCGCAATTCTTGGCACATGAATTGTGAAGCAGGTGCCAGCCCAGTGTCACCTCTACAGTAGTTTAGAAAGGATTGGCTGTAGATTGTGCTTCTGCGGTCCATGAGTGCAACGGGCATCGCGGGCACCTCCGCCAGGCGCTTTGAGGTCTTGCCACGTGGCACGAGCACACATGCGGTAAGGCGGAGGCAGACCCACGAATTCTCACCTCGAGGAAAGTGTCAACTGGCATTCGGCGTGGCACACCTGCGCCTGACGGATGGCCAGAGTGAGATGAACGCAACCATGTCTGTGATTGAGTTCACAGTAAGTTCAGATACTATACGGGATATTTCAAATCAAACTATTTTCTAGATTATTAATGTAATGAAGTAAATTTCACATACATATACTTTCAAATTTATCTTTAAGAGAATACCTGTTTTTAATTTCCTTATACTGCCAGATGAGAAGTCACTGATGCTCTTCTGTTTGTGCGTTTACAGTAAGTTACTTTTGAATGATTTGGCGTAAAAGCCCCCTAATCTTTGGGCTCCTTCATAGTACAGCCAAAGCTCCATAAAGGTCAACGCATGCATTGCCTTCATAAGATTAAGTAAAACAAAACGCATGCGGTTGTCCTTTGTAAGGTGAACTTTACTCACATAAAAGTAAATTGTTGGAAAATGTCAGCTGTTGGAAACGGATATGCCAACATATGCCTGAACACGACATATATTTGAACTGAGTTATCGAATGGTAGGACTTGAGCTTGCTACTCGCTTGCTGAATAATAGTTTGCTGTTATACTGTAAAAGCTGAAGTAAAAGATTTACTTTACAATAAAGTTGTGATGTCTGGAGAGATTCCCAGTACTGTACATTCTATTTAGCCAAGACAAAAAAATCAGAGATTAAATCTCTTTAATATCTCAGCTACTAAAATTCATCTCGCAACCTGTTTCCAGGCCTTTATTATAAAGCATATCCGCTGATTTCATTACTGACGACACCAGACATCCAACCGGCCATTTCAACTGCCTTCCTGTAAACAAGACAAATGTTGTGTGGTAAACGGATTTCACAGCCTCCATTTTTGTCTAGGAGTCACTCATTCAGTGAAATCATCCATGTCAATTGTCCTCCACATCCATGAATTATTATTGACAGACAGAGGTCAACACGACAAACGTGACTTTTAGATAAACTTCATGTACGGGAATTAAATTACAATTATATTACAAACATTTGGAAAATAATCTTCACTTGAGTTCCTATCCCATGATTAAGACCAATGCATTTGGTGTTACTTTAGGATCTCAACTGGTTTAACATCTGGTCCCTGATTTACAAATTAACAAGTAGTATTTTATCAAAAAAGATGTGAATGAAAAAACTGGCATTTTGTGCTTTTTGATAGTAATTTACCAAACAAAATAAAGCGCAACCGGTTGCAAACCCAACATCTGATTTAGTTCATAGGCCTGTTGCAATAAGATATGCAACGATACTGCATTTTTCCAACGATAACCGATTATTCAGAGTGATATCTGTCGATAATGATTCTAAAGATGAATGTTTCTTAACCTTCTGATTATTAATATTGAACATCAAACTGGTGATGTTTCTTAAAAGTTTCTATTTAAATTAATAGCATTTACTCTTCCTCTTTTTTATTGAAAAATATTCTTAAGAATTAAAAGACCTTTGTTCTTTGAAAGGGCGTACCAGCATTATTTTATTATACATTTTAAAACCAGTGGCATAACATTTTCACAAAATAAATATAATATTGTTTATTGGCAATGTATATTATTATAATATATATATTATTTCTCAGGCCAAACAAAAACTTGTTATGGTGATCCCTGGAATCAAACCTATGACCTTGGCGTTGCTAGCGCTATGCTCTAACCACTGTGCTACAGGAAAGTTAAAAGTTGGCAGCAGCTTTTTACGCTAACGGAAAATAACTGTATTTTCTTTGGATTAAATAGTAAATAGTTGTTAGATGCAATTGGTACTCATTAATAGTGGCAGATAGTGTTACTATTTGCACCTCGGTATTGTTGTGTATTAAACATAATGCAATAATAACATGGTGTAAATCATTATATGTTTAAAAATGATGGCAACTTATTGAGATATTAAAGCCCTACACCTACCTTACCCTAAACCTTTATGAATAAAAATGAATTTTAATGCCACTGGAGTCGCCGTTTGAAATGGTTTTGTTCTCTATTAGAGTCACATATTGGTGGGCGGAGCTAGTGCAAATAGCCTCTGCTAACAGGGCGGGCTATTAGATTTCAGTGTAAATAGACACTTTGTAAAAAAAATTAGAGATATAAAACATACCTTTTCCTGCTGTATGGTATTACAAAATATTATCACAGATACAGTCACAGTCATGACCCCGCTAGTTGAGAACCACTGATCCGGTTCTTCATTATGGGTTTGACATTTAGATTCACCTCTGGGTCTATAATAACATGAATTATTACTGTAAATATTCAATTTACCTTGATTGTTGGTTTCTTGGTGGAAAACCCTCTGTACCATCCTGCAAAAGACAAAAGTAAACATGTTATTCATGACACAACACATCAGCTGAGTTCAATCTTACGACACATTCTAAATTGTTCCCAGAATCCCTACAAATTGTGCTGGCATCTAAAGCATCACGTTGAATTTTGTACCTCGCACAGTTTGTATGCTGAAATTGCCCATGTCACTTCTGTATTGTCAGAACAGGCTTTATACACAATCCATCATTCGTTTTCAGACGGCAAAAAGTACTTCCCTTGGTTCCTAATGCACTGGATCATATAGCTATGCTGTTGTGAAGGCCACATCTTTAGATGATGTAGAACTTAAATTTCAGAACATTGCACTTTAGTACACCAAGGTCTCTGGCTGACGTCCAGTACGTTTCTGAAATACCATCTCCTTACGGATTCAGCACACTGCTGGAAAACCCGACTGGCCTCAACCAACATCATAATGAGCTTTCAGTCCATAATAAACGAGCGAGGTGCATGAATTCAGTCTCCGCACAGTATGTCGCCTTATTAATGCGGTAAGAAAGCCAGCTGTCCATAATTTTTGCGCAACGTTAACGGCGCAGAGAGTTGCACAGCTAGCCGGCGGCATGTTTAAATTGTCGCCAAGAGGAATGGACTTCTTATCTTCCGAGGTTTCTAAAGCATTGCTTTTCGATATTTTCAAACAAATCTTGATTTATTGGAATTCAAGGTTAAGTGCGAAAGTGTTTCGAAACACTTCCTCACAGTCCAACTTCTGACTCAATGGCGTGACTTCAGGTCAGTTCAACCTGTAGATCAGCTTTGTGATTCGTTGAGTCCTATAGGGATGTTTTTTTCAATTCTGACTGGCATCTGATGGTGGATTCATCTGGCTAACCCCGCTGGTGCTCTGGACACATCATTTACAGGAGCATTACTCTGCTTCTGTCTATTTTAGTGCTTTTTAATTGGAGGACATAAATGACCTGTATCTCATCTGAAGCAAATTAACTAGCCATTAACAACGAAATTGTTACATTGTAACAATGAAAATTGTAAAAAGCGCTATAAAAATAAAGTTGAGTTGAGTCAAAGACCTATTGTGGCGGGAACTCATTTGCATAATACTGATTTGAATTACACACCTGGCTAAAAGACCACTTGGTGAGTGTTGGTTGACTAGCTTTACATGCTGGGTTCAGCTGGCAAACACTGTGGCTGTGATTAGGGTTGGATATCGTTTTCATTTTAGCGGGTCCGACTGCTTAGCGAATCTGGTTCTTATCGATTCTCTGTTCCGATTCCAATATTTTGGGGGAAAGGAGAAAATATAGCAAATACTGAAAGAAAACAGTTTTTACCTTTTATTCTTGTCACATTTAGGCTGTAACCAGTAGGCTGTAACTGTTAACTGTGACAATTCGTCGAATAATGAAATAAACAAAACTTCCATTAGGGAATAATCTGAAGCAATTACAAACCCAAACTATTTAAGTATAGCACAGAAATACAACGTAAAATATATAACATGCAGTAGCGTAATCGTCCATTTTCTAAACAATTATTTGTGAATAAAATATTTAAGTAATTAATTTTTTAAAAGTGATTGAATTAATACATTAAATTAATAAAATTTAAAATTAACTAGAACATTTTATCATGTAGCTTCCAGAATGTATTTAAGATTGATCAATTTTAAAAAAAGTTCTTCACGAACTTTAACCAAACTTTTGCACATTTGCTGCGTTCACAGTGCCGATGGTAATGAACTGTGCATGTGCGTAATGAGATAAGGTTCTTGAAGCAGGTCCTGGCAGACAGATACACTTCTGGAAAGCTCACTCACGTTCGCGAGTGATTGAAAACGTCAGGAATCAGTAAACATAAGAGAAATGCGCGCGTCCTATTGAATCCCCGGTTCTTTGAATTTTGGAATCGGTTCTCGATACCCAACCCTAGCTGTGATGGTCCACAAAACAATTAGTCAAGTCATTGCCTATAACACAATAACCAAAATGATGAAATATTGAGGTAGATCAGTTATAAATACTAGTTTATTTTATTGGCCAAAGTTGATTTTATTGCCTATTTAAACAAACATCTTTATTTAAAAATATAAAAAATCACTACTGTTCTATTTCTACCCCTGTTTTTACTTAATATTTCATAAAAAGAAGAAAAAGATAAATCACAGATAGGCTACTAACTGCAATATTCTAATCAAAACGGTAGTTTGATGCAACTATTAACGCAGTCATTTGCAAACAATCTGCTGGGAAGACGTTGGAAATATTCATAAGCTTGGTTAGTAACGTTGTGCGCACCTGCGCCCATCTGTCCCAAACGCAATCCAGACCCGACGCATTTATTTTTGCAGTCAATCTTTGTTAGCATCCACCCCAGCTGTGTCTCCAACAGTGAGGTGGACTTGGAATTTAACTTTTAGATTTATGCATAAACGGCCATAAAACGTCATTCAATGATAGCCGCTTGCAATTTCAATTTCTCTTTAACATGTTTTCAGCATATTAGCAAATGATCACTGTTAGCTTGCAACAAGCTGCCTGAACACTAGCTAGCAAGTTAGAGGTCTAGTTGACGCTGTCTAGAGAAGAAACCAGACAAAACAACTTCAGAAAAGTTGACAGTGTTGTACACAAACAGTAAGCTAGTGGCTAACTGTAGGCATTAGCTGTGATAGATTAGCAGACGGCTCATGTGGTGAGACTTGGATGTTATGGATTTCAACATCAACATACAGCTGCATACAAACATCAGCTAATGAAATGTGTCATGTGTCTTTGTGTCTCTCAACAGGTTTAGACGGCAGGGACTTGTTGAGCTGTCAGACTGTTTGTGTTCACTGCTGTGAGGGCTGACTCAACAGGTTCCACGTTAGAGGGCCAAAGCCCTGTGGGATGACTTCTGCTCCTGCCATCGTCTGTCGGTCTGTCTGTTTTTCTATCTTTGTGTTTGTCTGGATCTTTGTCGGCCGTTCCATCTACCTGTTTGTCTCTCTGTCTGTCATCCCATCTGTCTGTCTGTCTGTTGTTCCATCTATCTTTCTGTCTCTGTCTATCCACCTGTCTCTCTGCCATTTAATCTATCCATCTGTTTATTCTGTCTGCCAGATGAAATATCAACCTGTCTGTCTGCCTATATGTCTCTCTGTTCCTGATATTATGTCTACCTGTCTCTCTCTGTAAGCCTGTCTCATTGTCTGACATCCTATCTGTCTCTCTCTCCGTCTGTGATTCCATCTGTCTGTCTGCCATTCCATCTATCAGTCTTTCTGTCATTCTATCTATCTATGTCTGTATATCTGCCATTCCATCTATCTGTCTGCCGTTGCCTATATTCTCATCTATCTGTCTGTATCTGTGTCTATCTGCTTGCCATTGAATCCAACTGCCTGTCTCTCTTTCTGTCTCTGTCTGTCATTCCATTGACCTGTCTGTCTCTGTCTATCTGTCTACCATTGCATCTATTTCCCCGGCTCTATCTGTCTGTTTGTCTGTCATTCCATCGATCTGTCTGTATCTTTGTCTATCTGTCTGCTATTTCATCTACCTGTCTGTGTCTCTTTTGGCCATTCCATCTATCTGTCTGTCTCTGCCTACCTGTCCACCATTTCATCTATCTTTCTGTCTGTAAGTCTGTCTGTCTGTATGTCTGTCATAACTTGTATCTATAGGTCTCTGGCTATCTGCTATTTAATCTAAAAGTCTATTTCTCTTTTGGCCGTTTCATCTATCTGTCTGTCATTCCATCTATCTGTCTGTCTCTCTGTCAGTCATTCCGGCGATTTGTCTGTATCTTTGTCTATCTGTCTAGTATTTCATCTACCTGTCTTTGTCTCTTTTGGCCGTTCCATTTATCTGTCGGTCTCTCTGTCTGTCATTCCTTATATCTGTGTGTCTCTGCCTATCTGTCTTGTATTTCATCTACCTGTCTGTGTCTCTTTAGGCCGTTCCATCTACTGTATCTGTCTGTCTGTCTGTCTGTCTGTCTGTCTGTCTACCATTGCATCTATAAATCTATCTGTTTGTCATTTCATAGCAGTCTATCTTTCTTTCCAACTTCCCTATTTCTGTCTATCCATCTATCTGTCCATCTATCCGACCATCTCTCTGTCTGCCTGCCATCACGCATCTATCCTCATTTCTATTCAACAGTCTCGGGAAACACTGCAGTAACTTGAACATTGGTCCTGGTTCTGTTTACATTAAAAAAGGAAACCCCTGATGAGCAGAGGCAGTCAAGCATACTGCCATGTCTTCAAACGCACGCTTGTCTCTCAACTTCCCAGCAGATGACACTGCAAAAAACTTCAGCCCTCAGAACAGAACGCTCCAGTCAGCCCACTGCAGGCCACTGTGACACTCAGAGCCCAGAGCTCTCAAAAGCTTCGATTTTCCAAGCATCCATTACCTCAAAAGCATTTCACTGCAGCAAAACAATCAATACGCACAGCAAACTGCTAACCCTGTGAATCAGAGCACTGATTATCCCTGGTCTTGAAGCCAAATCAAAACCTCTCACCTCACCTACTGACCCGCACCAGAATACGTCAAGTCGCACACTTCTGAGTGCTTCAAACTGTGTATACTTGGAGAAATTGAAGGGTTTGGTCATCCACAATTCTGTGATCATTACTTGCCCACATTGTGTTCCGACTTCCTTGAAGAATTGTAAGTTTTACGACCAACATTGGTGTTATTTTTTTCGTCTTTTTTTCAGTATGACGGTTAAAAAAATCGCCAATCATTTTTATTGTGTGGAAAACGATGTTCCACAGAAGAATGAACAGTTTTGGAACAACATAAGTCCATTATGAGAGAACTGAAGTTTGGGTGGACAGCTCTATTGTATGTATGCAATACTTTTAGCTTTTAGACGTTGACCAGGCAGTTATATAGGTTTTTTATTGTAACACTACCCACTCTCGGTCACTGTACTTCCAAAATAAGCCCCAGATAACTTGACAGGTAGCAAAAATAGCACACAGGACATTTAAAACGACTTCTACGAGTCACACACCTGAGGCCGAGGCTTTGTGTTTGACTCAACATATATTTCTTCTTTCACAAGGCTACAGTATCTTTCAGTAGATGATGAACAATGCAGCACTTTTTTTGCCTGCGGGCTCTGAATATCAGGCTGTAACCGTGACCATTGACAGCTCTCGGGAACAAGCATTTTTTATTACTGACCTTTACACACCGAAATCGAGCCAATTCTCTTTCGATGTCCAGAGGGAGCTCAATTGACAATTCTGTTGCCAGATAGTAAATATGTAGGCTGTGTGTTTACATTGAGCTTTTAAATTCATATAACATGATAACTCGTGGTGGTCCCAAAATATTATTAAATGTGCTGGTAGATTGTCATAAATTGATTCCAAACCGGTATGACTTTCTTTTTACATCAGAAAATAAAAGATATTTTGTAACCAAACAACATTGGACTCATTTGACTTCCATTATATAGATACAGTACCAAACCATAAAATTGATAAAAAACAATAGAAACCATTAACTATTTGTATTTGCCTTTAATGTAAACTGTAATGGTGTTTACTGGTGTGTGATGGATTCTATTGGTGGGATGTTAAATCCTACTGTAATAATGCCCAAAACTCACTTGTGGAAATCATTAGAATATCTGTGATGGTTTCTGATGGGTTTCTATGTTTTCATGTTCCACATAAGAAAGAGTCATCGACAGGTTTTGAATGACATAAGGGTGAATAAATGATCAAACACGCACCGGTACTTCCAGGCCAGGATGGCGATAAAGTGCTTTTATTATTGCATCGATAATAAGATCATGTATCAAAACCCGAGTTCACAGATGGGTACACATCATTAAGGTAGATCTACAAGACCGACATTACGGTGAGCTACTGTAGCTAACATTCTAATAATCCATTGAACTTTGAAGATGTAGTCTTCTCATCATAATACATGCTAATGAAACATTTACTACAGCATGAAGTCGAGTGAAATCTCCACCCTGGGGGCCTCCTGTTGAAAGTCTCTCAGTTGAGTTTAAGTATTCAAAATTATTCTGGTTTCTGAATTTAAGACTGCCAGCAGTACGGGCTACATTTTCTCAGGAGAAATGCAGAGATGGATTTTTCCTGTAATTTACAAGTTTACAAGTTGACCCAAAAGCGGATGGGGGACGCCGTGTGACTTAAGGCTCTTCAAGTGTGAATAAAATAAGGATCAAAACTCTTAAAAATAAGTTTTTGTTATTTTTTCGAAGAGAACCTACTTACCCTTTACTCTTAATCATTAGAAAACAAAAATGTATATATGTATGTGATATTAGACTTGAATGTCTCACCTTCACACTTCTCCAAGATCTGAACGGTTTCTCCAAGCTCTAGGGACAGACCATGTGAGATAGATCCACGGAAACTACAGACCACTGAAAAAAAAGAGGAAACAGATAACAAGAGTTAGATAAGAAGTACTGTCTGTATTTGAGGATTGCATATGTGCAAAAACATTTGCATTGAAATGTATTCCTGTATCATGACTAACCAAGGTCATCGATTTGACACCCAGGGGATGCAAAAACCGGTCACATGTATCTTAAATGCACTTTGCTTTGGATAAGTGTCTGCTAAAACAACCCTTTCAAAGCATAAAAATGGCATATATTTCATTGTTGCACATTAAACATTACAGTCACCTGTTTATGAATAACAGAAGAGAGAAACTGAGGTACAACATACAGCTTTCCTCAGGAGTAAGCGATGCATGCTGCATGTGAATAATGAATCTGTATTCTCCACACTTTTATTGTTCAGATTCAGGGGGGTTTAGAGAATGGTTTGGCTGGAGATGCACAGGATATGTGTAGCCCAGCGTTTTCTCTTTTGTTTACGGATAAGCCATTAAGACAAAGCTACTATAATATTCAGGTCATCTGCAGGCCATGCATTCGCCGCTGGGTTCAGCTGAACAGAAAATGTCTGTTTGCTGTCTGCTTTTAAGCTCCAATGTTGTGTTCCGCTATGAAAACCATTACCTAGCGTCTTGTGAAATATTAAAATATATAAATATAAAGAATGACAGAGATTCAAAAAGCCTTGTAATGCTTTGTATATATAACTCTGGAATATGAGGTCACAAAATTAAAAATATTAAAAATTCACTTTTAAAGTTGTCCATCAAAGGCGCTTTAGCTGGCCGTTGCTAAGTAGATACAGGTTTATTTTAACGCTGCAAAAGATGTTGTGGAGAGTAAATGAACCCAAAAGCTGAAATTCACGCCTTTAGATACAGTAGATACCCAATTTGAGTGGGTAATTCCCAAAGAACGTTTTAATATATAAACGGTTGGAAATTTACAAAATATCTGCATGGAACATAAACTTTAATTAATATCCTAATGATTTTGGGCATAAAAGACAAATCGATCATTTTGACCAATACGATGCAATTTTGGCTTTTACTGCAAATGTTTTCGTGTTACTTAAGACTGGTTTTGTGATCCAGGGTCACCTATATACTGTACTTATATATACATATTATAATCGTTCAGTACCATAGACACATATCGTCGCGCCAAAACCATTATTTTTCAGGAAATTAAAAAGACTGCATATTTTTTGAGTCATTAACTCATTCCCCGCCAGCCTTTTTAAAAAAAAGTTGCCAGCCTACACCAGCATTTTTTAACACTTTCACCCACCTTTAATGGCTCACAATACATTTTCTGTATAGAATATAAGTACAAACAATATGTCAAATGAAAGAACAGGCTCTCCGCTTTTAAACAAAAGAAACCGTATTCTTCTATCTTCATTTATACGTTTTTTATCACTCTGTAGATGTGGGAAGGATTCTTCAAAAATGCATCACTTTGATTAAACAGCTGAGATAATTAACGTTTTTTGTCAAAGATTCCACCCAGATTCCACTCAGAACAATCATTAAAAAACGCTAAAACATATACGTTCTAGGTGCTGGGATTCTGTACTTTTTCACAAAGGTGTAATAGGGCCACCTGCTATATAACAGTACAAACACTGATCGATGTAATAACTCGTCTTTAGCGGGGAACCATTTTTCTTATTAATGACGAGATAACTCGTCAATGGCGGTGAAAAAGTTAAACATTGTATCGTTAAAGTTGGTATTGTACCTTATATTGCTATCATATACTGCTGTGTACCAACATTAGCACAACATTTCCCAAAACCATGTTTGATCGGAAATACAAGGTTTATGACTTAGGGAGTGAGATACGAGATTACGCTGTCATTGATAAGAATGGCGTACCAAAACAACCTTGTAGCCAATCAGCAGTAAGGTGCACAGTGCACAGGATGGACAATAGTTATCTTTTTTGGTGATTTGAACAACGTAGTCACAAACGTCGCAGCTGCCAACAGTGTTCATCAAAGTCTGCGGTCGCGTTGATCCTTTTGACAAGAGACGAGGATTTAAGACCAAATGAAATCTAATGATTTTGGTTACATACATCTTCCTAAACTCTATTTTAAACGTTAGAGCTATGAGTGATGCAATATCAAAAAAAAAACGATGAACAATTTTCTAATATTGGCGGAATATAATCTGCAAGCAAATAAAGTCATCGGTCGTGTTGAGTCTCTTGATAAGAGATATATCTTCCTAAACTCTATTTAAATGTTTAAGAACTATAAGTGATGCAATACAAAAAACGATGAGCTGGGTAGGCTGTCTATTAGGCGGAAATTAGCTTTATCTGCTCGCAAATTTACGTTCGTGGCTCATGGGCTTCCTTCTGCACCGAACCATACAGCTATCGATTTTTAACAAAACAGGCTTATGTATCTAACATAACTATTTAGAGTTAGAAGACTTTTAATCAGAAGACGTAATGCCGAGAAGCTCCCGCGAAGTGAAGAAGAGGTGGAGTTTGTCTTGGTTACTTATGTAACCTCAGTTCCCTGATGGAGGGAACGAGACGTTGTGTCGAGAACGACAGATGGGGTTCGCCCTTGAGAACCAATCAACTCTGACTACTATAGAAAAGGCCAATGAAATTTGGCGAATGAAATTTGCATGCCGGACACCGCCCCCGGATATCCGGTATAAAAGGAAGCCGGCGTGCAGCATTCATTTACCTCTTGTTCTGAAGAGCCTGAGAGCCTCTCAAACTGCAACAGAAACGATACGGTTTTGTGGCATAAGGGACACAACGTCACGTTCCCTCCATCAGGGAACTGAGGTTACATAAGTAACCAAGACGTTCCCTTTCTGTCTGCTCTCGACGTTGTGGCGAGAACGACAGATGGGGTTATCTATGGAAAACGCCACAAACGCTGTATCGCGTCACAATCTCAGCAAAGCGACGGTAACAAGCCTGGGCGTGTCAGCTCGAAGCTTTCGTGAAACTTGTAACCTTCCAGTGTGGTGGTCGGGGGGTTCCAGAGCTTTCCTGGAGAAAGATGGGTACAGCACTGACCGGTAACCTTTCAAAGACGGGGCCTTAGCTCTCTACAGGCGAGAGGCCGTAAGGCTCGGTTTACACTGGGAAAGCGCAACTCTTAATCAGAGAAGCGCTGCAGAGGCCACCTCCTACCCGTGGGGAGGAATATGGTGGAGATATATGTATGGTCTCGTCCTTGGAGGAGAACGCATGGAACGTGCGGACTGGGTAGTTAACCGCGAGGTGGAGGTCCACTTGGGGAAGCTCATGGGTCAACAGACGGAACAGCCCATGGGGGGGGGTGTTACTGCGTCTGATAGCACAGGTCCGGTTAGAACTATGTGAGATAGGTCATAAGGTATCCCGGCCTAAGGGGGAAGGCTGCTCTGCCCAGCGAACCCCCAGGAGGTGCTTGCCTAGTGATGGATGGAATGCCTGTTCTTAACCAGTGTCTGGCTAAGAAGGAAGGTTGGTGAGGTACCAATTATCTTAGCCATGTGTTTGGGTAAGAAGAAGAGGGTAGAGAGCACACTGACCCAACCTCTTGGAGGGTGGGAAGGTGCTTTCGCAGGCATACGCCCCCCCGGATGCCAGTCCTACATGTCGCCACGCAGGACGTGGGCTGACACCGGGTTTACGCGAAGGCTGTTAACCCTTGCGAAGGTGTTTGGGCGGAGCCCAACCCGCAGCTCTACAGATGTCTGCTAGAGAGGCGCTTCTTTCAGTGCCCAGGAGATGGCTAAACTCCGTGTGGAGTGAGCCCTCACTGCCAATGGGCATGGGAGAGTCTGACATCGGAATGCCGTCGTAACGGCATCCACGACCCAGTGCGCCAGCCTCTGCTTGGAGACAGCCTTCCCCTTCTGCTGTCCTCCAAAACAAACAAGGAGCTGGTCAGAGCTACTGAAGCTCTGCGTGCGGTCCAGGACACAACACGGATAGGGTTGGGTCTTCCTCCCCGATGGGGAGCGCCTGCAAGTCCACCACTTGGTCCCCGAAGGGAGAAGTGGGAACTTTGGGCACGTATCCGGGCCTGGGTCTCAAGATAACGTGAGAGTTTGCCAGGGCCGAATTTAAGGCAATCCTGGGACACAGAGACTGCTTGGAGGTCCCCTACCCTCTTGACTGAAGCGAACGCCAACAGGAGGGCCGTCTTACTCAGGAGAGGAAGATCGGAACCTCCGAGGGGCTCTCAAGAGGGTATGGAGCGGAGATGAGGCGGATTCCGCCCTCTCGCACCCGTTAGGAACCTGGTGACCAGGTCGTGTTGCCCTCCAAACTTTCCATCAACTGAGTCGTGATGAGTGGCGATTGCGACTACATACACTTTCAGTGTGGAGGGGAGATGTTAGTCTCCAGTCTCGTGAGAAGGACAACACAATCCTGATCAAGCACCTCAGTGGATCTTTCTCGTTGAGAAAGACACCAGGAAGAGAAGAGGCGCCGTCTAGAGGCTTGTAACCGCCTAGTAGATGGGGCCCTAGCCTGGGTGATGGTCTCAGCCGTATAGGGGGAGTAGCCATCTCAGGATCTTCTCGTCCTGTCTAGAGACCAGACATGGTGTTCCAGAGGTCTGATCTGGGATGCCAGAACGTGTCCTTCCCCTGAGAGAGCAGGTCCTCTGTCAGGGGAATGGTTCAGGGAGAGTCGCTGTCCAGAGCATCAACTCTGAAGCCAAGTGTGGTTAAACCAGTGCGGTGTAACCAATAACACTTGGTGCTCCTCTTCCCTGACCTTGCACAGTGTCTGTGCAAGGAGGCTCCTGGGGGGGGAAGGTGTGCTTCCGCCCATCCCGTGGTCAGCTGTGCGCCAGGGCATCCGTGCCGAGGGGGGCCTCGGTCAGGGAGTACCAAAGCAGACAATGGGTGGTGTCGTGGGAGGCAAAGAGGTCTATCTGTGCCTGTCCGAACAGCACTCAAATGAGCTGGACCGGGGGTGGAGTCGCCACTCTCCGCAAGGCGTTATCTGACGAGAGTGCGTGTCGGCTGTCTGGATCAGTTTGCCTGGGATGTGTGTGGCCTGCAGGGAGCGGATCACCTGCTAACTCCACAGGAGGAGGCGTCGGACAAGTTGCGTTAGCTGCCGTGAGCATACGCCACCCTGGCCACGTACGATGCGGCTGTCGTGCTGTCCCGGAGGACCAACACGTGCTGTCCCTGCACTAGAGGCCGGAGCCTTCTCAGCGCAAGCAGCACAGCCCACAACTCTAGGCAATTGCATGCCAGCGCAGATGGGGGCCCGTCCAGCGCCCCGCTACTGCGTGCCCGTTGCACACTGCACCCCACCCCTGCAGCGAGGCGTCCGTCGTCACCACGATGTGCCTCGTAACCTGCCCGAGGGGAACCCCCGCCCGGAGGAAGGTCATGGAAGACCAAAGGGTTAGGGTGCGTGGGCAGCAGGGCGTCATCACCATGCGCCTGCTGCCGGTGTGCCACGCTGTCCTCGGAACTCGACTCTGTAGCCAGTGTTGAAGCGGTCTCATGTGCATCAATCCGAGGGGTATTATCCCCGCGGAGGACGCCATGTGTCCCAGGAGCCTCTGAAATTGTTTCAGGGGGACCGCCGACTGCCTGAAGTGTTACAGGCAGTTCAACACTGACTGGGTGCGTGCTGCGGACAGCTGCGCCATCAAGGTGACAGAGTTTAGTTCCATACCGAGGAAGAGGATGCTCTGCACTGGGGAGAGTTTGCTCTTTTCTCGGTTGACCTGAAATCCCAATCGATCTAGATGCCGGAGCACCAGGTCCTTCTGTGTACACAACAAATCTCACGAGTGTGCCAGGATAAGCCAGTCATTGAGAAAGTTTAGTACCCGCACACCTTTTTCCCGAGGGGAGAAAGGGCGGCCTCCACGATCTTGGTGAAGACGTGTGGAGACAGGGACAGACCGAAAGGGAGGACTCTGTACTGATATGCCCACCCCTCGAACGCGAACCGTTGGAATGGCCGGTGTCGAGGGGATCGAGACATGAAAGTAAGCGTCCTTCAGGTCGAATTGCCACGAACCAATCCTGACACCTGATAGATGTCAGGATGCGCCTCTGTGTGAGCATCTGAATGGAAGCTTGTGAAGGTGCTTGTTCAGGGTACGCAGACCGATGGGGCGCAACCCGCCGTCTTTCTTGGGAATGATGAAGTTTGGGTTGTGACCCACTGAACATCTTGGTTTGAGGGACGAACTCAATGCCTGTTTTGCCAGAAGGGTGGTGACCTCTACCCGAAGTACGGAGGCGTCCCTGCCTCTGACAGAGGGAGAGATGATGCCCTGAAACTTGGGAGAGTCTCTGGCGAACTGGATCGAGTAACTAAGACGGACCGCCCGCAAGGCCAGCGAGACAGTGTGGGCAGCTCTCGAGCTCCCAGGGACTGTGACAGGGTGACCAAGCGGACGGTCTGCTTCATCATTCCCACAGGGGGTTGTTCGTCGGCTGGCGGAGCTAACCATCTGTCGCGGGGGGTCCCCGGAGGGAAGGTTGGCTTCGCCTTTTTACCTGCCTGGCGGGACAACGGCACGCAATGTCGGTTTGAGAGTAGTGACAGCTGTCGTATGTGGGATCGCCGAGCACAGTCCAGTGGAGTGTGCGATCGGCTGTAAGTACACCCGGGGAGAACGGAAAAACTCTGCGAGTAAGTGGGCGCCTGGCCCTGACAAGGGCCCGGCTTTGGTTACAAGGAAGGAGTCGTCCCGTACCGACTGATCAGAGCCGTGGCTGTGAAGGTTCGGGCCCGAAGTTGTCCTCCCTGGGGTCTTCCCGTCAGTGTCCCTTCTCGCGAGAAGGTTGCTGACGGGGTGGAGGTTTCCCCCTCGACCTCTGCTACCGGGGTGCCGCCTGTGGGGGCACAGGAACCGGAGCCGATGTCGAAGGGGTCCTGGGTTGAAGGGAAGCAGACGTCACGCGGGAACTCGGAGGCCTCTAGACGGCCGACTCGCGGCGTGAAAAAATGTGGCTTATTGCCACTGTCTGCTTCACCGTCAAAAACTGCTGAGCACAGTCCTCGACGTTGTTACCAACAACCCACCCTGCGAGATGGGTGCATCAAGAAAGCGGACTTCCTTGGTGTCACTCCTCCTCTGCACAAGGTATAACCGGGGGTGTCTCTCCTGGACCACTACCGTGGACATCGTCCGACCCAGGGCCCGTGCCACCGCCTTGGTCGCCCGTAGAGCGCTGCCAGCGGTAGCACGGAGATCCTGCATTAAAACCGGGTCAGCCTTACCCTCGTGGAGCTCTCTCAACACCTAGGCCTGGCGGACCTGCAGGATGGCCATGGCGTAGAGAGAGGAGGCAGCCTGGCCTGCGGCATCGCAAGCTTTCGACACCGTGATGCCGAAGTCTGGCGTGCTTTGGGCGGTAGGTGTGGCCGATTCCCCCCAGGTGGTAGCCGTCTGCGGCACAGGTGCACCGTGGGCGGACGTTCCACCCGGGGGATCTCGACGTAGTCCTTGGCTGCCCCACCATCGAGGGAAGTAAGGGAGCCGGAGCTGGTTTCACTGGAACGGTCCGTGGAGAGAACAAAAGGTAAATGAATGCTGCACGCCGGCTTCCTTTTATACCGGATATCCGGGGGCGGAGTCCGGCATGCAAATTTCATTCGCCAAATTTCATTGGCCTTTTCTATAGTAGTCAGAGTTGATTGGTTCTCAAGGGCGAACCCCATCTGTCACAACGTCGAGAGACCGACAGAAAGGGAAACGAGACTTCTCAGACAGTGGAAGTGTCCAACGAAGTTAAGAGATTTACTCTCAAGCTATTACAAGACCCACATATTGGGACTGACCAATAGCATTAATTTGTGAAAAAATATGAAATTGACAAAATTTGGTTTCCGCCAAATGAATCAAAAAAATATAAATATGTGTTTGGTGTTACAGTATGATGGTACTATGACTACTGCCATAATGCAGGAAATAGAGCAGCCATACAAACTATAAGATTTGTTTATCACTTAAGGGCAGGATGTACGATTTCTCATATGCGTTGTTGATGTTCAAAACACCAAAAAAGACACACCCCTACCCCCATCATTCGCTTTCGTCAGCGCTCGACTCGACCAATGTCCATCCTGTGCACTGTGCACCTTACTGCTGATTGGCTACAAGGCTGTTTTGGTACCCGCCTCGACTTTGTCTAAACAAACGTAATTCAGAAATCGGACAGCCCGCCTTTAATGTATTTCAGTATCACAAAAGAAAAATGGTGGCATGTAGTGCAGCTTAAAATTAAGAGACTTCCATAACACATTGCCATGGTAACATAAACACAGCATCCCAGCAATCCATACTGATGAAACCGATCACATACATGAACAGCTTTCCAAGAGTAACTGTCACCCAACTAGTCTTTGTAATAATAATAATAGCCAAACAGCTATTGTTCGTTCTTTCTTACTGTTTCACTCAGACACCCGTCACATTATGGAAGTGAAACAGGTTGTCAATGTCAATTCACCTCGATGTTAATACCCAAAAACTGATCCTCATATTTTAAATGTATGTGTGAAACCGAGATGTTCTTTAATGGGATATTTTTGGATGAAGCACATTCCCAAAATAAACATCTCTTTCCCCTACTGTAGACTCAGCTTAACGTGCAGCATGTTATTTTTTAGTCAGTCCAAAATCCCCCAACCTGGGAAACAAGCCATTCCCTGCATCTTTCATTATATTTGAATGAGATTATAATAGTCAGACAGTCGTACAGCAGCAGAAATGCCCGGAACAAAGCTGAGTAATTTCTCCAAATCCATTTGTATTTGCGCAACATGATCCTGTCTGGCCTGTTTTGCAGAGCTGAATGTGTACACAGGCGTTTGATGGGCCCTCTCAGGATATAAAATTGATATCAATGCCAGTTCATACCAACATCTCGACCAGCTACAAACCGCTCATACTGTTACCACGCAACAGGCCCCACAGAACAGAGAAACACATGCAACATGCAACAAAATATAAAATTTGTGTTACAAGTTGACAAAATGTTGATATGCTTTCCCACTTAGAAATCGCTTTGGATAAAAGCGTCTGCCAAATGAATAAATGTCATGTTAATTTAAGTATAAAATCTGCCACTCAATCAGGAATTGAAAATGGTGTACACAAACATATATATGGTGTACAGTATATATATATATGAATTCTGTTCAACAAGTCTGGAGGTTAAACGCATCTTAAAGGTTTCGGGATTTTTATTTAAACATTTCTCATGACATTGTGTCATTTGTTATGTATTCCCAAAGATCGCACATTAATATTTAATGCCTGTCTGGAGGCTCCTACTGCAGATTCCAAGAAAGCATGTGATCAAGCCAAAGATCTACTGTGTATGCTGTGAATTATTCAGAAGACTAATAAAAAGGCTTTTCATTAATAATCTCACTTAAAGAAAGAATGTCACAAATTTCACTGTGGTAGTGTTGTGAGATATTCTGGTAACACTTTACTATAAGGTGCTATTAGTTAACATAAGTAAATGCATTAGCTAACAATGAACCATTTGTTTTTTTTCTTATACACCCTGGTCACAATTATTGTCTTTCAAAACTTTCTGCAACCTCCATTTGCATGAAAAACAGCTCAGAGTCTTTTCTTTTATGTCTGACAAGGTTTGAGAATATATGGCAAGTCATCCGAGTCCATTCCTTCATACCGAATCTCTTAAAATCCTTCAAATGTTGGTGCTCTCTTATCTTCAGTTAATCCCACTCGTTTTCTATAGTGTTCAGATAAGGGAAGTGGGATGGCTATAGCATGATCTTAATGTTGCGTTCATGTGACACATTTTTGTTGATTTTGATGTTTATTTTGAAGATCTAACCATGACCCATTATAATATTTCTAGCAGAGCAAGGCAGGTTTAGTTTTTTTATTTGTTGTTATTTGATGTAAAAATTGTGCCATATATCTGAACAAGATGTCCAGGACGTCTGATATAAAAGAAGGTTCACAACAATAAAGATCTGGCAACATATTTAACTGGAGACATGGGGCACTTCTTAATCCCTGTGTGCACCAGTGGCGGCTGCTGATCTTTTAAAGAGGGGAAGCTCATTTTCGGCCTAAATCATAAAAATCAATGTAAATTCTGCCCTACGTTCCTTTTCGAGAAAATGCTCTGTAACCCTGTCGTACCAACTAGGCGTCTTTTCCAGTGACTTGACCAGTGTCCTCTCAATGGCCAGCAGAGCTAGGCTGCTTAAACGGCCTTGGCCCATTGTGTTACGGGTGTAGGACTTGAGCCGCTTTAAACAGGAGAAGCTCCTTTCTACACCTACACCAAGTAATCACACAGCTTCAGCTGATCTGAATACAGGACTTGAAGTTCAGAACTCAGTCTCCCTGAATCAAAGTGATGGCCATAACTTTTCAGGACACTTTGGAAGGCCTCCTCTGGAAATGCTTGTCTCATGTCATCAATTTCCCTGGATTGACTAATTCTAAGAAAAGCATACTTTCCAAATTTGAAAAACGTCGAGGAATCTGCTCCAAGATGTTATCAAGGATGGCCATGTACAGATTTCTGTAGCGTTCTTGGGGATCCTGCAATTGGGTCAGACGGCGCTTTCTCATGGGCTCATCTCTTGGGTCTGATGTGAGATCTGCTGCTTTGGCATAAACAGCTTGGAAAGCCCCCTCTGACCTCTTCTCTTTGACAAATGCAAGAAGAGACTCAATTCTTTTCTTGCAGTAAAGAACATCCATCGCTCTCTGCTGGACAATATCAAAGACCACATCAGTCTCAGAGAAGATTTGTTCATATGTGTACAACATGAACACAAACTCAAAATCCTCCAGTTTCCTCACGTAGCCTTTGGCACAATCCAGTGTATCATCATCCATTTTCGTATCTGCAATGATGTTATCAAATGTCTGCAGGAGGCCATTATAATTGTTTGCCACAGTGCTCACGATCCGTGATGTGAAATTCCATCGAGTAGGAGCGTTTTTGGGCAACCTTGAGCAGCCCTCACACTGCAGAAAAGACGTCCTCTTTGTGGATTTTGAGAAAAATGTGGCAAACCCAGAAAGTGATGCAAAAAAATCTGCACTCAGGCAAGCATTTGGCCCCCTGTGACAGCACCAGATTCAGTCTGTGTGCATAGCAATGCACAAACATTGCACTGGGGGCTATTGCTTTCACTTTGGCCTGCAGACCATTGAGAGCTGAAGCCATGACAGCAGCCCCATCATAGGTCTGTGCCACAAGCTTATCCTTAAAATTGTAGCCCTGCATGTTCTCATTTAAAACATCAAAAACGGACTGAGCATCTCGCCCCCCAGAAACATCAAAAAATCCAATGAAGCGCTCCTGAATTTTACCTGCACTATCCACATAGCGAACAATGACAGAGAGTTGGGCACGGCAGGATATATCAGTGGTTTCATCCACCTGCCATCCAAAAAAGGGAGCACCCTGAATTTCATCTCTGATCTGATCAGAAATGGTGGCTGCAAGAGCAGAGTTCAAGTCATTTTGAATAGTGTGTGACATACCAGAAAACACAGTTGAGGACTCGAATTGTGTGGACAGGAAAGAGTCATATTTAGCTAATGTTTCTGTGAACTCTCTGTAATTCCCCTTGTTGGATGATTCACTACTCTCATCATGTCCCCTAAATGACAGCTCCTGCCGGCAAAGGAAGGATGTCACATCAATAAGGCGGTTTAGGAAGGCCCTGTTTTGTTTAACAGTTTCATTATGTTTAGCCACTTGAATGCGAGCACCTTCATTGATTGCATGCTCAACCCTGATCCTGCCGTGCAACTTAATCTTGCACATGCACTCACATGTTCATTGCTATTTTCATGCCTTTTATATGCCCTGTCAAAGTTTGACAGATCTCCAAACCCCAATTTTGACCAAACAACACATCCATGAGATGGTTTCATCAAGAGACATGGCCAGCAGTACATTTTCTTCTTCACAGCACTTCCAGTCAGCCAGCTAACTTTGTCACACCAGGAGAGCTGAAAAGACCTGTTACTTTTCCCTATCTTTTGCACTAAATCAATCTTAGGTGTTGATCTGCCCTGCTGTTTAATTCTAAGTTTCTCCTCGTAAGGAAGACTTTCTAATGGCTTTGCCAAAATCAGGTAGACAATATTAGCACTGTCTGCCATCGTGTGCAGTTTGCTAGCTGGCTAGTTCAGACTATATGAATTAATGAACAAACGATCTAATATATATATATATATTTAACTCAACGGGAGGAAATGTGGGAATTATGTTAAACTGAAACAATGAATGTGGTGTGAAATTGTGTGAAATATACGATGAAGGTTGTAGCAGTTTGTCTTTCGACTACACATGCAAAATCCGCGATGGGACTGAGTTGGAAATGGAGACACAGAGTGATACGCGTCATAATCTGAAGACCACGCCCACGCCCATCCCAACCGTCTCTTTGCATTGCGAGAAGCTGCCGCCTCCTTGTCATTTATGATTTATAACAAAAAAAAAAACAATGTCTAAAACTGATATGTGACAATGTGTATAGCAAACAAGCTAAAAAAAAAACAATGTCTAAAACTGATATGTGACAATGTGTATAGCAAACAAGCTAAAAAAAAAACAATGTCTAAAAGCTGATATGTGACAATGCGTATAGCAAGAAATACGTTTTTCATAAGCTGTCGACCCCAAAAAACAAGCGTTTTAGGACATAAAAGTGGATAAAAAGAGATGACAGACCCTCCAATCATCACGCAGACGCTCGGAATCCGGGCCAGCCCACTCCTCCATTCATCCCAGAGACGCTGAGCGTCCGTGGGCGGGACATAATCGCAGCCTTATCCAATGACCGTCTTGTTTCTAAGCACTGAAAAAAACTGTTTAAACAGCCCCATTGAGGTCAATGGACGCTGGGCTTCAGCAGAGTAATGCACTGTACGCTACGGGAATGAATGAGAAGGAAATCGAGTCAGCCGACCTAAGTAGCTGATTCTGAAAGACATTTTTTTCGTTCGAGATGAACGTGTTTAACGCATTTTTAGTCAATAAAATGTTAACATAATAGTACATATATTTGACCATTCATTTTTTGACAATTATAGGGGAAGCTGAGCTTCCCTTGCAGTCTTAAAGAAATCGCGTCTGGTGTGCACCAAACCAATCTTGTGTTATTGCTGCCCAAAAAAAGGTTTTTCATTTCATTTGGCCATAGATCCCAGTCCTGGTTGAGGTTCTAGTATGGCAGATTAACATGCTGGAGTTTGTTTTTACATGAGAGCAGAAGATTTCTTGAACAGTGTCGCAAACAACTTGGGGTGATGGAGATGCAGTTTTCCTTTATTTTTATTATATTCTTTATGACCCCAAAGTTCTACTAAATTTTCCATCTCTGTTCTTTGAGTCTTTGGCCACACAAATTCTTCTCCTCGCTGCGCATTGAGACAATATAGCTGTTTAAAGCTAATTTTCAACTTCTCCAGTCCGTTAAAACGTATTGATCATTGCCCTGATGTTTTATTGTTATAACTATTTCCTTAAAGCCATTTTGTATCTTGTGTAGCTCAACAGAACTTTATATTTATCCATTGTAATAAATGATTAAGGAGGTTTGGGCTTTGTGTTACTAATATTTATTCTCTTGTGCAAAAGAAGTGATGAGTGGACAACATCATGTTATTTTAGTCAGAGATATTTTAGACATAAGAATTTCAAGGGTGCCAATAATTGTGACCAGGGTGTATAAGAGCAAAACATTTCCACCCACTTCAATTTGTTTTACTTTACTAAAATGTTGGAATATTGTAGATTTATTTAATAAAAGATCAAAAGGAGAAACACTGCAGATTTATTTTTACAGCCTTCTTTGCCCATATTTACCAAGGGTGCCTATAATAGTGGAGGGCACTGTATGGTTAAAAATGGGCGTGTACAGGCAGGAGTATGAAGATGATACAGGTATCCACAATTGCAGGTGATTTTTGATTTATATATCAAATATTGCTTAGATGTACGCGTACGCATGGTTATAGAAGTCTGAATGTTTTTGGCCGTACGCTAGTTTTGGCTTTTGGGTGCGCGTATATTTGTAGTAAGGGTCCAAGACGAAGTTTTATAAATGAGACCCCTGGTTCGATCTCAGTCAGTATGATTTGCCTACACAGAGTGAGATTGGGTTGAACACAGTGCATTTTGATAATGAGTTTCACTGTCATATTTCTAAATCAAACACTAAGAACTGTGAGCAAAAGTACTGTATCAGATTTATAACATTACTTGCATTACTATATTTTTCGTATTACAGAATACAACTTTTAATGAACTGCGAATTACAAATTCATCCAAATTCAAATACGAATTGATGTCTGCATCCAGCAAAGCCTGTTAAGTATTCCATTTACTAATTTTATGTAATCTGTTATATAAAATTGCTACATGACAATGAAATACTTTTTTTTAATAACGCAACTTATAGCGATGTATCGCTCCTTTGATAAAAACTTTGCCAGCCCCAAAATTACAGTGTCGTTGCGCATGCTATTGGGTTAATAACAAATTAGCAATGACGGTTTTCAAATCGCAACATCTGACCGTGCTCTGCTCCGCTTACTCTCAACATGACAGAAATAAATTAACAGCTGGGTGTCAACCAAACCGAAGAGTCAAAGACTTCCATGACACAAGTTAAAAGAAAAACACACATCCTGAGAGGAGATGACATATTAATTAAAGCCAATACAGCTTGTCAAATTAGCATTTGTTGTGGCGCCTGCCAGCAAAATAGTTGCGTGGCAAATGATTAGTGCAATTTACTAGCGCGCTATGACAGACATGCTAGCTGAGGGCAAATGATCCCTTATAGCATGGGAAACAGGTTTCTTCTCAATTCAAATCTGCAGGATGACAAAAGTAAGTCATAATACGCTTCATATTTGCCTTCAGTAACGAATCAGATTTCAGTCTGGTTGCCTTATGACTACCACGATGTGCTAAACCTGTAGGCTAAATTAAGACTAGCGTGCGCTGTCTATGAAGACGTTCTCATCTGACGGGTGAGGCCCACGAGAGCCCACGGTGCAGCACCTCTTACTGCAGTCCTGAATACTGTCCTGTCTTGCCAAATAAACAAACGACGAGCCAAATGGATCCCTGCTGGCGCGGTTTATATGTGTGTCTTAATAATCTGCTAAACAAACAGGCGGGAAACGCTATTAAATCTGGGATTATGGGGGCAACAGTTTTTTCTGCTTAGTTTTACTGACAGATATTGCGAGAACGAGCTAGCCACGTTCTACATACCTGATTTACAGGGACATTTGGCTGTCTGTAATGAAGCCTCACTCAATTTATTAAACACTAGATGGCACTCTTTTTTAAACATGACAGTAAATGTCGTCTTTTGGCCTGTCTGGAGATGTGTGATGACATACAGCTCTATTAAACAACACGGTCGCTGTTTTATACAATGCAGTGTGTAAGCATTAGTCATCTGTGAGCAGGGACGAGCTGTGCCGCATGAAGTGTGACTAGCGTTATATTGGTGGGTTGCTTTTTGACATTGACAATGACACACTATACAAATTAAAATCCCAATTCACATCATCCATTGAGACTGAATGAATTGAGTGAGATGTGCTACGTTCAGGACGTTGTAAAAACAGGGCAATGTTCTGACCGCACAACAGAGCCACAGTGTTGACACTTTTTCTGGGATTTAAAGGGACAGTTCACCCAACAATAAAACTTCTGTCTTCATTTACTCACGCTCTTATCATTTCAAACCTGTATGACTTTCTTTTTTCTGCAAAACACAAAAGAAGATATTTTGAAGAATGTTGAATGATGAAAGAATTTTCATATTTTGGTAAACTATCCCTTTACCGCACAAATGGCTCGATTATTGAGCTCTATTTATTAAAGGCACAGTTCAATAAAGATTTTTTCGTCATTTACTCACTCTAATGTTGTTCCACACCTGTGTGACTTTCTTTCTTCTTCAGAGTACAAAAGAAGATATTTGGAAGAATGTTGGTAACCAAACAGCGTTAATCCCTGTTGACCTCCATTGAATGGACACATAACCACCGGGACATTTCTCTAAATATCTTCCTTTGTTTTGCACAGAGGAAACAGTCATATAGAGGATTTGAATGACATAAGTGTGTGTAAATGATTGTAGAATTGAGATTTTAGGGTAAACTATGCCTTCTTAAATATTTTGCAAAATGAGATTAATTGTATAAATAATTAATTATTATTTTTTATTTGCTTATTACATCAAAAAAATCTAAATCATGAACATGAAGTTCACATCTGGTAACTATAACAACATGATATGAATGCAGCATAAGACGTCCCAATGGGTTTTGTAATACCTGGAGAGAAATGTGTTAGCATTCATCTAAATGGCAGAGGCATCCATGTGATGTAGTTATGACATCTACCAGCAGGGGCAAACCGGGCCATGCCAACAGTCAAACCAAGATCCCTTGATGTTTCTGAACATGACTCATTGGCTGTCTATCTTTAACAAACCATAGCTCCATACGACTTCTTGAGCACCATGAATTTGATTCCCGCTGTAACGGAGGGCAAGGAAATCTAATACAAACTTTGGCAAGACGTTCTTATGATGGCGTAAGGGCGGCAATAAACTGAATTGATGAGACAGAAGGGCAGCAGCTGTTGTACATTGTGCTGGCTGCGCTCTTATTTGAAGTGTATTCTACCTGAACACTTTGGACACTTCTGAATCTGGGCACACTGCCGACAGCCAGATGAACAAAATGGCCCATTTGCCCGCATCCATCACAGCCTCTGAGGTGTGCAGGACAGACGTAAAATACCATTTGATTTCATATGCTGTTCTGAGAGCAGAAGAGGTGATGTGTATGTGACCTGGAGGATGAGGCTGGTTTGAGATCATTGGGGATAGTTCTGCCCAAAAAGAAATACTGCCATCATTTATTCGACCTCATGTCTTTCAAAACTTGTATATGACTCTTTCTTCCAGGGAACACAAAAGAAGATATTTTGTAAAATGTCTCAATGGTTTTGTGTCCACACAATGAAAGTCAATGGGATCCAAGGTCTTTTGGCTTTCAACATTCTTCAAAATATCTTCTTTTGTGTTCTGCAGAGGAAAGAACATCATACAGGTTAGAAATGACATCGGAGGGATGCAAAATGATGCAAGAACATTTACTCTCATGTTTTGTCAAAGGTATTTCTCTGACCCTAGCAACTGTCTAGCAACACCTTAAAATAAAACACCTTAGCAACTTTTTGGCAATCCTAGCACCTCCAAATCGAAATGTGATGAGGGAAACGACATAAGAAAAATCTAACAAGCAAACAGCAACACAAATACAACGCAACACATAGGACATAAGGTACATTATTATACCTTAAAGGGACAGTTCACCTAAAAATTAACATTCTGTTATCTTTTACTCACCCTCAAGTTGCTCCAAATTTGTGTATATTTCTTTGTTCTGATGACCGAATATTTATTTTTGATTGAACTGTTCCTTTGCTATTATTTTATTATGTTTTGCCAAATAATAAACAAATAAAATAAAAAAGACTTACTGTAGTAGAGTCTGTCAATGTATACAGAAACATGCATTAACAGCCCAGATAAATAAACATTCAGTTGCAGAATTCACCCAAAACACTACAACTTACTACCGACTGAATCCAAGTTATGACATTTTGTTTTTATGAAAGATGCGTTAAAGGATTTGAAAGGAGAAGAGATATTCAATTGCTTTGGCCTCTCAAAAAACCCTCAAACACACTGAATGGCGAACAGATGGATCCTACAAATCCTTACACTTCCAGACACACACTTGTTTACAGTTTTTCCCAGTGTCCCAATTTATACAGCAAGTGTCACATGGAGTGTCAGAGGATTCACTAATCCGACTGCGAAAACAACGTCGCGTCGGATACAATACCATCTGCTAGACAGTGAAAACATCTACATGTGAGATCTCAGTTACTGCCGTCAGTTTTCCAATGCGTCAAATACACCATTTAACAGATATTTTAAATTCTATTTTACTCTAAATATACACATATTTTGTGTACATGTATGTTTATCTTTTTTTATTTTGCTTTAGTATATTTGGCTTTGGTATAGACCGTTTCATAGGAGGCGTGCGCCTGAGCCCCAGTTAACTTCCGATTTGTGTTCGGCTAGTTTCTAATAATATAACTATTTTTATTTTATTTAATATTAGTTTGTTTTATTACTTTACTGTATAATAAAAGTATTAAATAAACAATATCTTGAATGGGTCCTGTAGTTCTGTTGTACTTAATGAAACCGTATGGTACATTGACATCTAGTGGTTAGGCTTGGTATAGCAGTCTAAATTCAAAATATTGTAGAGACAAGTTTAGCCAAGTAACGCTTCTTCTCGGTTTCTTTTTATTGTTATCAGAAATAATCTCCACGCACTCTATAGTTCCGGAATGTGTAACGGAAGTTAAGTTCGGGTCACAAAAGTGGGCATGCGCAGTAACGTTTGTTTATGTTGTTAGGATGAAACCGTCTATACTTCAAGTACTTACATTTTTGAGTAATATAGCACCAATAGAGTTCAACAAGTTCACAAACACAAAAGGCTAGCCCCACAGCATTATGGGTAACGTTAGAGCAACGTCAGGCGGAATAGGGTTAACATACAATGCCAGATGACCACGACCTTAATCCATTCTGATGCAAACAAAAGCCAGCATTCTGCATTTGGTGCAGAACCAGAAGAGGTGCAACAGCCTCAAAACAGCCTGTCTGTCTTTCTGAATCACAGAATTGTAAAAACACAGCATACTTCACCTCGCTCGAGTTCATTTTGTTCTTATCCACTGGTGGAGTCCTTCAAAATCCAATTTTTGTGTTGTTTTCCTAAACAGCTCTGATGGATTTTCGCATGATTAAATTTGAATTCGAGGAGGCCGTCAGAGTCTCGTTTTTAATCAACACATCATTTCAATTACTAGGGGGATATGTGGTTGTCAGCGAGAGAGAAGGATTGTAGCAAATAGTGGATACTATAAGGTGTTCTAACCTTACTGAGTCATCCCTGTTACAGATTCAGAGATCACTGGATCCCACGCCAATATTTTAAGCACAAGTGGGAGGCATTGATTTTAGCATGCAGGCCGCTCCAAAGGTGGAGCTAGTTCTTCGTTTGTTTATTATTTACTTGGTCTATCACTTCAGAATACTTGGAATATAACACTCGAGTCCTAAGGATTCCTTTCTGTAGTTTAATAATTTTGGACCTCATTGACATTCACTGCAAGAAAAAAAAACTGCAAACGGTAAAAAGCTCTATTCTTGAACTTATTGCTTAACTCAGCAAAAACTGACCAATAATTTAAAAGCCATTACTGTTATCATTACGTCCATCGACTAGGGCATTAAGATCCCATGACTTACTAAACATCACGTTGTCAATAAAAAAATCAATATTGTAAAGAAAGTTTCCTGTTTGTCGTTAACTTGCAATGCGGCCTGAGCCATTAAACCTAAGCAGTACATCACATTTTAAGAGGGCCAGTCATAAAATGTAAGCTCAACGATTTGAATAGCCATTAGAATTGTCTGACAGTAAAAATATTTTTTGCTATTTAATTGGTTGAAAAAGGGACACTGTACACAAAATTGGCCTCATTTATCAATCTAACGTAGAAACGGGTGAAGATCCGTGCGCAGAAATCATCGTACGACAGGGATTATGCGTGACTCATCAAACATTCGTTTGCCTACAATCTCATCGTAGGAATGATCGTACCTTGATAAATGCAGCGGCTGACATCGATCGTAATTTACTTATCGCGATCCTAAAATTCAGGGTGTATACGCCTCGCCCTTAGATTTTGAAGAGAGCTTTTCTAATTTAGAAGTTACAAAACTGTTTGGATAGAGATGACTGCTGCGGTCAACAGCGTTGGTGTAGTGAGCCGAACTCCAGCGGAGGTTTGTAATTTTTTATAGGATATTTATGTTTTGTAAATATGATCAGAAATATTTTATTGTATAGTAAGTGTTCCACTATTGTTTTTAAACTGAAATGATATTTGTTGCTTTAAAGGGGTGATTCGCCGGAAGTACTCGTTTTTCTTTGTTGTTGGTGTGTTATAAGTTGCCCATGCATGTATTAGACACGTAAAATTGCAAAAATGTAATAGTCGGAAACAAAAGATGTATTTTATCTAGAAGCGATTGCTCACCCAGACCTGCCTGAAACACCTCATGTAACAACAACCCGGCGAGTCTACGTCATTTCGTAACACAATTTGACTAAGACCGCCCGAATCTAAACACAAGTAAGGTGGGCCGTCTTGTAAATCTCATTGTACCGTCGGCGGCACAGCCTTATGTTCCGAATATGGTAAGAGGCGTTGCATTTCCATGCAATATTTAACCAATCACTACGCATTGGTGAACTGGCCAATCATAGCACACCTCGCTCTTCAGTGCGATGAGCTTCGCAAAATAACAGAGGCGGAGCAAAGAGGAGATACACCACATTGTATTACATCTAACGCAAAAAATTATATTCGTTTAGCCGTGTCAAATGACCCCTTTAAATTACTTTGGTTGTATAATGCATTTAAATTTGAACCAAAGTAATCTGACTTCCGTATTGAAAAGCTTTAAGTTACATCATTGTGTTAATGTTAAAACTAATCTAGTATATAAATAACTTTAATTAATCATTTTTGCAGCACAATGATAGAATAATGTTAATATGTAAACGTTTTTATAAAGTTTTTTATCATAAAGGTGAAGAAAAACTCTTCTGTGGCGGAGGAGACAGCATGTTTCTAAGCAGGATAAAGGTTTAAAATCTAATACTGCCCATCTTGCATGTCAGGCTGCTTAAATGAAGCACACACAGTTTTATGTTCACTTCATTTATTTTTTCTCTTTTATATCTGTGAGAGGCAGGACCAGCGGTCTTCAGCCCCCACAAACCGGCCTGACACCTGCAACACCAAGCCAGGCAAACAAGACCTGTGACCATGTGCACGTCTTCAACCCCATCGAAAATCTCACAAATAAAACAACCATCAAAGCATGCGTGTTTTCTGTTTTCATTAAAATGCATATTTATCAAACAAAGATTTGCAAAGAGGTAAACTTACCCGTTGCTTGTAATTGATTATTGTACGTTTTTAAATGTTTAACTTTTAAAGGCGGGGTGAGCGATTTCCGATTTATGCTTTCGACAACTGTGTCGGGCCGAGTCCAAAACAACCTTGTAACCAATAAAAAGTAAGGGGCACAGTGCAAAGGACGGACATTAGCCGAGCGCTGACGAAAGCGAAAGATGGGGGTAGGGGTATGTTTGTTTTGGTGATTTGAACATCAATAACGCCTAAGAGAAATCGGACACCCCGCCTTTAACTGTGCATTTTAATTGTGGTAAATTATCTTAGAACCTGCCTATAAGGTCATGAACGTTTTTTAAACCAAAGCACCTGTTAACCTTGTAATTTCAAATAATTAAATAATTGTATAATTAGGCTAGAAAAGAATCTTCTTTATTATTTTGATGAAAATAAGAAATCGCATTAATCTATTTTTTTAAATGTGTTACATTTACATTTAGGCATTTGGCAGACGCTTTTATCTAAAGCGCCTTACATTGCTTTATCCTATACATTTTATATAGGTATTTGCCATCCCCTGGGATCGAACCCAGAACCTTGCTCTTACCACTAAGCTACAGGAAAGCTAAGCGGTTATACTAAGCGGAAAAAAATCTTTCTATTTGTCTTTTATCAAAAGTGTAGAGCTTACACCGAACTTCAACCTATTGCAAAACTTGCGAACACGAATTTAGACCTGTCGTGAGATTTGATCGTGGCAACCGCTCACGTCGATATCGATAAATGCCAAGTTTTGCATGGAAACAACCGTAAGCCCAGTTTTGGTCGTATGTGTAGTTTCGTGTTCATACACTGGAAGTCAATGGGGGCCAATGTTGTTTGGTTACCAGCATTCTTCAAAGTATCTTGTTTTATGTTCTGCAGAAGAAAGAAACCTATACAACTTTGAAATGACACGAGTAATTGATGACAGAATTGAAATTTTAGGATTAACTATTAGCCTTAGAGCTTGTATTGCGTGCCAACTGCGAATATGACTGTACGGCAAACGGGAGTCAAGCTTACGATAAGCATTAGCTGGATTTCCATATGCCCGGACCATGTGAGTGCCAAACCAGTTCCATTAAATTGTGCTAAACCCAGTAAAAAAAATATATTATCCAAGATCCTGAAGAGAAGATGTTTGACGTTGCGATGTTTTAAAGAAATCATACTGGCACAATGTATTCCTATTGCTAATTTAACACTGGCAAGTTGTCTAAAGCAGACGTTGATGCATTTGACGCCGCTGCATTTCCTTTTTGTTTTGCTCTTATTTCCTTCCGTCTATTCAAATTTCCCTTCGAGGGATCAAAAGCTTTGCTAATTGAGTATTAGAAACGATGCATGATTACACAGATGAAATGCTTTTTTGCTCGAGCACGTATGGGCTTCGTGGAGAAACAGTTGCGTCAACCCACTCAATGTTCCCTGCATATCCATCCTCAAAATTAACGACAAGCGCTATCCTTAATATGAAAATTATAAACAGCCCCAAAGCATTTGCATTTATTATGATCGCATTTATGTATTTGTGTGTCTATTTATTAGCGTGATTGGTTTAAACCCGTCTTTACCAAACAAGGCGTTCTAAAGCTTCCCAAAATGTTGAATCCTACAGAAATGAAGGGGTCAATAAGTTAACCAATGAAAATCACTCCTGCAGAAAGACGGATTGGTTTAATTGATTTTGCTTCCCATTTCATTGGAGTGAACAGCTATGTTTTACGGCAGCGCTGATCAGGACAAAGGCGGCATTATAAAGGATTATGCTGGATTAGCAGAAAATTCTGACTGACAACAAACCCAAACATAACAGCCTGTCAGTGTACATGTAAATGTTGGAGGAATGTTAAAGTAAGAGGGATTCCTCTTTATTATTCAATTAAATATATTTTAATTTGGGGATTTTTAGCATACTTTTAGCTAACACATAGAACAAGAAACTTCTTAAACGTTCAACTGACCTAAAAAGGAAATATTTTCTATCCCTGCTTTGCACCTACACAGACTTTTACGGTAAAGAATGTGAATCTATATCTTTTCTTGCAACTTTCAGTCTCTGTCCCACTATCGAGTACAGTAGATAATTTTTTAGTGTAGTATGGAACAGACTGCATTATTTCACTGGGCTAATTCTGCTGCTTCTAAGAACCTAAGGTTATGATGTTATCTTAAAAGATAATTGAGTTACACGGCTAGAAACAAGGGGTGATAAGCTACAACACTAGTGAGCAGAGACTGCCAGTAGGGGTGTTAATGTGTTTGCATTAAGAAAATATCAACTTTCTGAATCTACACAGCTAGAAGTTTTTCTGGCATCAAGATGTGTGACTTCATGCTATGACTTCTACTAAAGTCACTTCTACAAAAAATCAGGTACATATCCATCATAGAAACTCCACTTATTGCAGTATATTTAATGAAAAGATAATACGAACATAAACATTTGACCTTGAACTTCACTTATCTAATCTTGAACACAAAGCTAGGCAGGAGACAATAAAAAAACGAAGGCTATACTGTATACTAGGGATGCACCGGAAGATTTTTCCAGGCCGATATCGATTTTAACAAACAACTATTGGCCGATACCGATATGGGTCATTTGCATACAGAACTATACAATACTAGCTAGTTTTTCTTGAAATTTATTTTACTGAACATGAATTGGATCCATTTAACATTTTAAGAGAGACACAACTGTAAATGTGTCTAAATGTAAATGTAAGTTAAGATAAAAATACTATAAGACAACATGACCATCTTCAAAGGTTATCTTTGCATCCAATATTTATTTTATTTAAAAACATTAACTCATTAAAACATTAAAATGGATAATTTCTGTAATATATTTAAATAAAGTCTGTGCTGTTGCTTTACAGTAATTATTTTGCTCAGAGAAAAAAAATGATATTCAGACATCCAACTCATTGCCTCCATGCAGTTAAATAATACACCAGGGACCTGTGAAATGCGTTCGATTTTTTTCCTAAATTCGATTTTTTCCTTTTTTATTTTCTGGATTTTTAGTTTTCTTTTTTTCTGTGGTGTATTTCCTGCAATTGGCGATAGGCCGATGGTGTTAAATTATTCCAATATTTATCGGTGCATCCCAAGTATATACATAAACAAACTAATTAAGGGAACACACCTGGACACAAATAAGGCGGTGTAACACGAAAAGACTACAAAAACAATGAACTAAACTACAAAAGGACTTCAAAATAAAAGCCATAGAACCCTGACCATATGTTTATAATATATTATAACACTTGCAATAAATCAAGATTTTATTTGCAGAAAAGAAAACTAAAATTTTTTATTATGTTATCATGTTTTTATTGTTTTTTTTTTTTGTGTTTCTCAAGTTATTATTACTTAATCAAAACAACCCAGCTGCAGGTCGACTGATATTACTTGGAATGCATAATTCAAAAAAAAAATTTTGGAATAACAGATTTATTCGTTTTTTGCAATGAACTCTTCAATTTTTTAATAACATAAATAATACACTATTTTACAAATAATCAAAGAAAGAGTAAAATATATGCTTGACAGGACTTGCCATTTCAACACAGTATGTGGTGGCATTTCACTTCACCATAAGAGCCACAATGGTTACAATCGCTCTCTTTGCCTTCTTACATTTGTATATTAAGTGTAATTCATTGCCCATAAAAAGAAAAAACAACATATATAGAATTAAAGATGAATTTTACTAATAGCCTGTTCAATGAATTTCATCTTAACACCGTCAATTCTTTTGGGCATCATAATTATGCAGTGAAAATCTAATATTGTGACAGCTAACTACTACTAGATACTACTTAAACTATTACTGCTCCTCTTAACTGGTTGATGTTGGGGGAAATGGCTAATTAGCTCAGTTAAAGAAAAATAAGCACTTTCCCCCCAGGGCCCTGTTAGAGTCAGTTAATCTGATCAATTTACTGACCTGAATATGCTAACACACATCCGCTCACAGACGTGCAGCAGTGGCTGCGGGAGGCCGAGTGAGCGAGAGAGCGCAAGTGACGTGATGACGAATCTTTGTGTTGAGTTACTGCCAGCATGCTACTGTTCCACTGCACACTTCCCTTATAATGGACACATTACGCAATCGTGGATACAAGAGGACCTTCGTTGACTCGATTTTGCGTAATGCTATCATTACTGTGGTAGAGGTTAAATACAATATAAATAGGAAATCGTGAAAAGAGTAGCAGTTATCAAGACACTGTTGGTGCAAAACCCGGTTTTGTCTACTCGGTCACTTTTTTGGAGAAATGGTTACAGGAATAGTCATTAAATTCATAGGAAAAGAGACATTTTATATGATGTTTTTAAAAGTAAGGTGTGTAATTTGCACTTAAACAGTACTGGAAAAACAATGATTGTCACAAATTTCAAATGTATGCACCATTGAATGGACAAACAGTCCCTCCCTAAAAGTGAATCATTGGTTAAGTTGCAAAAAAATTTGCAATTTTGTTTGATGTACAAGTGTCTCCCGCACGAAAAAACAAGAAATATAAATGCACCCAAAAGAAGGATTTAACTTTTGAAGGCACTAAGCACAGAATAAAGGCCCTTGTGTTTCTCATTGACAAAATGTTTTATTTTCCAGCCAAAATATTTCACGCAAAACAGCAATACAACATTTAAGCAGCGTGATTAACTCATAAACAACTGATGAGGAAACTGAATTGCAGGGGAAGAACGTGTAAAGTTGAGACCAATGGGCTGACGCACATGACGCTGTGCCGGTGGAGCTGGAATGTGCCGTGCAAGCTTTCTGAACCGAACACTGTGAGATTTTGCTTTTGTCCGTTCGTTTGTGTTTTCTGTGGGGGGGGGCTATTGATTTCCCATGAGCTACGTCCCTCGAGGGGTCAAACTGTCCGAGCAGGTTTGCGTTTTGCGTGCAAGCGTATCAGATGTCCCTGGTCTGAAAATAGCGAGGGCCCCTTATTTGAAGCAACTTTCAACAAATCCATGCAAAAAAATCAATGTACCTTGTTTTCTTGTTTTTCGTTTGCTGTTGTGTCCCTATTTGAGAGATTTGAGAACAGAAAATGATGGAGACAGACACTCCTTTTCCAAAGAACCGGGCAGCATTCCCACAGACCTGAGATCTAAATGATGATGTACCTGACTAACCACAAACAAACAATTGCCAACCAACAAACAAACACACCACATTGTGGTCTTCTTTACAAGCCGGTCCTCTTGTTTTGAGAAGACTGAATTCAGCTTTCGTGTCCAAGCTGCTTTTATTCTGCTAGATAGTTATGGAATACTGTAAAGTTAGCCACAAATAAACATTGTCATAAACTTATTTTTGCTGGCAGAAATATGTTGAAAATCTGGCAACCTTCACTGACCAATCACAATCCAGTATTCCGGAAAGCTTTTTAACAATACAACATGCCTTCAACAGTACTACCCAAATGACTTTGGCACCGGGTCTGTGGTGAGTCAAAGCCTGGTGTTGTCGCATCATGTGCCATGATGTGGAGGATGGACCACTAAGTAAAAGAAGATAGTGTTTGATTACATTGATACTCTCTCTCCCATCTAGCATCAACTACACTGTCATGATACCACCAGACATCATCACAATGGACTGAAATGCCCATGTATTTGTCAATTTCACACATAATCATTGGACAGTGAACTGTAATATGGTGTGCGAAGGAAACAATCTGACACAGAATGGCTAAGATAAACAGAATGTAGGCGATACGCCCAAAACAAATTATTACCATAACAGCAAATATACAGATATTCAGTTTCACTTAAGGTTTTGAAACACTCATTCTTTTTTGTTTTGTTTTTCTCGTTTTTTTAGAATAATAGTAAATCAACTACAGAACACAACATTCAAAACTATAGAAATTTCATTGTGACAAATCATAAAAAATCATGATAACATTATTGTCATGATCCTGAGTTTTCAAGCTCTTTAGACAAGGTCATGACAGTACTATGTATTGTGTGTTTTTTTTTGTTTGTGGAAAGGTGTGGCCTTTGTTATGACTTTGTTCCACATGTTCTCCTGTCTTGCCCCTTGTTATTGTTCAGTATCCCTTGTGGAGTTCCCCTATTAAACCCCTTGCATTTTCTGTCCCGTGCCGGTTCGTAGTAGCTACCATATTTGTGTCTCGGCTTAGGACAATTAATAATATCCCTGTCTTGCCGTGTCGTGTTTGTTGATGTTGTGTCATCGTTTGAACTTTGTTTATTTTTTGTCCCCTGGAGGGAAGTGTTTATTTAGAATTTTGGTTTTGTGAGCGTGTTTTCCCCATCGTGGGATTGTTTGTTTATCATTAAAAAGATCTTGTGTTAACCCTGCACTGTTTGCATCCGGATTCTACAGCCACATCCCTGACAATTATATATTGTATCTTTAAATTAGCATTTTTAATTTTTAAATAGTTATAATTTAAAAATATAAATCATTAAAAAAAATACATTACAGAACAACAATTACCGAAATTCCTATGTTGTTTGTTTCCACTGGATGCGTCAGGACGCGACACAACAAACACATTCAATCCAAGCCAGTTGTCGTGCAGCATTGCATCGCGATTATTCTGATTTATCAATATTTAACTATAGAATTAAATTGTTAAATTGATCTAAATTGTTGAAAACGACAAAACATTATAGTAAATATACATTATTAAATAGTTTCAAATCTAAATTCCAACTGGTTTTATTTAAATCCAATCAGAACAACAAAACAAAAAAACTGATGAACGCATTTTTCGTATTACAATACCAGGTTGTATCGATTCTATTCTGTATTGCCGCATTATTTACGTACGAGTTGTTGACTTTTTATTTCTGCAACACCACCGTACGGCAATTAATTGAGCTTAAAGTTTAATGACTGCGGTGTAATTATTAAACAGATAAAAACCATCAAGGTGCTACTAGCGCACAGCTTTAATTCAAAAGCAAACGCGTCCTCATCAAAATAGCGAATCGTAACACAATCTTCTCAGCTGCTGGGAAGTTCTGTTAATGAGTCTCTCGGCTGGAATGAATTCCCCTTTTTTACTTCCACTCTGAATAAAACATAGTAATTATAAGAACATGTGAAAAAAATCCAGTGGGTTCTGAAGACACACACACACATGTGTAATGATGTGAGTCTGGACATGTGCGAGGGGTAAAACCCTCATGCAAGAGGGACAGAGTGCATTCATGCATGTGATCGCAACTAGGCCAGCAGGCAAAATGTTGCAACTGTATTTCCATGTGCATGCGAATACCCATGATGCTAATTTTAGATTTTGTAGCTTTTTCAATGTACACTTCAATTTGCTTCGAGTGGTTGATCCAAGAAAAGGACTCAAATAACGGGTCAGTGTTGATCTTTAAGACCTCACTAGAGGACACGTCACAGTACGACAAAGAAGCATGCTGGGGTTTTCTTGAGGGTCTCATGGCTAAACTAGTACATTAGCATACGTTAGATCACTTTTGTGGTTAAACCGATTCGAACTGCTTTCCGCTGGAAGGATACACAACAATCAAAAATGCAAATGGTCCAAGTGGCAAAGCGACTAAGCAGGTTAGAAGATGCATGTTAAAACAAGACATTCCACCACACGGATAAATGAGCTAAATCTTTCATAAATGTATGCAAGGGCAAAGCATGTTAAAAGTAAAATCTGTGCTAGCAGGGATGGGTCTTATAAAATGAATGTTCAAATTCCTTTGTGGCCGTTTTGCAGAGAGGGTCCATTTCAAAAATCCAATGTAGCAAATATCTTAAAAAATTCATTTTTTATAGTTTATTCACAGTTTTCTATTACATAAAATTGAAGTTATATTTTAAAAACATTTAGCTGTAGGTTTTCGATTCATTACATTATATTATTTCATTACATTATATATTTTGGAAAAACAATATATATCTTGCAGTCATGAAATGTTTTAACATAAGAATAAAAAGAATATATATATATATATATATATATTATAAACTATACTAGTTTAATATATTATAAAATAAAATGTATAAACTAAATTATAAATAAAATATTTATTTTAAGTATGTCATGGAAAAGTATCAGTGTTTCCCATTTATTACTTAGAGTAGGCCAACCCACCATAGTCAAATTTGTCCTGCCATGATTCCAAAACGAGCCCAAAATAAAATAATAAAACAACATCTCTTTAAAGATTTTGTCAGACAATGTTGTGGTTATAAATCAGAACTGACAAAAGAAACATAAAATATGTATTTGAGGGCATATTTAGTGGGCAAAATTAAGATACAGACGTCAGAGCTACTATGATACAATGACATTACAAACATTTTAATTACCACGTGACATCATCCAGCTCCACAGTTCAAGAAACTCCTGTGGGAAACATCTGGTTTAACTACCACAATAGGATCCTAAAAACGACTGTATTTTGATTCTAAGGGCAAGGTATGGTTCTTTATATATTTTTATAGAAATAACAAAATAAGAACAATAATGAATGATCAAACTATTTAAACAAAAACTACACAACCACTTGCATAACAGCCTTATCTTGTTTTAACTTTGTTGGAGGCAGTTGTATTATAAATTGCTACAACAAAGAAAACAAGAAAAGGACGTTGCCAGAAAGTGATATTATTCATAACAGTCTCAGTGCGCACATTGAGCGGACATCTTAAGTGATGCAGAAACAGACAGAATGGTATAACTGTATATGCCTCCGCCATTAGGTGCAGCATCTGCTCAAACCAGCCAGGGACGCCTCTCTCATACCTGCGCTCCATTCAAATGAAACAAAGCGAAGATGTTTTGCTTAAGTCTCCTGGCAGCAGCCGTAATTCCCCTCACACCTGCAGCCTCGCGGATTCAACTTTTTTATTGAGGTCAACAGGACCTGTTTTATACTCAAGGGTATAAAAATTCATCTCGGGAACCAGGTGGCATTGTTTTATGGTGCCAACCAAGAGAAGATAAAAGGAAAACCCCAGAGCCTTTCAGAGGATACGAGCGGAAAATCAAAAGAGCCAAGCGTCTTCTGCGAGCAGCTTTCCCAAAACAGTCTGTAGGCCCTTCACACTTTCTTTCTATCTCTCTTTCAGTGTCTGAGCGAGTTTTGGCTCTACGCTGGCTTTCCCAATCAGCCGTGAATGAAGTGCCGGGCTCCGTGGCACGGTCGGGGGACAGACCGCTCGCAATCTGTCAGGCTGATCACGGCAGCTCTCGCGCGGCGGTTAATGAGGTCAGTTGCACTCATCTGCAGATGCCAGAACGTCCACAGATAGTTCACTTTCTGAAGCCCGGGTGCCAACTTTTCCAATGCTCTTTCCTCAGAGGTCACTTCTACACAATGCATTTTCTGTAAAGCGTTATTCCACTATTGTGATGAATTGTATGTTAGTTATGCCTCACAGTAGACGTTGAAAATTTCTAAATTCCCTGAGATTTACGTTTACATTTAGGCCTTATCCAAAGCCGCTTACATAACTCAGGAATGGATATGTCCAACTACAATGTCTATAGAAACTTTATTTTGAAAAATACAACTTTTGTTCCTCAAATGTCAAAGCAAAATAAAAGTATATTGTCCAAAAAACTAAGGTATTACCTTGGTACTTTTTACTTCTAAGCGTAATCACTAACCTTCGCATTTCTATATTCTTATGCAGAACACAAAAGTTGAATAACCAAACAACACTGGCCACCATTGACTTCCATTGTATGAACACAAAACTGCTGAGACATTTCTCAAAATGTCTCCTTTTGTGTTCCACGGAATAATTAGTCATATCAGGTTTTGAACAATCTGAGGGTGAATAATGACAACATTTCTATTTTTAAGGCAAATCTCCTTTAAGGGGGTACCTACATTTTTGGATGACATTTTTTAATGTCTAATATCATTCAACAGTTAACCTAATTCTAGACCAGTGGTTTTCAACAGGGGGTCCCAGCTGACTTCCGAGGGGGCCTCAAGATGAGAAGAAAGAAATATATATATATATTCGTATTATTTCGCCATTTTTATAATATATTTTTTTAATTTCCAGTAAAAGTAAAACTCTGAAATATTTGGAGTTCCTTTGAGGTTTTGTGGGCGGGGATGCCTTTGAATTTTTATTGAATACAATGGGGGGCATTGGAGTTAAAAAGATTGAGAACCCCTGTTCTAGAGTCATAAATATTACTGTAAAGTTAACTTCATTCGGACATCAACAGAACGATATTTACTGTACTCAATAATTCAAAATGCATTTATCATAATCCAATTCATAATGCTACCCTGTGATAAAATACAATACAGGCATCAAGTTCAGTCCTGCTTGCGTGCTTTCCCTCGCCGTTACAAAGGTGCCCAAAGATGGAGTTTCTACTGGATTAGAGTCCAGATGGTGACTCCGCATAGTAACTGGAGCAGTGGGCTAATCCACCATTACACAGGCTTAAAGTCACTGTTATCATCGACCTCTCTCTACTCGACAGATAATGTGTATCCAATGATCAGCAGATATACAGAAAGCATAGTATTGCAACCAATGTAATCTCGTTGAAAAGAAATGTGATTTAGGGTACGTTTACCCTAATACTAAATCATACAAAAAAACGGCCATTGTTATGTAAACGAATAGCCATGACTAGTTTTCTGTGTTAAATTGGCGCATAAGCTCTTAAAAAAAAACGTAGAAAGTGATTAATCAATGGACACAGCCAATGGAATTGATTTCCATGACTTTCATGAAATTTCGTTATTGGGCAGCAACATTAACATATTACAGGTCAACACCTTTAGAGCAACCCAAGGTTAAGTACCATGCTCAAGGTTATAATGGTGTCATCTAATGGCTTGCTTCTTATGAAGATCAACCCGGCAACCTTCTAGTTACCGGCTCTGAGTCTTAACTACTATACCACACCACCGACAAGTCAATTCAATCAAGTCACGAAACTCTTTAGTGTCTTAATGTCTATTAAGACAATTAGAAAGCGCTTAAAATAAATTATGTCACTATACTAAATCCTAATTTCCACTTACAGTCGCAAAAGTCAGTGAAAGCAGAAAGACAGCTCCGTGAGCCAAGTGCATTTCATATTGTCATGGCCAGTAAACGGATTACTTAAAGTGTGTCCGGGCGTGTGCTGAGAATCACGCTGGGAAACCATCCTGTCCTGCAGTGCGCTGCACTTGGCAGGGCCTGAGTGCCCTCCGCCATCCAAGCATGCCGCCCAGAAGAACAAAAGCCAACGGCAAATCCCAAGGTGCCAGCTCTGGCCGGCACAACTGCAACTTCCTGCTATCAATATCCTTGGGGATTGCCTGAGACACTTGAGAAAATTGAAAAATGGACTACAAAATAGAGTTTGCAGCACAAGGGTGAAGGTGTGGAAGGGGTTAAGGAGGTTTTCGGAGGGATTTGAGTTTCGTTTATGAGGAATGAACCAGCGAGCAGGCAATTTTGGGTTCAACATGGATCCCTTTTTGGAAAAGACTAGCATGTTACGTTTTGGATGCAAATGTGTTGTTGTCCCCCATTTGGACTTTTTTATATCTTCCACAACAACTAGCATTACTAACTTTGTTTTGCTAGTGAGTGGTTTAGCAATTCCTGGTCAAATGGCAGTCGATCCAAGACAATAAAGACGACATCTTCAAATTAGAGTCAGAATAATGCATGTTTTAAGGACAAAGAGGAAAATCACAAAATCACCTTGATTTTAGTTTTGTATATAGGACTAAGCAGGAATTCGTTTGTCTAACTAGATCACTTTGTGGAAAAGACTAGCATGTCATGTTTTGGATGCCAATGTGTTGTCATTGTTCCCTTATTTGGGTTTGTAAGTAGCTTACCCAGCAACTAGCATTACTCTACTAGTTTTGCTGGTGAGTAGCATAGCAATTCCGGTCGTCTAACTAGTGTTGGACCAGTGTTGGAACAGTGTTGAAAATTCAAAATGGCCACCAAGATTTTCTAGCTCTGATAGCATCTTCGGTATAGAGTCCGAACAATGCAGTTTCACAAACAAAAAGAAAAATCGCTAAATAACGTTAGCACGCATCTTTGGTTACGACGAGAACATTTAAGAAAACAAACGAGAAACGGATCCGTGTTCATTGTCAATGTATTAAGATTCATTTGTTTGTCGCGTTCCGTTTAGGGATCCTGTTCAAAAAAATAATACAAACGAGAAAGTCGAAAAATGCAAACACATTGACAGATTCATTGTTTTCTGCTCGCTAGTCGAGACAGTAGAGGTGGCACTGTAAAGGAAAGGTTTTGGACACAGGAATGATAAAAGCAAGTCCACAAAGATGGGAGGGAGGAGAGGGTAGACAGCAGCTATTGGACGCAGGCAGATAAATCCCCAGGACCAGATGGTGCTCCAGCATTCACAGATTAGCAGCCGAACTAAAGCCTGAAACCCATTCAAACACGCACATGCAGCTTTGTTTCTCTACTGTATATTAGTGAAGACATCTCATAGACTTAGCAGTTAATACAGACTGAAAAAAAATGCAATTACCAACAAAGAACATCACCAAATTTACCTTTAAGAAAGACTCGTACAGTACCTCACTTCCCCATTAAGAAACTACAGGTACATACGAGAGGATTTCTCTGATCTGTTTAGCTGCCACTTGAAATTCCACAAGCAACTGGAAATTGAGTGATCTTGTGCTGACACAGCATGCGGGATGGAAATCTCTCCTGGACCTGTCTTGCGAGTGTCAGCGTCCTGCTATCCTGTGTATCTCATGTATCTCGGGATGAGGGTTTGTAAATGCGTGCAGAGTAGTATTTGTGTGACGCTTCCTACTTCGAAACATTCATGCAAGGCATCCATTGTCTTTGGCTCAAAATCAGTTAGCACATTACATATTTCAATTCATCATGCTATCTCTGATAACTCGTTTCTTACTTCTTGTGAAAAGCTTTAATGCAACAGTGAAATTGCTATTTGCATATTAAAACCGGTGCACTTTAACCCCTAAGAAATTAAGCTCAGCATAATATAATTTGCTTTAAAAAAGGAGTGTGTCGTTTCTAAGTCAATGGCACTAAATGGTTATGCAAACTAGCAATTGTTTCCACACCCTGTCTCCCATTGTTTGGACCAACACACAAATTATTTAAATTAAAACGTTGTCACGTTGAACCACTAAATTGGAGTGCTACGTTACATTTTAGGCCATAAATGGTTTACGATGTCCTCTGCATATTAAACCAGCAGATAAAAACATATTTTAAATATAATTAACAGTATAATTAAGGAACATAGTTGATGTACAGTGATATATACAGCTTTTTTGTCTGTATTTAGGTATGCCTGTGAGTGTCTGCCTTTCGCCCTCAACATACAACATGAATATAACAGAACAGATATTAAATTAGCATTATATAAATATATAAACAGTCCCATTACTGCTGCTTTGATGTCAACAGCCTGGGATTTATCATCAAACAGTGAGAAACGTCGGTAAGATTTGCGATGATGCCAACTGATTTTTGAATTCTTGTGTCAATCATAAGCATTAGTTCAGAGAATGCACGCTAGTCTCATAGCACGATCACAAACCAGATCCTTTATCGAGTTTATAAATCTGATCCTTATTAGGTTTACAAAACAGATAAAGGCCGCGTTTCCCGAAACCTTCTCATCATTATGTCGTTCTTAAGTTATACCTTAAGCTGTACCTTATCGTTAATATCTGTTTCCCGAAACAATCTTAGTTAAGTATACTGTAAGTCATAGGTCTGGGAGGTTGATATGGAGCGCTCTTCGCTATACATTATCACTGTTGAAGGTTCACTCCGCTAGTGGCCACTGTGAAAAAACGTCGTCTTTACATCGAAGTCCAAGATTCTTAGTTTAAATACACCAGTATTTTGATGTGTTTTCATGCAAAGAATATAATTTTCACACTGGTGATTGTTAAGCTATTTCATTATATTATCCAAAGATGCATCAGCTGGCAAACCAAAGAATTTGGAGTATATTTAAATGGTACATCAGCGGAGCAATTTAGTGTATGTGCATTTAATCAAACTTTCATATTTATCTTGTCATGAATGAATCAATTTCATTGCAATATCAAAACACCTCATTTAGGGCTGCACAATTATGTCATACTTGTTTACATTATTCCTCTTGATATTGTAAACGCCCACTTGCGCATTCAGTGTGCAAGCATAATAAACGTGTAAACTCTACAAGTCTTATTGTTAGTTGCTGGAATACACTTTTTTAATGCACCGCAACAGCAAGCTGATTTTGGTGATCCTCCATATGACCCAAAGTTTGAGAACCTTTGATATAAATGACCATACTGCCATTTAGTGTAGGGTGTTGAGACATTTTGCCATGAGATTGCGGGTTCGCACACTCATTTCACGATTAAATAAAATCCATGGTTGGATTTAGTTTGTAATTTGGTTTTTATCCTATGAGTCCTAATGAATGCAAAATCAGCTATTTCTAAAGTACGCCACTATCTCTCATAAGGCAGACCCTGTATAGAGTGAATAAATGATTGTGGAGCGATCGATTCAGCACCACCGCCATGGACAGCACCTGTTAACCTGGCACGTAGGAAAGTAACCTCCTAAAGTAAAGTTACGGAAACACATGTAGTAAAGATATACCTTAAAAGTCTTCGTAGCACGCTAAGAGACAACGTTATCGGGAAACGCAGCCCAGATCATTTATTGTTTATAAATCTGATCATTAACGCTTTTTTAAAAATCAGATCCTTTTCACAAATTAGATTGCTCACAAAGAATCGTTTACAAATAAAATCGTTTGCAGTTTACAAATCTGATTATTTATAGTTTATAAATCAGATCAATTACAGAATTGTTTACAAATCAGATTATTTGTAGTTTATAAATCAGATTGTCTACAGGGAATTGTTTATAAATTGGATCATTTACAGTTAACAAATAATATTGTTTACAATTTACAAATCAGTTCATTTACAGATTTGTTTACAAATAAGATTGTTAACATTTTAAAATTAGATCATTAACATCGTTTACAACTCAGATTATTTACAGAGATCAAACAGTTTATTACAATTCATTAATAATATTAATCCGATTCTACATTTTAATCAACTTTGACAGTGCAAGCTCCATATACAGTGACTTCCAATATTCAGCAACATGGTTTTAATAAAAATCCCTACACAAACATCAGATCAATGCCTGACACTGTTAGGAGTTTTTAAGGTTTTATTAGACCAATATGAAACGAAAAAAAGAAATGCAATGTGAGCACATTTAAAAGAAGCAATGTTTTAGTCGGTTGAACAAAATGGAGTACTGAGGACTTGTAATGTCAGTTAGATTTGTCACAATGTCTAAAGGTCTTAGAACGCATTATAGGTATCTTTACACTGATGCCAGATTTATCAGCTCATTCAATTTATATGCTTTGCCGGTACACAGACGCAAACATAGGCACTGCAGGCGCTATGTATCCCTTTGAATAAAAGCACCTGTCAAACATACAGAATGTAAATTTAATTTGCAGAGAGAAAAGGCACATTGGGTTCTTATAACAGCAACGTTTTTCATGTGCTTTAGCTTTTGGATGGAATGTAAATACAGGCAGAAAGGAAGTCTTATATTCATATGGCTTAACACATCGCATGTCCTAAGGGGGCTTGAGGCCCCTGACCCCAACATTGTGTGTTGAATTTGGTCAAACATGCAAAAAATCTCCAGAAACAGAATAAAAAAAACCTTTAGTTCTGACGACGTAGGCGCACATAAACTCATATCTTGCGTTTCTGCTGTGGAGGAACGATGCCTGTGCCAGAGCGTTGCCAAACCGTAAGTGTGCATTAGCGTGCATGGTAAATCAGACTTAAAACCAGTCATAGCACAGATGCATTAGCACAGGGACAGCTGGGAATTGGGTCAAAGTAATTGCCCATCAGTGGAAACGTGAGAAGAACAAAAAAAATGGAAAGAAAGGCAGAGGAAGAGAGAGATTTACAGATGTGTGAAATGTGAGAAAGTGGGGGTTGGGAGACAGGAAATATAAACGTTACCACAAATAGAAGAAATTTCGAGGAGAAAAAGAGGAAAGGAAAACTGTAAGCTAAAATGAGATGAAGCATGCACACTGGTCGTTCATAATTTACGATAATTGGAAGGGTTGGTGGCGTACACTGCCCTTTCAGCACGCAATCTATTTATTTGATCTTGCCATTTCCAAGCATGTCGCTTAAAGAGCTAGATTGCAAACAGCTCATTTGCCGACAATTTCCTGCAATGAATATTGTTTACAAAAAGATGCTTTCTTAAAGGTAAAGTGTATTAAATGTAGTATGATCTAGTGGCGAGGTTACGAATTGCAACCAACGGCTCACTCCACCCATCGCCCCTCCCTTTTTTAGCACTACGGAGGCTGACCGAGGATGAGGGTGTCGTCACATTATATATAGATAGAAATAGCAAATTCTGAGGTAATGAAAACATAACCCTTCATTATGTAAGGACTTTATACACCCCCGAAGACATAGTTATGTATATTATATTGCATTTCTTTCAAAAGATCCTCCGAAAGATTACACACAGCACCTTTAAAGCTGCATCTGTAACTTTTGCCTCTATATCGCCATCTCTGTTTGAAACATAATATGGCAGGTTGGCTTACAGACTCATCTTTACTTCAAATTATAAATCATTATTATGACCTGACACATGTACATCAAGAGGCAGTTGTCCTTTGGAACACCTTTATGCACTTGTCTAAGGATACGGCAGGCAGTTTTAGAGGTGTTAGCAATAGCAAGCTAGCCTTAAACATCATCCTCCCTTTAGAGAGCTCACCATAGCCACCTACGAAAGGATTCTATGTGTCTATAAAAATAACAAATCAACGTGTTGACACAATCCGTGTTTTAAATTTAAAAAAAGTTTCTGAGGATGTGACATCAAATTTTAAGTACATAATTGTCTAATGATTACATTTTACATAAACACTCTTAGCTATTTTTTGGTGCTGTGAGAAAAACAGATTTTTTGCAGTTTTGTTTTGCTTGTTACTGGTTTCTTTACAGGTGAACCAGAAAAATAACCTGGGAATACATTTATGGGGGAATTTGAAATGCAGTTATTTTTGTCATCACTAAGGCTGTTTGACTCTTGGGTCTCTGTGTGACCACAAACACACCGGCCAGGCAGATACACGTAAACACCCAAAGAGAACATTCTACACAGTCACCATTACTGAAGTCACTGAGGTTAATCAAAAGTGTGTCGTTTTAACAGCTGACTTCAGCCGTCTATTTTGGGCTTTGAGAAAAGGACAGAATGGTGATTTTCAGCAGAGAAAACATAAATCTGTGGACTAGCCATCAGCACATTAAGAATGATCTGGAAAACAGTGAGACTGAAACGGGTGAAATAACAAGTTTACGCCTTTTGTAAAAATACTTGTTGTTTTGTAACTGTGACATTCAAAGTAAATAATCTGTTTGATTATTCTCTCGATTGTGTATTGTGTTAATATATCTATTATCACTATTAAGATTATTTCTTAACTTCTACATATTCAATTTGAGTATATGTATATAAAAGAACCCTGTGCCAAACAAGTATTTTAGTAAATTGCTTGCCACATAATACACATCATGTGGATAGGAAGAATAGCTTTGAAACAAAATATTAGAAAGACTTCAGAGTAGGCTGTTTGATATTGATTAGTAAGCGACCAACTACCAAACACCCAGAACACCCTAGCATCCGCATATTAAATTTCAAACAATCCAATAAATACTCAATATCTATGAATAATTTATAGTTCCATCACAAAAGGTCATTGACACATGCCATTCGCCAGTTTGACAGTGCTTTGCTCACTAAAGCATGCTGATTTCTGATAGTGACATCAGGGTTGTTATGGTAATGCTGGAATCCCTGTGCCAGAGTTCTGCAGGGCCGGCTTCTGTTTCACTGCGGTTGCCATAACAACAGCGGAAATCTCTGTCAGAATCCCACAATGCTCATGGCCCTTCTGCTGGGCCAGTCTACAAGGGGGATGACTGAACATCCTTATGGGAAGCAGGAAGATACAGCAGTCACACACATTGTGCAGTTTTTAATAAGGCAAAGTATGGGGAATATTTAGGAGAACCGGAACTTACTAAAGTACAATCCAAACATGCTAAACTTACTGTTTCTGTAGAGGGTGTATACAGATTTTATGTGAGAGCTTGATGATGTACCACATTGACAAAGTATACAGAGCATACTTAAATCTGAACCCAAAGCCACTACCGCAGTGTGCAAGTTCTTTGCTATGAGAAGAGCGTGCTCAGAGATTTCGACAAAGATCACAGATTAGCGACAACTTCGTGACATCTGGCTTCCGACATCATGAATCAATCGAGGACAATAAACGGCAAACAGAAACCTTTGACTTCCAGAAAGTTCCCTGAAGACAGAGTGCCTGTAATGTACTTTGAATCTGCAAATTATTGATGTGAGAAACGTTTCGAGATTTGATCCGTGATGTAGCTGGTTTAGCCTTGCGACGAGTGACTGAACAAGATCTAATCGAGTTTGTTCAGCTAGCGAGCCTGATTGTTTCAATCCCTACCGTCGCTGCAACCCACGGGCGACAAAGTCAAGGATTTTATTGGAAAAGCTCAGCTCGGGATAACTCTCGGGTGAACGTTTTACTAATGAGCTGACAGCTGCTCAGTCGGGCCATTCAGGAGCGTCGGATTTGGCCGGAGGAAAAGGTAAATAGAGAAGAATCCGTTGCAGCGCTTTCACGGTGATTATGTCGCCATTGACATAAGACCTGGGATTTCGGCGAGGAGACATGTTTGCGGTGTATCTAACGGAGGATTTGCTGAATGCTTTTTGGGTGTTAGAAAACCGTGGTAAACACATTTTCCGCCAGACCTTCTCAGGTATCAATCGTTGTGTTGAACAAAGAATCTGTGTTCAGCACCTTGGACAGCGTCTCATGTGAAAACCATACGATATGTTTCTGTCACACCTTCAGTGGATCTTCTGAGGAAATCACATTGCAAAACATGTAATTGCAATAATTAAAATGCATTTATCTTGAATTCACATAAAAAAAATTAAAAAACATCCTTTATGCACCCTCAAGTGGTTCAAAACATGTGATTCTTCGTGAAGGACAAAAAAGACTTTTAAAGAAATGTCTCAGTGGTTTTGTGTCCACACAATGTAAGTCAATGGGGGTAAATGTTGTTTGGTAATCTTTGGAATCCTCGCTTAAGCTCAAATTCGAATAAATGTTTAATTTCAAGCATTGACACAATCTAATTCAGTCAATATTAAAGAAATCAAGGTTAAAGTTTCACAGAATGTTCTTTCCATTTGTACGATGTTTTAAACAGCATATCACAAAACTGGCTTTAGCTAGGTTTTCACAGGCAGGTTCGCATTTCTCCGTTTTTTTCAGATGCTTTTATCCAAAGCAACTTACAGTCTGTTCAAGCATCTACACTTTATCAGTGTGTGTGTTCCCTTGAACTCGAACCCACAACCTTTGCACTCAAAATGTGAATGCAACGACTCGTTGCTCGCGAAAAAAAACTATTTGACTTTTTTCACAAACATGCTATAAATGTACAAGATAACAAGGGAAAAAACGACGGATCTGTTGTCAAGCTGTCAATATTCCTCATATCCAGACCAATGCCATTGGGACAGCTCCAAGCTGGCTGGAAGACTTCATTAAGACATCCCATTAAATAGCTTTCAAATTCACAATGGAAGAGTTTTGGTTTTATATATAATGGATATTTATGGCCTACAGCAAACATTCAGCCACTCTGGCCGAGCAGGGCGTGTATGGAGAGGAAGCTGGCAAAACAAAGCCTGTGTGAGCTACATGTGACAGGACTCGCATGCCAATGCTATTCCCCAGCCGACTTCCTTTTTCACAAAAAACATGTCTGCTCGCATCACCGCAGCGGAATTTTTGGCCCCTCTGGTCAAGCGTGTGCTGTAAACTCTAAGGTGGAGGTTTGTGTTGAAGCAATGACTGTGAACTTGTCTGTCAATGTGTTTTGTGTCTTTGTGTGTCCTGTCAGCCTCTCTCCCTCTCCCGTGTTGCCCTCTCGCTGTGAAAGTCATTACTTCTAGTTAATCAAATGAATAGCCATGAAATTAAGAAATACTCCAGCTGTTTCATATGGCTGTATTAGGGAGACAGAAGAGACATTCTGAACAAAACGCTGTGACAGTTTTACTGTCTTTACTGGCTTCAAGATTGTGCTTATCAGCAGATGAGCATCTGAATATACACAATATAAACCAAATTTATAAATATAATATATTGCAAAGTGACTTGTCGTCAAACTAATGTAACATCTTCTGAAGAAAATATAGCCCAATTGTTTTTTAACAAGTATAAAAATGTCTGGCATGTTGCTAGGGTATTGGGTGGTTGCTAGGGTATTACTAAAATGTTCATGCCGTTTATATGGCATTTTTCAACCAGTTGGATGGATCAGCTTGAATTAGCCTTTAGATTGAAGGTAACTTTAAACCTAACGGTTGAATTTGCCAACCGTGATGTTGGGAATTATATTTATGTATTATATCTGGGTACATACATATTATTTTCCACACATTTTTTAACCACTAACTAGGCAAAAATGGCACTGTAAAACAAACTTAGTTGCTTTTAACCCATGGTTGGGTACAATATGAACGAAAGTAAAGAAACCTACTTGGTTTATAAACTAACCTTTAATGGTTGATTCAAACCCAATTTGTTGGCTCAGCATAGGTTTAGTTTATAACCCAACGGTTGGGTTTGCCCATATTTTACCAAACCATGGATTGAAATCGACCCATTATTTTCAGTGTACATAATTGTAAATAATATTAAGAGTTTAAACCAAAGTTCAATATCTAAGGTTACAAACGAGTGTTGAAACTCTGAATTGCAGAATAATAAATGTTGTCCTATGTGTCAGCCCAAAATGCAGGGTTGTTTTAACCCATCGTTAGGTCAAATATAAACATTTTCTGGGATGATTTAACCCATACGGTTTAAATGTTAATAAATATTAAACGATACTTCAACTCTTCTTATTATTCATAGCATTTTTAGAGTTTTATACTCAAAAACTTTAACAAGCAGTAACTACCTGTAATACTCGCAATAACTAACATTCAACTTTTTCAATAAACTGTCGCAACCAAATCAAAGCCTGCATCAACTCAAAGTATCTCCCCTTTCCTCAGACCTTTAGTGCTTTTGTTCTTGTTGTTGATGAGCGTGATGCCTCTTCTGAACAATTATGAACTTTTTCCCCATGTGTCTGATAACATGATAAAAGTCTTACCCTCGCCCAATCCACCTATAATACATGCTATGACTGAGCGCGGCCTTTTCATTAAGCAAAGATGAATATTCAAATGCAAAGACCCAAAGTGTCAACAGGCACAGCGGGAGCCAGGACTTCTATGGCTATTTACCCAATACAGATTAAATTAAGAGACAATATACTTCAACCATCTGCCTTGTTCCTTTTGGCTAAGCAAAAGACGAATCAGCCCAAAACTTGATGTTCGCTGTTAGCAATTATATTTCCATGTCTATCAACACATGTTAAGTGATAATGCTGCATAAACAAGAACAGCAGTTGATGCCAGACCTCCTACATAGAAAATTGATGCGTGTGTGACTGTCTGATGTGGCCTCGGATGGGAGATATAAATGGGACTGGAAAAGATGTTGTTACGCAACATCTGAGTAAATAGAGAATACGTGCAAATTGCATTTCACCTCTAGGCAGGTGAAATTCGCCTCTTCAACCTCAAAATTGCAACATTTTCATCTTATTATCGTCATTATCCCAGCAATGTCACCTACAGCTTTTCTGTCACTAAAATGAGGCAGCGCTTTACATATTACCAGTCTCAAAACTAAACTAAAAGGTGCAATTTATTTTATGTGATGGGAAACATCAACCCACAGATAGTTTCATTGTTTCAACACAAAATCACCTGATCTGAATCTGGTCTATAGAGTTGAATTGATACCCAGGTCACTAATATCTCAAGTCTGCTAAATGCAACGACAAGGTTAATGTAAAAACCTCCAGTGCTAATGTAGAATCAATGTTGAAACAACATTGGCCAAATGAGTTTTCTACAGTAAATGTAGGCGAGAGGAGAAAAATGGCCTTCATTGATGTGAACTGTGCTCTGCATTAGCAGGCTAGGGGGTTAGCATAACATTCAACATGCTCAATGTATTACAAAGACTCATTCACACCCAACACTAGCGTGAATAGCTGTTTTTCAACGGCGTGCCAGAGGGGCCGGCCCTTTTGGAGAACATCCACGAGTTACCATCTTCCTCTGGCTAGGAATGTAAAGCTCCCATCCTTTTGACAGATCTACTTTTATAGATTGACAATTGGTAGTCTGTTTGCAGTTTTTCATTATGTAGCTCTTTAATATATATGGTTGGAACTAAACTGATGTTGAGTCATAGCGTTGACAAAATACTGCTGAATTCAGTACTTTAGTGTTTGGTTGCTCTATGAACCATTTATCTATCTGTCTGTCTATCAATCTATCTACAGTCTGATACTGTTCTATACTATACAACCTAGGCTCTATGGATGTATTTGAAACTCTTATTTTACTTATCTACCCTAGACTACTTTTATGTAAAAAATATATTCAACATGTTTAACAGGATCTGTCTGCGATGGTAATGGAATTTTGCAGTTTTGCGAGAAGAAAGTGGCTTGCTAACACAACAGGTTAAAAAGTTATCTATCAACCTTCAATATATAAAATAAATGGTTTTCTTAAGTCTCAAACTAACCAGGTTGGTTACAAGACGATAATAAGCGTATACTCCAATCTTGGTGTAAAAATATTAAAATTAATGAGATGATCTGGCTGAGATGTTCTCACCTGTCACTTCTCATTTCCATGGCAACCAAAGATAAAAGCTTTTTTCAACTTAATTTAAAAAAAAAAAGTTGTATACTTTTTAACATTTACATTAATAGGCTCAAAAAGTATTTCAGGAAACAAAGACAAAACGTCATCTTGGAATTGTAAGGTTCTACATTTTTGCCGTAGTTGAGTTATCACTATGCGATATCGTTTTTTGTCTTTGCATTGTGTAACTTTTTATAAGAAACAAACAGGTTTTATTTCCAAGATCAAATTGAATGCTAAAACTATGAAGCATCTCAAAACTGTGCAGAATGCAGATAGAACCATTCAATCCAAAGCAACAAAAAGTCCAATTCTGGCTAATTTATCCTTTCAATTCAGTATATAAAATAACGTGATTAAACAACCTCAAAACAACAAGTTAAACCATTTCCATCTTTTAAACCTAACATATGTGTGTTATTTTTACGTGTCTTAACTTAAAATTGAACTGCGTAATAAAAAAGATCCAATAACTCAAGAACCATCCCATAAAAGTAGTTTGTGCAAGCTAAAGCAGATTTTCAATCACATGGAATGTTCTCAAAGCACTTCTGCAACATTTAAACATAGTAAATTACATCTGCCAGAGATGCTGAAGGCTGCCATTTTGTGTTATGACTCACAGGAGCACAGGAAGTGAACCAACATAGCAGCGTCTAACAACAAAATAATTCAACCGATTAATCTGCATTTTATCACAGACGTGATGCATGACCATCCGTACACCCGCCCTTTAATGCTCTTCTCTCTCAACGCTGTGACTCATCAGGCCATTATGAGACGAATCATTCATATTCTCCATTTACTGCAATGTTACAACGTCTGCCATTCATACAAGCCCTTTAAACGTATATTTTACTTATAAACACCAGAGTAGGTTCGAATTTCATCTTCATAAAGTATTAAACCAGTCGGATGAGAACGTGATGCTGTCGTGTTGGTGATCACTGCAGCTGTGTGAGTGCATTCACTGCATTGTCCCCACGCTTTCTTTTCATAAAGCTTGTGTTATTATTTTATTTTTTGCATAAGACTTACGTTAAATCTCTTTTTTTTTGCGCAGTTTTTTGTGTTAGACTTGCGTGATTTTGTTATTAGTCATGTTTAGGTATTTTCCTCCATACACCTGTTGGAACCGCACTCCTTTTAGCGCCCCCTGTCGGTGCTATTTCCACGAACAACATCAGAAGTGTGTACTACTGTAACATCATGTTAGTATTCAACAGTCGTGCAGACAGATTTACATCACGAATTCAATAGACTTTTATAATTACACACTTAGTATTAGTAGAAATACTCTATACTGATAAAGGTTAAAATATACATTGCGTTTAAATAAACAATTTTCATTGCATAGTCAATTGGTTTATACATCGTCTAGTTTGAAATGACATCAATGTCCTTCAATTGATTCACGTGCCGTATAAAACCTCATTTCATATCATTTGATAACCTGAAGATGATGGTTCGTATCACAACGACTAATAAAAACAATATTTTTCAACTCACCCACTCCGATTTTCTCATCCTCGGTCGGTGTCCACATGATCCCGGTAAAATCACCAAGATATCAGAAGAGTGTTGAAATGACACATGAAAGTTAAATCAGGCGTGTTTATTTAGAGTGTATTTCTCATCCTATTAAACATCCGCGCGCCTGGATCTCCGTTATGGATGCAGCAGCATCTGAGGATGGAGACGATCATTTATTTATTTAATCGCCTCGGTCTGTCCGCGATTTAACGGCGAAATCCGTTAAAACAGCACGAGGACGAACTGCCCGTGTGTGTCACGGGCGCGTTTGCGTTTTTTGCGCGTGACTGGTGCGATAGCCCGTGATTTCGCGATAATTCTGTTCGGTTTACGGGAGACTCTTCAGCGCCGGTGCTGCGCCATCTTCATCTCTCCGTCCGTCCACCGTCACATGACGCACACTGTCGCTCTTCAACGGGACACGCGCTGTACCCTGGACAGAACGCACGAGAGGGAGCGCGCGCTGAATGGACTCATTTAAGAGTTTTCGGACAGGGCTGGATTTGATGATGTTCACCGGTCACGTTAGTTTTCACTGTAGGGTGTAATTACGTTACACTGAGTAATAGTAAAAACGAACAGTGCGTAGCCAACTATAGAAACTACCAGGGTAACCACTGGCGCACTTGAAATGTTATTGCTGTTTTGCTTATATAAAGCCATAATACAGAGAATACTCCGCCTACATTGCATAAACAACGTAACAAGCTTTCATCTTTCTTTCTTTTTAACGTCTTGTATCATATTATTGGTGATAAAACATGAGACCAGTCTTAAAGGAACGAGACTAACTTCAGTCTGATTTATGATATTGCCTATAATGCAATTTAATAGAAGCAAATGAGAGTAAAGTTGAGATTTTCTTAAATAAATTAAACAAAGAAAATATGAAACATTCAATTGGAAATATTGTATTACTTAAATGTTTTTTTAGACTTACAGACAATATGTGACTTAACACTTTGGGTTGTTTTCAAAAGTTTGCATACAATGATTATTTCATTATTGCAATATGTTGGCAGATGATAAATCCATCACTAGCCTCTGACTTTGTCTTTTAAAAATGAACCAAGGTACAGTACAAGTAAAGTAACCTTGTTTTTTTGTTTATTTGTTGTAAATACACATTTAACCAGTGTCTTACTATAGTTTAACAATGATAATTGTATAAAACAGTAATGCAAAAAATACTAATACACTTTTATTATAACAAAACCACGAATAATCTTCCTAACAAAAATGGCATTTTGGTGCAAAATCTGGTTACCACTATATATTTTTGTAAGCATAACACATGTATTATTTATCGTGGCTTGGTCTGCCACATCTGAATGTGGGATGACCAGCCATCTGGCAAACCTGTTATAATTCCTAATCTAACTATTTGGCTATAATTGCGTTGCCAGCCCTGTCTATTATAAGCGTGAGTGTCACGCTGAAATTCACCCTCTTGCTTTCATTTACCATGTGAGAATCGAGCTACCTGTTGACAACAGTCATACTGTATTCTTTATAGCTTCAATGGTCCTCTTATGGTAGGCTTCTCCTTAAATGATTTTTGTTTACTTATTTCTATACTATATTCTATTATTTCTGGGGCTATTCCCGTCTCATTTACCCAAGCGTTCGTTTAGAAGTGACAGAGTCAATTAGTGCATATGTGTCACCTCACATCTCCCGCTGCACATGCATTAGACATACACATACAAATGCCTTCATCCACAAATACAAATGTATGTCATACAAAAACATTTTACCCTGAAGGCTTTTTACAATGATTCGCATATTATAATAAAAAACAGTGTCAATCTTACAATTTACACAATCTGTTTATAATGTAGCCTATGCATTGCTATTAAAAGTGCATAAAGCTGCAGAATGCACTTTCTGAGCTTGTTTCCAAGCCACTGATGCATAAACTCAAGTTCATTGTTTATTTTTGTATCGGTGATTTTCTGCTCACACCTAGATGCTCTGGGAACTGAATAAACATCCCGGACATGAGGTAACCATGGCGACGGGAACAGCAACCTGCCGCATTTTCCGAAGCAGCTTAATGGTCATTGTGGGTGTTGCGGATTCTCCTAACCGGCCGAGCGAATCGCCCACACATTTCTTTAACCAAATCCCTCCTTTTCGTTCAAAGTCCACATTTAATGTCACGTATAGCACACAGAGTTCACAATTCCAACATCTCGGATGATTTATACCTAAACAATTTCATGCATTTTTGTGTGTGCATCATAGTCTAGCTAGATTTATCAACCAAAGATCTATTTCTTTAAGGACAAAGTGTGTAGGTATCATGCACTCATATCTGTATTGACAGTCTCTAGCGTGAGATAAGAAAAGAGTCTTTGGTGTCAGAGGGAAAATACTCTCGTTGGCTGCGATTCAAGACTCTCAAGGCACGAACATGAACACTGAGTCATCACGATTCAACTGACAACTCTCCAGATGAAATGAGTTTACTCCATTTTGTAGGTTTAAAACATATCAAACACATCCTTGCAGAGATGTGTGTATTACTGCATGTGGGAACTCTATTCTTTAAAGCTTAGATTTGTTTTGAGCACAAGATGAAGTGTCATATTCCCTGTATTCTGGCTCAGTTTATCAACAACCCTGATAGCACGCATACATCTGGCTTACGTCTATTTGACGTCTGCATTTACATCTTACAGACATCTACAATACATAGTTTGCTCATTTGCAATACATCTCGGAGATGTCTGCTGTCAGACGTTGTAGAATGTCAGAATGGATGTAAATCTGCTCTTTCTAAGATGTTTAGCAGATGTTTTTACGCAGCAAATCTGAAGATCTTTAGCAGACGTTTTACAGACATTCAAACGTCTCCGAGACGTATTGCAGATGAGCAAACTACATATTGCAGATGTCTGTAAGATGTAAATGCAGACGTCAAATAGACGTAAGCCAGATGGATTGTGCTATCTGGGAAGATTTTCATATGAATTGTCTATGCTTTGTAAAGCAATAACTCAAAAGTCTTAATATATCGATACAAAATATTTATGCAACAACACACATTGAATTGCTCTCAACATAGTTACATTCACAATATTTTGATAATACATAAAACATGCTAGAAAAGCAGATTAATATCAAAAAATCTACAGAGAGACAAACAAATTTCAATAAAATACATAATAAAAGTCTATTTAGTACCACAGATCTCTATAGGTCCGTTGTTAGTACTCTTGTGTGGCAACACAATCTCACGGGAACTCGTGAAATTGTCACGCACCATAATCTCTTAATGCCTGTTCATCAACACGAATTTCCACCTTTTTTCGTGTCAGTCAGCAAGCAATTTTGCGTGTCACCCAGCAGGACTTTCCATCTGTGCAATGGTTTAAACACCTTTTCTGATTTATGTGTAAACATCAGTTTACAGTGACACCATGTGGTTGATATATGAATTATACATATCAAGGACTTGAAATCGATTAAAGGGATAGTTCAGCACAAAACTCCAATTTGCCGTTTATTTACTCACCCTCAGGCCATCCGAGATGTAGGTGACATTTTTACTTGAGTAGAACCATAAAGAAGATTGTTTGGTAAATCCGCAGCCCTCTCTGCTTCATATAATGGGAGTATATTTTTTCACCTACATTTGGATGGTGAGTAAACAAAGGCAAATTGGAGTTTTTGGCTGAACTATCCCTTTAACTCTATAGTCTTTATTTACCCCAAGCTTCACATACAATTAAGAAACAATTATAATAAATGAAACCTACTAGATAAAGCCTGTTAATAACTAAAAACTATCATGAGAGATTAACAAAATTAGAAAAATAAATTATGAAAAGTATTGTTAGTACCACTGAAGATGCGTGCTATTGTTTGAATGATTATGGTTTAAACTGCAGTTCAAAGTGACATCATGTGGTAGAAATATAAATTGCAATGAAGTTAAATCAGATTGAGTCAGATTAACACTAAAAAGGATCATTTTCTTTAACCTGTTTTGATTTCTTAACATCAATAGTAAAAAAGTAAAAAATTCAGCAGGTCACATATATGAGATCGATTCCAAATTAAACATTTTGATTAAACAACGCATTCAAATCTAGGTTTGCTGTGGGAAGAGTAATGGGGATTACCATGTGAAGACAAAACAGTCTAAAAGGTGTCTATGAATGTCGGAGAAATGGGCGTGTTGAAAGTTGGGGGCGTGCCGAACGGCTTTTCATTGGTCAAAGGTGCTCTTTCTTTGCAACTTCGTTGACCAATCAGTGTTAACCACACACATACGTAATTTCTTTTAAACAGGATAAATGTGTGTATAATGCAAAGGTTTTAATTTGTGCATTTGTGATCATAAGCCCTTAAAAACGATGTAAAATTTTATCAGACAAATCTGTGTTTTTGCTATTTTTACAATCCGTCAAAAGTACTCAAGCAAAAGTGCTCCGAGAATACGTTTAACTGATAAATGTATGCATCCAGGCTGTGTATAGTTATGAAACTCTGACTGACATCATTCAAAATTATTAGTCTTGAAACTAATAGATTCATCAGACCAACGATTGGCCATTAAGAAATGTAACCAAAACTAGGCTAATAATCCTATAACTGTTATTGTCGGCGCTAACAGCCCGGTGATCACAGAGAACTCACATTAGATTTGTGTCGAGGCCAATTTTAAAAAAGGGACTAGTATCTTTATAAATCAACTGCACATTATCGGTTTCATATTTAAAATCTTCGATACAAAACACCACGGTGGAAAAGTGGCTCTAGATGTAGGCCAATAGCGTTTAAGATGACAGGCAGCTTTCGTGTCCAATTGAAAACGCCTTTCGACACTCCCCTACCTTTCGTTACGCCCAGTTCTCCGAACTGCAGATACCCATGTCAAACGTTGATGCCTTACTCGACACAAAGCTTGCTTTTAAAACGTTAAAATGACAATTAATCCGATGTTATATCAAAACAGTCTTTGTATTATTTAGTAGCACATCATATGGTTTATTTTTAAATTACTGAATATTGTACAAAAAAAAATTATATTAAAACACTGTTAAATATAAATGTCACATTCAAACTCGATGATGTGTTACTTGAATTTTTTATTCATTTTTGAATGTATGTCTAGAGTAAATATCGAAACATACCAAATCAAAACCATTATCATACCTTTATTTTGAAATATCAAGAATAACGTTTTTTTATTTTTAGATGTGGTCGACTTCACCATGCCGCTCTGCGCAGACCCACATGCGCGGTACATCAAGGTCTCGCGAAAGTGTTCGCTCACGGGCTCTGTCTCCTCACGCGGTACTTGATGCCACAAGCAGAATGGTCTAACAATTATGTTAACATGTTAAATTCTGTATACATAAATGTAAATACATGAAAGTGAAACCAATGCTCATCTCTGCCTTTCACTAGTTATATTTATCAAAAAAGACGCAATCAAACTTTTTGCCCTAAGAGAATATTATAAATAATATATTTTGTTTTGCTGCAAAGTTGTTTGTAAAAAAAACATCGGTTGAATAAAAAGCATTACTTTAAGCCAGGGGGCAACCTCGGAGTGCAATGAGAATATGATCATCTTACAAATACTCAGAAACGTTTCAATACAGAAAGGATTTAATGTTCATATTTAAATATCAAGAAGACAGCAAGATTGATTACAGCAGCCAAATGCATGTCAAAACTTTTTACCATGATATTATTTATTATTGCCTTTTTACTGTATGCCTTTTATGATCAGATTTTAACCTTTGTCAGACACAAACTTTCAATCCTGGGCACTGAACGTAGATAAAAATAGATGAAAACAGACTGACATAAACATTCACATATTATCATGCCACTACCACACAAACAATAAACATCATAAATTGCTGATCCCGATAATGAAGAGAAAACATTGTTTTCAGTATAAAATAGAATGTACTGCTTTAAAATGTGACTGAAAATAACAAATATTTATCGCAAAATATAGCCTATAATAGAAAGTTAAACAAATTTCAAGCATTTGTTTTGACAGTAAAGCACGTCATGCTTTGATTTTGAGAAATTCAACATTACATCTTTACTAAAAAATATAACAATATTAAAATGTAAACGATGAATAGTGCAAAGCAGATTTTTGTTCTGAACCTCTGCTCTGGATTAAAACATGCATTGTGTAACAGGCAACTTTTGATAAATAGTGCTTTCAAAGCACTGTACACTCAAACAATTAAATAGTGGTATTTTGATGAATAAATGGTATATTATGCTGTTATTTCTTAAATATAGAGCAGCAAAAAGCCCATTTTAAAGGCAGGGAAAGTATTAGATTTTGCTCGAGGACAGAGAAGCAATCAATTGCATTCATAGTGCATAGTGTACATGTAACATTATAACATTTTGGTATAGATAATCAAATTGAAATAGGATTGACTCCCTTAAACTACAGTGGAGTTAAATACACACCTGAAACAGCAATGGTTGACCTACAGTTATTATAAATACCATTAACCTTAAAATAATGGCCTAAATACTAAAGGTTGTGTCAAAACTCAGATAAAGAGCAGAATGGAAATAGAAAGCAAAGCCACTGTGACAATCTTTTCCGCTCCTTGTTGTGCTCCATGGTTACTTCGGTCTTCTGATTTCTCTAGAAGACATAACAACAATTACATAAAAAGTTTAAAAAGACATTTCTATCATTTCGAAGGCAACATGTAGGCCTGATGCTTTTTACTTTGGTAAGGTGCCTATTTTTTTAGTCGAAAACATTATCTTTAATTTGAAAAAAATTATATATTTATAAAGTTTATCTTTATATGCAAATCTAATGACATTATACTCTCATTCCCTGCAAAAAGCTCAGATTAGAAATCCTTATTATAAGATAAATGTTGTGAATCGGCATAAGGTAGGAACGTTTTATGTTTTGTATATTACAAGTTTATTTTTTGTTTTCTTTAAACCAGAAATAAGTTACAGATTACAGGGAAAAAAAACGCATGTGTTTTTTACTTGGCCTACCTGAGATGAGAAGCTCAACCTTCTTAATTACAGACAGATTCATGATAAAACAGGAGTATGTTCCTGCGTCAGTGTGTCGAAGATTGTTGAGCCGGAGGGAGAAGTTTCCTTTCAAATATTCTTTAGAAAACATTGCAGTTCGGTTTTTGTATTCTGGCTGCTGGCTCTCTACTGATTCTACACCTTTAATTATATCATACACATTCAAGCTTTCATTGTGTCTCCAATGTAGATTTATCTCTTGGATTGACGGCTGATCTTTACTTCCAGAACATGGTAAGACAACAAAACCTCCGACAACACCATCAACTGTGACCTGGGGAGACACTGAGAACACAGACATACAAATAAATGAGCAAAAATACAGTTCCTGTTGGCAATAAACATAGGACTGTTTGTGTTTTAGCACTTACCTTCATGAATAAACATGAAAACCAGGAACAGGCTGTAAAAAATGAAAAAAATATTAGTTTTCACGACACATGCAAGTTTGGATCTATAAAATACCGTTTTTAAGAAGAAAAGAATGAGAACAGACATTTTACTTTAAATACAAAAGTAGATAAAGATAATAATTAAGATTTAGATAAAGATAATAATCATAATGCATAGAAAGGGCAGCAGAATTAATTTGCTTATCAAGTTTAAAAAGGTATGGAGAACACACCCATGTCTTTAGTTGCTGAAATTCTTTGCATTTTTTACTATTTCACCTTTTATTTGGATGCTAACCAAAACAGCGAAATGCCAACAAGGACTGGTCGTAACATGCAGTTACTCTCGAAAAAACAAAACAATACTATGCCAGTTGAGAAAAAAATGAGAGACTACATTCCAGAGTTCACTGTTTATGGTTTAAAGTATGTGGATATGACAAAAAAGGATGCCCATTTCTGATGCGAGATACTTTGTAGGATTTCTATGAATAACATTTAGAAAGTTTTAATACGTTTAGTTTAATTAAAACTAAATTCATACTTAGTAAAAAAAAGTACGTGCTTGACATTTCGAACACTTGTAATACTAAGGTAAGCATGCGGTATTATAGGCAAGATCTACCTGTTTCTTAACAGTAATTTTTATCTACAGTAATGTATATCTACGTTGACCCGTTTCTATCTATAAAAAATATCCTTTCGTCCCTTAGGAAAATGAACCATGTTGTTACTAGCAGATGGATTATGATTAACATCTTTATCACCATAGTCTTACTAAAAGTAGCCTACGGTTCAGTGTCGTATGTTATTGTGGTCATAGTGACGTGGTTAGTAAAGGTTTACTATCAAAAATTGTTACAGCATGCTTCGTACAAATTTGAACAGTTGTAGATTTTCTAAATTTCCGGTGTGCGTATATGGTGATGGCTTTGGCAAAAAGAATAGAAAACATACCTGACAAGCATCATTACTGAGATGATATAGGTCAATTATACAGTTTAGGGATGGGCACTTTTACAACCTTTCTCTGTTTGGGAATTAAAACCAGCGGTTCAGTCGGGCCCTTTCGCAAAAAGCCTTACAAATCTTTTGTTTCTATTCTGGATGGCGATGCGCACATTGCGCAGCTTGTAACTTGATAAGTCACGTGATTTAAGGAGGTGATGCTTCGTTGCGTCATTTCGAAATGTTTAAAACTTAAAAGTTCTGGGTCAGGTTTATTTTGCAGGTTTATAAGAATTAAATTATTCCATCCTGTTATACTTTGATTGTCTTGTCGTTCATAAGGCGTTTTATGAAATACTTTCAACTTCTTTTCGTAAAAGTTCGCATCTGTCCGCGATAACATCCATCTTTTGGAGATCTCATCTTCTGTAACGGCCGGTGTGATGATGGGTGTCGCTACCCCATCCGTCCCGGAAACAGGATTTGTTCCGCGCATGCGCGAAGGTGCGAAAAAAAAGTAGTTTGAAACAACTCGTTCACAACCCGTATTTTTTTTATAAACTCTTTATTGAAAACTGCATTAAACATCAAAAGATATTAAACAAATTACAATTTGTAATGGTTTGGAGAAATGTTCTGAACGAGGGATAGGCTACACTACCCTTTTAAGAGCGGAAAATAGTCTTTTTTTAAATAATTTTGTTACTTTTTTATTTTTATTTTTAATACCAATGAAAATACAATATAAATAAATTATATGTGTCATGAGTCAGAAATATTTTTTATATAAATTATTTTTTTTAAATGTAGAAAAACGAATATACAATAGTTTTTATTAGTGAAAAGGCCTAAATGTCAATGCCATTCCCATCAATCAGCAATTTAAGTATATGAATAGATGATTCATAGTGTGTGACTAAGGGAGGCAGGGATGGAGGGAGGTAGTGAGTGAATGAATGAGCAAATGTATAAAATAAATAAATTGAATGAATTCGGAAAATTCTGTGCGTTTCTTAAATACAGACATTTGTTAAAGTACGCTAAAATATGTACAGCATAAACACAGACTTTTCTAAATGGTGTCAAACAAATGTAAACTATTAAGTAGATTATTCAATTGGGGTAACAATTTGTGCCACATATTAAACGTGACATATTTTGGCAAAAAAAGAGAATCGCTAATAAAAACTATTGTATATTTGTTATTCTATACATATATAAAAAATATTTTATAATTAAAAAACATTTCTCACTCCTGACACATATAATTTTTTTATATTGTATTTTCATTGGTATTCAAAAATAAAATAAAAGTATCAAAATCAATAAAAAAAGACTATTTTCTGCTCTTAAAAGGGTAGTGTAGCCTATCCCTCATTCAGTACATTTCTCTAAACCATTACAAATTGTAATTTGTTTAATGTCTTTTGATGTTAAGTGCAATTTTCGATTAAGAGTTTAATGGCCGGAAACAAATCGTGTCTCCGGGATGGATCGGGTAGCGACAACACTCTCTGTCGCTTCCCATTTCCGGGGCAGATCGGGTAGCGACAGAGAGTGTTGTCGCTACCCGATCCATCCCGGAGTCTAGAAAATAAAATGAAAGACTGCAAATCAAGACTAAATATTTGGCTCCAGAGGGACTTATCAATACTAGGTCGAATTTACCTAACTAAGATGGAATGTTTATCAAGATGTATTTACCCAGCCTATTCCAATGCCATTCCAAACAAATTGATTAAATCTATCAACCAAATCAACCTAAACTTCATTTGGAGAAACAGACCACATTATATGAAGAAAAGCAATATGGTTATAGACATAAAGGATGGAGGTCTAAAAGCAATTGATTTTGACTGCCTTAATGGAACCTTAAAAATAAATTGGTTAAAATCTTGGATCAAACACAACAACTCCTTTTGGTATTGTATTCCGAAGGCCTTATTCAAGAAATTCGGAGGATTAGAATTTCTTCTTCGAGCGGACTTTAATGTTAACAAATTACCCATATCTTTGTCAGAGTTTCACAAACAAATACTCTTCCAATACTCTTGTATATATATTTTTGCACCGCAACCGATCTCTGTTCTTTGAGGATTGGTATGGGAGAAACATTTGGTCCATGGCTGACTTGATGGATACCAACGGTCATTTCTTCAATTATGAACAATTTTGCATCAAACATAATTTCAAACCCTCAAAATCAGACTTTTCTAAATTACATAAAGCACTACCCCAAGGTTTTGTCCTTCTAACAAGAAACATTACAGCATACTATACGATACAACCACAATTGGCCCCACTATCAATTCAAGGGATCTTTGTTCTGGATAAAAAATCCACAAACGACTTTATTAGAATATGTTTTACTGATTATCTTTACCCTAAAAGCCAAAATTAAAATAACATCCTACAAAAATTTGGTAAAGACTCAATCACTAAACTAAGAACAATGTATCTAACACTCCCTATACCTCCTAAAATGAAAGAAACCCACTTCAAAGTAATGAACAATATTTACCCCTCTAAAAATGTACTGAGTCTTCGCTTTGGTAAAGATGACAATACATGTACATTCTGTGAAAATTATGTTGAAACTACGGACCATGTGTTTTTCTCATGTAATGTGATACAGACATTTTGGTGTGATATAAATGGGTTAAGCAACAGATGTCTTCATTCCCAACCTCTTTCTCTAGGGACGATGTAACATTTGGATTGATATTGCAAAACAACGGTGATGAGGTCTGTAATACAATTGTATTTAGCTAAATTCTTCATCCACAAATGTAGAATTGTGAAATCATTTCCCAAATTTTTTTTTTTAAATGAATTTAAATTATATATGAAGTCTTATAAAATGTTGAAAGGTCCTAAAGCACAAAAAATATATGATACCCAAAAATACTTCCCAACTGAGGTTAATAGCTGAACAATAACGGAATTCTCCCCTTATGTCATGTTGTAATTTTCTTAAATTTGAATCTATTTTATTCACATCTTTTTTCTTTTTTCTAAGACCTCATACATATTTCCTGTTTGCATTAAGAGCTGCTCCCTCAGGCTATGTCTTTTCTGTATTATATTATAGAAACGGATGTTATGCAGCCATGTTTGTTTGTAAATCTTGATAATTTCAATTAAAAGAAAAAGATCAAAAGCATGATGGGAAACGACTTGATGACGACACAGCTTAATGCTCATTGGCTAAGAACGTCCGCTGGTTTTTAAGAAGTTCACAATTTATAGTAGTTTATTTATTTTTATTTATATCTGATAAGGAAAATCGAATACTCTAAAGGGATGTTTTAAGCAAGTAGCCTAATTAGGGCATGTGCTTTATTTTATTCGTTTTATTTATTACTTGATTAAGTCCTGTTTGTTGTCATTTTTACTTTATTTTATTTTGTGTTGCTGTACATTCTTATTTAACAACATTATTCCATGAAATAAATAAGCCAATCCATCAAAACAAATACTACATGCACACATATAATTATATAATATTACACTGTACAGCATCTTTACATGTAGTTTGAAATGACTTTGAAAGTCAGAAGGACTGTACAAATTGACCACTTCTTCAACAAAATTACGAATTCTATGGACTTTCCTTGAAAAAAGACAAACATTTGTTATTAGGGCCACTGTGCCTTAAAAGCAGCTTTTAATAATAGATAAAAAAGATTGTCCTGATCTTCATGTAAAAATAGGGGTATTTCAATTGCATCTGCTTCGTCCGCGATAAAAAACGCGAACGGGATGTTCCATTGCTGACGTTTGCAGTCCAACAACACAGCGAGATTCAGGAAGTTTCTGGCATGCCTGCACCTCGGCTTACTGCAGACCCTACTCTCGTCATCATTTCAGGCGAGGCAAGGTGCATCTCAAACGAGACTATTTTTTTTAATTGAGGCTACTTAAATGTGCGCTAAACAAGCCTAAAACAATTTTATTTATTTTTATTTTAAATTATATATTCACCCTCGGCTAAGTTCAACACATTTTTTTTTGAAAAGGAGAAAAGACATTGGCCTTGTGTTCTTTTCTTGATGTAACTCATTGCCTTTCTGTGTTGACCATTTAACAATAAGAAGTACCTTTTTTTTGAGAGTACCAGTAGGTGATGCTCATGCTTTTGTGGCAGTACGAGGAAGTGAAGAGGTGGGGATTGATATTTGGGATAGCCAATCAGCGATCAGTGCTGGCTATTTAGATGTGGTTGGCAGCAGCCTGTAATGCGTCACATCCGGATCTTTCCCTGTGGGTGTTTGTGGGCGGTAGTTGCAGGTATGTGCTGTTAAGCAGGTCGCAGCCTTCTCTTCATTAATAAATATTCCTCAGTATTGACAAATTGTTTGTTGCATCCTAGCCTGTCTTTTTCGTCCGGCATGTCGCTCACGTTGCTTTGGTGGATTAATTGACTGCTCTAAATTCAGGTATGTAAACATATTTGATCGTTAACTCATCGAGGCTTACCAGTGGCGACGGGTTTAAATGTGTAGTCCCTGTACTCCAGTTTAGTAACGTGGCGGGTGAAGACGGTGTGTCCTGACCTGTGAACTGTGTGCGGTTAATTGACGTGGTTTGGTAAGTCACTAACAGATGATTTGGCGGAAATCCTAGCGGATAATGGTTATTTTTAATAACAATGTGCATTCATATCACAGGATCCTCCCTTTTTCCCGGCGTTGTGAGCGCTGCCGCCGGATCTTTGCCGTTAAAGCTTCTTGAAAGCTAGTGCTATTGCACACTCGGCGTGGTGATCGCTGCCTCGGGATCTTTACCGCTAAAGTTACGTCAGACTACTGCTATTGGATACTCGGCGCTGTGAGCTTGGCTTTTGCCGCTAAGCTAAGGCTAATTAAAGCTACTGATACTGAACTCGAGGCTCTACAGTGGCTTCCTCTTCCACTGACCACCTGCTATGCCGTGTTGGTCCTCGTAACTGTGGTTATCGTGAGTTAATTATGGTTTGATTATTTGTTTTGTTTTACTTTGTATAATTCCCTTTTTGTTTCTTAAACTTTTCTTATTTAGTTTATAATTTATTGAATGGGTAGTGTTTTTTTGTTTTGTTTATTACTTTCTTTCAGGACCTGGGGTCCCACGGGTGGAAGGTCCCTAGTGGTGGTGCTACAAGGTTTGCCGTGTTGTGCGACACTTGTGACTTGTGTGATTGAGGGATTTGAATTCACGGATAGTGCGTGCTTTAGCACAATCAGTACGGTCGATCTTCCCCGTAGTGGAAACACACAATTACCCCAGCCCTGTGTAATTGTGTGTTTAATTTCTTTATGTAATTATTGTGTTTAATGTTTGTTTATTTTTGGTTTATTGATTTCTTTTCCTGTTATATGCCATGGTGTGCGTGGCCCATTACATCGGGTTGCTGGTAGTGACCGGTTCTGCCTAAGCTGAGCTGTTTTTATTGTCTTTTATGCTAATGTCAATGTAATAAAACTCATTGTTTTTACTGGATACCCATGATCTCGGCCTGCCTTAATTTATGAAGAAAACGAATCTGTGTGATCTTAGCTTCTGGGGTTTACCTTTAGTTCCTTGGTTTAACCCTCCCGAGTGGGTTAGTCGGATCTTGTAGGGATAGGTGAACGGGTTCATTTCCCCACCACATTATCATAGCCCCGCCACATTCTGGTGTAGTCGGCAGGATATTCTTTTGTGTAGTGCAGATACGTGGGTATCTTGAGGTGTTTTCTATTTCTTTTCTTTTTGATCTCTCTAATCCAGATAGTAGCAGTTTTTGAACCTTGTGGGTCTGCGCAGAGGGTACACCCTCTGATTTTGTATTCGTATCAGTAGTGGTAAGTGACCGTGTGTTTTGCAATTATGGACGATGAATTGTGTGAGCTAAGGGAATTAGTAGCCCAGCTAAGGGCCGATAATGAAAAATTGCGGCAAGACCATTTGCCAATTGTACAGCCTGGTCCATCCAATGCCCCCAGAGCAGCTGTCGTAGACTCGCCACTCACCGGTGCAAGTGCATCAGCGACTGATCGGTTTGTGTTTGTTCCTCGGGATCGTAGGTGCCCGAAATTTAATGGCAAGTCCGGCATTATGATCGAGGAGTGGATAGAGGAGGCTCAGGCCTGTATGCGGCTTCGCCATCTCTCGACTATTGATCAAGCATTTTTTTTGGTTGACCATTTGGAAGGAGAAGCGAGAGAGGAAATTAGATATCGGTCTAGGGACGAAAGGGAGGATCCAGATAAAATTATTGAGGCGTTACGTGCATTGTATGGTTGCACGAGATCGTACGTAGCTCTTCAGGAGTCGTTCTTTTCCAGAAAACAACAGGGTGGGGAGACCTTATTAGAGTTCTCCCTGGCCCTGATGAATCTTCTGGAGAAAGTAAAACATCAATCGCCTCATGGTATGCCTAATGCAGATGTTTTACTGCGAGATCAATTTGTTGAACATGTTCATGATAGTGCTCTTCGACGTGAATTAAAACAGTTTGTTCGTCGCCAACCCACCGCTGTGCTGCTGACTGTTCGCAGCGAAGCTATGCGTTGGGAACGGGAGGGGATGCCTGGTGGGGCACGCGGTCGAAGCCAATCCGTTCCTTCCATTAATGGTATTCAATATGGGGTACAGGGACATCAGCACATACAGAGTGGTGGTATTTCAACTTCTGAATTGAGCGAATTACGGGAAATGCTGAAACAACAGCAACAGCAATTGAGTAAACTGACTCAAAGTATGGCTCAAATTCAAAACCGCCCGCCACGGTTACAATCATCCCGGCCTAATCCGATTATTTGCAGAAGGTGCCAACGGCCCGGGCTTTTCGCCAGGGATTGCGATCTAGAGCAGAGACCGTCCCGTTTTCCAACAGTGCATGCAGATTTAGCGTTAACAGGGGGTGTGCAGTCACAGCCCGGACGGATGTCGGAAAACGAATTCCCGCTGAGCTGCAGAGCCACAGTTTGGTTGGGGAAAAGACAGGCTCGGATGTTCAAATTAATGCCAATTTTATGTCTCGGTTTATGGCAACTTGTCCACAACTTGATGTGCGTATGGGAGGGGTTACTGTATCTTGCCTGGTGGACACTGGGTCCATGGTGTCGACAATTACCGAGAGTTGCTTTGTAAGAAATTTTGGGTCACGTAGTCAGGAACAGCTGAAGTCTTGCCATCGGTTACAGCTCCGTGCTGCAAATGGCCTTTCAATCCCTTATATTGGCTATTTGGAGCTTGATGTACAGCTTTGTGGGCGAACAGTGTTAGGTTGTGGGGTTCTGGTTGTCAGGAACCCTCCGGGTGGGTTGTGTGCTCAGGTCCCCGGGGTGTTGGGAATGAATGTCCTGAGCCGCTGCTACCAGGAACTCTTTGGTCAACATGGCACACGTCTCTTCGAGTTACAGGCAGTGTCACAGGCTCCTATTCCTGTTTTTCAGGCCTTACAGCATTGCCACCAGATTGAAGTCCAACCAGTGTTCGAACAAGGGGGAAGAGTTAAGGTCCGGGGACGTCGGGCGTGTCGTATCCCCGGGGGGACCATGAAACTGGTAGCGGTGACATGCGCCACACAGTATTCGGGTGGTATAGTTTTGTTTGAGCCATTGGATGCAGGTTTGTTAGCATCCCCTGCTCTAGTACAGGTGGTCCGTGGTACAGCTTATGTGCCAGTGGTTAATGTAGGCATGGCAGATGCATTGATGTACGCAAGTACAGTTGTAGGTACAGTTAATCATGTTTATGTGGTTAGCTTGCCTCCAGAGGTCACTGAAGTTCCCCAGGTGTTAGCCAGGGTTAATACCCAAGTGGTGCAGGCTTCATTGTCTGTACATGATCAGATTAGGGGACTTGACCTGTCGGTATTGTCCAGGGAGGAACAAGGTAAAGTTAGGTCCCTCCTGGACAAGTATTCATCGGTGTTTTCTTTGCACGACGGGGATTTGGGATGTACAAATCTTATATCCCACGATATCCCCTTGCTAGATGAGGTCCCTGTGCGGCAACGTTATAGGCGGATTTCACCTTCTGAGTATGAGGTAGTGAAAGCTGGTTGAGGTATCAACCAGCTCCTTGAAGCTCAAGTAATCCGAGAGAGTTGCAGCCCTTACGCTTCGCCCATTGTGTTGGTTAAGAAGAAGGACGGTAGTCTGCGCATGTGTGTAGACTACCGTCATTTAAACTCTAAGACCAGGAAGGATGCCTTCCCTCTTCCTCGTATAGAGGAGCTAGCTCCGAGGAGCGTAAGAAGCTCTCCAGGTTAGCTGTGATTTTTGTTTCGGCAGTGGGACCGCTTTACGGAGAAAGAGGGGTTACTTTATCGTCGGGTGTTCCGCCCCGATGGGGGAGAGGAAAGTCTCCAATTACTATTACCGGCGGCCATGAAGTCTGAGGTGTTAACTCAATTGCACCAACAGCATGGGCACCAAGGGGTAGAGCGGACCACCCAGCTAGTGAGGCAGCGATGTTATTGGCCAGGAATGTCCGCTGACATTGCCAGGTGGTGCCAGGAGTGTGAGAGGTGCCAGTGTGCTAAGGGTATCCCAGTGGCCCCTGGTAGCCTTATGGGACATCTGCTTGCTGCACGGCCAAATGAGATTCTGGCCTTGGATTTCACTGTGCTGGAGCCCTCAAGCTCTGGTTTGGAGAATGTGTTGGTCATGACCGATATTTTCACAAAATACACCCTGGCTATATCCACTAGAGATCAGCGAGCGGAGACGGTGGCACAGGTCTTGGTGGTGGAATGGTTCTCCAAATTGGGGGTGCCTGGTCGTATCCATTCGGACCAGGGCCGAAACTTCGAGTCCGCCCTTATTCGGCAGTTGTGTTGTTTGTACGAGGTGGAAAAGTCACGTACTACCCCTTACCACCCAGCTGGAAACGGCCAGTGCGAACGATTCAATCGTACGTTGCACAATTTGTTGCGCACGTTGCCCATATCGAAGAAGGGTGATTGGCCATCTTGTCTACCCCAGGTATTGTTTGCCTATAACACTACTCCTCACCAAGCTACAGGAGAATGCCCTTACTTTTTAATGTTTGGACAGGAGCCTAGACTTCCAGTTGATTTCCTGCTCGGGAGAGTTGAGGAGCCATTGGCGGGTAGTGTTCATCGGTGGGTTCTAGAGCACCAGGATCGACTACAGGTGGCTTTTGAGGGTGCTCGCGAACGGTTGGGGGCTGTGGCCGATCGCCGAAAGGTCAGGTATGACCTACAGGTAAAAAAATCACCACTGAAAGAGGGTCAGTTGGTATATCTCCGCGATTATAGTGTGAGAGGTCGACATAAAATCCACGACTTGTGGTGTTTCAGATCTTGAAGGCGCCTAAAGAAGGAGGTGCCGTATATACTATTGCTCCCATCACAGACTTGAGTAAACTAAAGCATGTGCATCGATCTTTGCTGAAACCTCGGGTCAGCCAAAGCCCCTCTCCCATGTTGCAGGATATTCCTTTAGTGGAACCCGTGCATCTTCGGGAGGAGGAGCCGGATGAGGGGGACTTGTTTGTGTTGGTGCCTGAAACACCGCAGGTCAGTAACAGGCAAGCACCGTGGGATATGGTTCCTTCAGTCTCTCGGGGGTCTGGCGAAGCTCAGGGGGCCGAAGTAGATACACAACCAGTAGTGCCTCCACCTATGCGGCCTGTAAGGAGCTCGCCCCCGCGAGCTGCTGTCATGGGTGAGAATTTGTTGAGGAGGACTGCAAGGAATACAGCCGGGCAGCACTCCAACGTTTATCATCTTCCACGAGCGTTGGGAGAAGGCACCGTCTCTAGTATAGCGGGTAGTACGGCTGTTGATTGGTTCCGCCCTTGGGTCTAAATGGTTCAAGGATATGTCGGTTTTGTTCACCGTCGGGGCGACGATGAAGAAGCTAGGGGTGGATTGTGGCAGTACGAGGAAGTGAAGAGGTGGGGATTGATATTTGGGATAGCCAATCAGCGATCAGTGCTGGCTATTTAGATGTGGTTGGCAGCAGCCTGTAATGCGTCACATCCGGATCTTTCCCTGTGGGTGTTTGTGGGCGGTAGTTGCAGGTATGTGCTGTTAAGCAGGTCACAGCCTTCTCTTCATTAATAAATATTCCTCAGTATTGACAAATTGTTTGTTGCATCCTAGCCTGTCTTTTTCGTCCGGCATGTCGCTCACGTTGCTTTGGTGGATTTATTGACTGCTCTAAATTCAGGTATTTAAACATATTTGATCGTTAACTCATCGAGGCTTACCAGTGGCGAGGGGTTTAAATGTGTAGTCCCTGTACTCCAGTTTAGTAACGTGGCGGGTGAAGACGGTGTGTCCTGACCTGTGAACTGTGTGCGGTTAATTGACGTGGTTTGGTAAGTCACTAACAGATGATTTGGGGGAAATCCTAGCGGATAATGGTTATTTTTAATAACAATGTGTATTCATATCACAGGATCCTCCCTTTTTCCCTCTTGGAGTCCTCGCATTTCTCCCGTTGTGTCCTTTTCGTTGTCCTGGACTGTTGAATTCTACAGTAGGTTGTTTTGTCGTTAAAGCTACTGCTATGGCACACCCGGCGTTGTGAGCGCTGCCGCCGGATCTTTGCCGTTAAAGCTTCTTGAAAGCTAGTGCTATTGCACACTCGGCGTGGTGATCGCTGCCTCGGGATCTTTACCGGTAAAGTTACGTCAGACTACTGCTATTGGATACTCGGCGCTGTGAGCTTGGCTTTTGCCGCTAAGCTAAGGCTAATTAAAGCTACTAATACTGAACTCGAGGCTCTACAGTGGCTTCCTCTTCCACTGACCACCTGCTATGCCGTGTTGGTCCTAGTAACTGTGGTTATCGTGAGTTAATTATGGTTTGATTATTTGTTTTGTTTTACTTTGTATAATTCCCTTTTTGTTTCTTAAACTTTTCTTATTTAGTTTATAATTTATTGAATGGGTAGTGTTTGTTTTTTTTGTTTATTACTTTCTTTCTGGACCTGGGGTCCCACGGGTGGAAGGTCCCTAGTGGTGGTGGTGCTACAAGGTTTGCCGTGTTGTGTGACACTTGTGACTTGTGTGATTGAGGGATTTGAATTCACGGATAGTGCGTGCTTTAGCACAATCAGTACGGTCGATCTTCCCCGTAGTGGAAACACACAATTACCCCAGCCCTGTGTAATTGTGTGTTTAATGTTTGTTTATTTTTGGTTTATTGATTTCTTTTCCTGTTATATGCCATGGTGTGCGTGGCCCATCACATCGGGTTGCTGGTAGTGACCGGTTCTGCCTAAGCTGAGCTGTTTTTATTGTCTTTTATGCTAATGTCAATGTAATAAAACTCATTGTTTTTACTGGATACCCATGATCTCGGCCTACCTTAATTTATGAAGAGAACGAATCTGTGTGATCTTAGCTTGTGGGGTTTACCTTTAGTTCCTGGGTATAGCAATGATATGTTCTCCGACTTGGACCCTCTCCCAAATGGCGCACTCATGTGGGACTTGCGGTCTCGTGAACTAAATTGCGCGTGCTCGCCAAGTCTACGATCCTGTAGAGTGTCCCATTTGTCTTTTTAGCGCTCTGAAGTCTGCTCGTGAGCTCCCCCCTTTTTTGCCTCGATGTGCCCATTGATGCAGACTTCACTGAAGTCCCAGGAATCCTTGCGAACACCCAATCACAGAACGGATAGGAGGTGTCGCTACCCGATCCGTCCCTGGAAACATGATTTGCTCCGCGCAAGCGCGAAACTGCGTCTACTTCCGGCCGAAATAACTTTACGGCAGTTTAAAAAAAGTAGTTTGACACAACCGAAACGATACCAACCATACCGGAAATATTTTTTTTATAAACTCTTTATTGAAAATTGCATTTAACATCAAGGATCAAATGTATAAAATAAATAAATTGAATGAATTCAGAAAATTCTGTGTTCTCCTAAAAACAGACATTTGTTAAATTATGCTAAAATATGTAGAGCATAACTTAAAAATAAAACACACACTTAACTAAATGGTGTCTGACAAATAAATATAAAAAATTATTCAATCGAGGTAATAATCTCTGGCACATATTAACCGTGACATATTTTGCAGAAAAAAGAGAATCACTAACAAAAACTATTGTATATTTGTTTTTCTATATATATATATATATATATATAAAATAATAAATTAAAAATATCTCACTCATGACATATCAGTTTTTATATTTTATTTTCATTGGTATTAAAAAATTACATTAAAAAAGTAACAAAATTAATTTAAAGACTATTTTCTGCTCTTAAAAGGGTAGTGTAGCCTATCCTTAGTTCAGTATATTTCTCCAAACCATTACAAATTGTAATTTGCTTAATGTCTTTTGATGTTAAGTGCAATTTTCAATAAAGAGTTTATAAAAAAATATTTCCGGTATGGAATGAGTTGTGTCAAACTACTTTTTTATAAACTGCCATAAAATTGTTTCGACCGGAAGTCGACGCAGTTTCACTCATGTGCGGAACAAATTCGACTCCCCATCCCTAGTATCAAATAGCATAGCATAGAACTACGTGGTTAGCTAGCTCTTGTGAAAAACTAGGCCTAGAACTTACCGAACATTCACAAAAATGTGAATTATTGTACCAGTCGGGGTACTAAAGGGGACCGAATTCCAAGGGGGACTCGATACCTCATGACAACGGTAGACTGCAGCCAAAGACAGAGCCGCTGGAGCGTGGAGGAGCGTGGGTAATGAAGTCCGAGCAGGACACACCATAGAACTAAGAGGCAGAGAGGAACCGTGGCAACAGTATAGCCTATATTAATATATCATTTCGTAATGCGTGTTTTCTTTTTAAGATGTAACACTCTTTTAACAAGACAAGAAAATGTGAGCGATTGAGTTTGTGCAAAGAAATAAAATACTAAAAGTGTGGTCAGTGCAAACATGACTAACTTCCTCTGGATGTGGTTGAAGTATTCACCTCTTCGCATAAAATCTCTGAAGTATCATTTCTAAATGAGAACGTCTAGACTGCATCATGTATATGATCAAATGCTTTAGCATAAAGATCTTGCTTATTGAGTTCTGTAAGTTATCTCTTTTGATCCATTTGCTTTCGATGTAATTTGTGACCTTGATTTACAAGGTCATTGATTTATGATGTTTGGATGACAAAGTAGTTTTAAGGGTGATAATCCATATCATATTTGTTTTTTTATCGCACAGATTTTCTCATATGGTCTCGGGCGGCAGATACTTTGAAGGATCAAGTAACAGATTTGGGACAGAATGTGACTATAAACTGTTATGTAGATGACGAGGTTTATTGGCTTTTTCTAAAACAACCACATCCACCGGTTATGATATTACGCAGTATGCTATCAGGACCATTTTACAACAGTGTGAAACTGAAACCCAAATATTCAGTCCAAATGAAATATCATCTTTTTATAAATAATGTCACTCATGACGAGATAGGAGTATATTACTGTATGAGGATAGGGCAAAATGATGTCAGAGAATTCGGCAATGGCACTAGACTATACATCATTGGTAAGTCATTTTTTGTGTTAAAGTCATGCTTAAGTTATAAAATAATCTGGTATATATAATTCCGTTTAGACAGTTGAAAAGTTAACTAAACCAGACATTAAAAAACATTACAGAACCAGCTCCAGAAATCCGAAACAATACTGTTTTGAAGTGTATTGAGCATAATACGACACAATGGCTTGTTGTCGTGTCTGGTCTGATGAATGGTGTTCTGCTCATTGTCCTTGCAGGTGAGATTTTCTCTAGTTGATCTTTTAAATCACAATTTGGTCTTAAAGGTACAGTTCCCCCAAACGCGAAACAATTATCATTATCTATTCACCCTAATGTCATTCTAAACTGGAGAACTTTTAATGTTGCAGTATTTTAATTTTAAGTGTGGCTTTTTAATTAATGCTTAGTTAGAATTTGCTTTGTGATTATTTGTTTATTTTGTATATGTTGGTAGTCCCTTGCGTTAGGCTTAAGCGTCGAGGTGAACGTGCATTTGCAGTGGCAGGGCCTTGACTCTGGAATGCCCTTCCTCTAGAGATTAGAACAGCCCCTTCTCTTTCTGTTTTTAAGTCTCGGCTAAAACATATCTATTTTCCTTAGTGTATTGACTACTGTGTTTTGGCCATTTAAAGTTTTTAATCAGGTTGTTTTAAACTGTTGACTACAATGATACAGCCAATGGGGTTGTGTTAAATTTGTGCATGGTCTTTTTTCGAATATGTAGAATAAATGTTTTCTCATGTAAAGCACTTTGGTCAGCCTGCTGGCTGTTGTAAATGTGCTATACAAATAAAATGAACTTGAACTTGAACTATTAAAGGACTATTAAAGGTGGTTGCGTGTGGAAGTCGGAGAACCAGCCAAAACTCAAAAACAGCTCAAGATGACTTACAACAGCCACAAGTTAGGGATCTTGAACAAGCTGCAGATTCAGACCAAAGCCAGGTAAACATAATTGAATATTCAACGCTTTTTCAACAAATAAATCTGTTGGATTTAGTTAGTATTAAAATAACAAGGGCCTGTCTTTGCACTTGGTTGTTGACGGAGATTGCCTGAGCTGGTATAAACCAATGTACATTGTAAAATCCTAGAATTGACTATGCATGATGAATGGCTAAATCTCAGTTAAGAGGGAACATTGAACAACATTTAAAAAACATGCTTTATGTGTTCCCAGCGTTTTAAATGGTCTTCCTTGGTTATCACTTGCAGCATGATCTCACTATAATATGAGGCATGAAGTTCAATTGCTAACACTGATGCTCTGTTGTTTTTCAGTATGCCGAGGTGAATTTTACTACACCGCATAATCACATCCCCCTCAACAGCACCTATGCACTTGTACAGATGCACAAATCACAAACATGACAACTCACTTCTTTCAATATCTAAAATTGTTTGATATTTGAAGTTTTATTAGTTATTGTATTACTATTTACTATATGTAGATTTCTCTTTATAACACTTCGAAGATTTACCTTATACCAGATGTCTTTTATGTGTCATTTAACCACGGTTTACTAAAGTTTTTTAAGCATAAAATAAAATAAACTTTAGACAATTTGTTACATCCATCTTAATTATTTGCATTTCAAAGCTCACCTTTGATTTTATTCCTTTAAGTGCAATGTTGGGTTACCAGACAGGAAGTTATAAAAGAATTAAATGTCTCTCACATCTACTTTTGTATTTCACAAATTGCTAGGTTGTATGTCTCAGGAATTACATAAAATAATAAATATTCAAAAAACCCTTATAATGCCTATAAATTTGAGGACCGTGACGTGGCCCGGCATGAAGCAGCCGTGGCCCCACCCTTGAGCCAGACCGGGGTTGGGGCTCGTATGCGAGCGCTTGGTGGTCGGGCCTCCCCCCATGGGGTCCGGCCAGGCTCAGCCCGAAGGAGCGGACCCACCACCTGCAGGGGGATCGTAAGGGGCCGGTCCTTAGTGGATCGGGCGACAGTCGGAGGCGGGGGCCTTGACAACCCGATCCATGGACGCGGAATCTAGCTCTATGGACATGGACGTCACCTCTCTGGCGGGGAAGGAGCATGAGATTGTGCGTGAGGTTCAGAGATTCCGACTAGAGGTAGTTGGGATCACCTCTACGCACAGCTTGGGCTCTAGAACCACACTTCTCGCATACGAGCCCCAACCCCGGGCCTGGCTCCAGGTGGGGCCGCCAACATCTTACTGTTCTGTTCTGACTCAAGTTTCTTCTCTACTCTTTTATTCTCTACTCGTTTCTTCTCTACTCGTTTCTTCTCTACTCTAAAAAAAATAAAAATAAAAAATGTATGAATGAATGTTTCTGTATACTGTGTTAGGCTATATGAAACCAGTCTTCTCGCGTTGGATAAAAGCGTCTGCTAAATGCATAAATGTAAATGTAAATGTAAACTCCCCTAGAGAGGATGGACTCTTCACCACTCGGGAGTTGCCCATGGTGAGATGCGGCGGGCTGATGTGGGTTTGCTTATAGCCCCCCAACTCAGCCACCATGTGTTGGAGTTCACCCCGGTGAATGAGAGGGTCGCTTCCCTGAGCCTTCGGGTCGGGGATAGGTCTCTCACTGTCGTGTGCGCCTATGGGCCAAATGGCAGTCCAGAGTACCCGGCCTTCCTGGAGACTCTGGGAGGGGTGCTGGAAAGCGCTCCGACTGGGGACTCCGTTGTTCATCTGGGGGACTTAAACGCCCACGTGGGCAACGACAGTGACACCTGGAGTGGCGTGATTGGGAGGAACGGCCCCCCTGATCTGAACCCGAGTGGTATTCTGTTAATGGACTTCTGTGCTATCTACAGTTTGTCCATAACGAACACCATGTTCAAGCATAAGGGAGTCCATCAGTAAACATGGCACCAGGACACCCTTGGCCGGAGGTCGATGATCGACTTTGTGGTTGTTTAATCTGACCTCCGGCCATATGTCTTCACCACACTCGGGTGAAGAGAGGGGCGGAGCTGTCAACTGATCACCACCTGTTGGTGAGTTGGATCTGATGGGGGGGGAGGAAGCTGGACAGACTCGGCAGACCCAAACATACTGTGAGGGTCTGTTGGGAACGTTTGGCCGAATCCCCTGTCAGAGAGATCTTCAACTGCCACCTCCGGCAGAGCTTCGACCAGATCCCGAGGGAGTCTGGAGATATTGAGTCTGAGTGGACCATGTTCTTCACGTCCATTGTCAACGCGGCCACTCGGAGCTGTGGCCGTAAGGTCTCCGGCAGAGATGTATAGTAACGAAGTAGATCTACTTCACTACTGTACTTAAGTACTCAAAGGCGGTATCTGTACTTTATTAGAGTATTCTTTTTTTCTCCTACTTCCACTTTTACTTCAGTACATATTTTCGATGAGTTTAATACTTTTACTCCGATATTTTTTTTATGTGCTGCATCGTTACTCGTTACAATTATAAAAAATGTTACGAATCATTCCAAACCCACATTACCACTGCCAGAACGGTAGATGGCAGGTTTGATGAAGCTCAGCTGGCACATCATTGAGTGAATAAAGCGATTAAGAAGACTGCGCGTGCTCCCGTTCTGCCTTTTGATCAGCTAAGAAAATGGACGAACCAAGAACACCACCTTCCACCCCATTAACTTCAAGTGATCGTGGCTGTGAGAGTGAGGAAGGAGACCACCCCTGGCCCTACTTAGAGTCCATGTTCTTATATGTCGGAGTGAAAGATAATTCATATAGAATGAAGTGCTTACTCAAGAGCGCCCCGGCCCGCGCATTCACCGTCTTAAAACAACACGAGCGTTATCTTGCTCTCTAATTGTTTACATAGTTAATGTGCACTGTAAAGGAACATACAAACAATGAACAGCTGTATTTTTATTAACTAAGATTAATAAATACTGTAACAAATGTATTGATCATGGTTAGTTCATGTTTGTTATTAGTCTAATGTAATGGTTATTAGTCTACTAATGTAATGTTAACAAATCAAACCATATTGTAAAGTGTTACAAACAAATCATTTACTCAGCACACAAAAACAATATGATATTCAAACTTTTGACTATTTTCTTTAATAACTACATAACCCAATACTTGTACTTTCACTTTCAGTACTTCAGTAGTAATTTTTAAAATAAACTACTTGCAATACTTAAGTACAAAAATTGTTGAATACTTTAGTACTTCTACATAAGTGTGGTGCTTAAAGAGCACTTCAACTTCTACTCAAGTTACTTTTTGATAGAGCACTTGTACTTTTACTCAAGTCTGGGTCTCTAGTACTTTATACATCTCTGGTCTCCGGTGCCTGTCGAGGCGGCAATCCAACAACCCGGTGGTGGACTACTCAATCCCGCCGTCACTACTTCCATTGAGGAAGCAGAGGCTGAGGGCTCGAAGGCGGCTCGTCCATCACCAGGGCTGAAGTCACCGAGGTAGTCAAGAAACTCCTCGGTGGCAGGGCACGGGGGGTGGATGAGATCTGGCCTGAGTACCTGAAGTCTCTGGATGTTGTGGGGCTGTTTTGGGTGACACGCCTCTTCAGCACCGCGTGGCGGTCGCGAACAGTGCCTTTGGAGTGGCAGACCGGGGTGGTGGTCCCTCTCTTTAAGAAGGGGAACCGGAGGGTGTGCTCCAACTATCAGGGGATCACACTTCTCAGCCTCCCTGGGAAAGTCTATGCCAGGGTACTGGAGAGGAGTATCCGGCCGATGGTAGAACCTCGGATTCAGGAGGAACAGTGTGGTTTTTGTCCCGGTCGTGGAAGACTGGACCAGCTCTATACCCTCTCCAGGGTGCTGGAGGGTTCATGGGAATTTGCCCAACCAATCCACATGTGTTTTTTTGTGGATTTGGAGAAGGCATTCGACTGTGTCCCTCGCAACATCTTGTGGAGGGTGCTCTAGGAGTATGGGATTCGGGACCCTTTGCTAAGGGCTATCCGGTCCCTGTACGACCGGAGCAGGAGCTTGGTTTGCATTGCCCGCAGTAAGTCAGACTTGTTCCCGGGGGCATGTTGGTCGAAAGGGGAAAAGATCCCGGATAAAGGCGGCCGAAATTAGCTTTCTCTGCAGGATGGCTGAGCGATCCCTTAGAGATAGGGTGAGAAGCTCGGTCACTCGGGAGGAGCTCAGAGTAGAGCCGCTGCTCCTCCACATCGAGAGGGGCCAGCTGAGGTGGCTCGGGCATCTTTTCCGGATGCCCCCTGCAGGCCTTCCCGGGAAGGTGTTCCGGGCATGTCCCACCGGGAGGAGACCCTGGGGAAGACCTAGGACACGCTGGAGGGACTATGTCTCGCGGCTGGCCTGGGAACGCCTCGGTGTCCCCCCGGAAGAGCTGGAGGAAGTGTGTAGGGAGAGGGAAGTCTAGGCATCCCTGCTTAGACTGCTGCCCCCGCGACCCGGCCCAGGATGAAGCGGAAGAAGATGGATGGATGGATAAATATAATTTAACGTGATGACTTTGTATTTTATATTTTCTCTTAAACGACCATTTGTGATAGAAATTAACTTACTGTCTAATTGATATAAGGCAGGTGGGGAATCAGCTTTGTGAATAAATAAAACACATTGTAATATCATTGTATGCAATATAATGACATTCAATAATTTGTAGTATTACTGTAAATAATAGGTATTCAATTGAGCAACACCCACGCAAGTTTGCACACGTGTGGCTAACACTTTAGTAACCTCATGCTTTAACTAGAAGAGCTCAACAAAATCTGCTGCCGGTTTTGCAAGATACAAACCACAAAGTACATTTGCATGTAGCCTAATAATTTGTTAGACACCATTTCCAGATATGGACAAACCAATAGATAGTGTTTAAACTAACCAAGAGATCAACTCTTTGGCTAAATGTATCATATATTATTATCACGTTTTCATAATCTTAAAGATTGTGTTAAATAATTTTGTCCACATGAGATTTAGTAGTAACAGCTTAATTGTTTATGCTCCTGTGGATGAATCGAGCAAAAAGCAACTGTAACACCATACCAAACAGTCAGAAACCTTTGGGGTTAGTAAATAAATCATAAAAAACAGACCTAACCTTTGAGTAATCTTTAATGAGCAGCAGAGCTTCTCAAACTAAGCATTTACAACATGTCATTGCTAGATGAGGCGATAGCAATGCTCGTCTAGCATGTGCACTATTAAAGATGAACTAGAACACAGCAGCACATTTTGGTTTCAAAGAGCACTTCTTCATTTCTCTACACTAGCTTGCTGCACACATCAAGTCAAAACCATTGCCGCGTGCAGCTGAAGACTATTGCACGCCCGTGGCGTCTACAAACCTTTTCTGGGGCAATGTACATAGTAAAGCAAAAAGCTCTAAGAAGCACAACGCCCCTTAGCTGTTATAAAACACACTTAAGCAACTGCTTCGCAGGGCTTATTGCTTTTATAAGATGTTTTTATGCATAGCAAGGAAAGAAACAGAGATGCAACAACATTGGCACGGTGATACGAAACACAGAAACACAGATGCGCAGTAATACGCTATGTAATGCGTAAGGAGTTTCAAATCAGGTATTTTATCAAATAATTTCTAAATTAATTCTGCCTATTATAAATTATGGTGACAGTATATACCAAAACACTTCAATTACAAATTATAAACCCTTGAATACTGTTCACAATTCTTTTTGTAGGTTTTTTTTGAGATGCCCAAACATAACTCATCATTGTGCTCTGTATGAAACTCTTGGCTGCCTTCAACCAAAATCCCAAAGGAAATATCATTGGCTTCAGTTACTTTTTAAATACATTTTTGCTTAATTAATCCTTATTATTTAAAACAGTTTTTGGTCTTATTTACTTCCTCTTATCCCCTACGACACATGCAGTATCCATTTTTTCTGGTTCCGAGAATTTGCACAGAAGTGGGTCGCAGGTCATTCCAATATAAAGCCCCATTTATACAATCTCCCCTCTTCTCTTAAATCACTAACTTATTTTCTCATTTGAAAAAACGTGTGTGTGTTTTTAATTAATGTCTCTTTTTCCATTTTATAGTTGCGCTTGTATGTTACTGTGGTGAGTGTATGGGTAAGGTGTGGTGAGTGAGCTGGCTTCTTCTGGCTGTTTTTGTGTGTTTTTTGTCGTTGTATTTGTTGTATTCTGTATTGTATTCTTTATGTGCCATTGGGCGCCCCTTAAAAATTAGATGTCACATCTCAAGGGGCTACCCTTTCAATACATTTCAAATTATACCATCTTAGAACGTAGCTTAACCAATCAGAATCAAGGACCAGAACTGACCGCTTTATAATTACATATAGGCACACAATGTCAGTGTGAGTAAACAGTGACATGTCAATATTAATGTGAATAATATCACATAAAACATTATAAACTCAAAATTAGCCCTAGGATTACGTAGTTGTTTGTCTGACACATATTCAGGAGCCAACAGACCCTGTAGCTCCGACATGCATACATAGGCCTACTCTAACTAAAAGCTTTGCAAGTTTTAGTCAAATTAAGTTAACTTAACTGTTAAAGGAAAGTCACAAGTTGAATCAGGTAGCCCCACTCAGTTCTGACATTCGAGAAACAGCACCCTTGAGATAACTTGTGCTCTAGACTACAATGGACTATTTTTAGACTATTTCTGCACACTAAAGTCATGAGTAGATACACAGGCATAAAGATCAACAATGTGGTCAGCGCAAACCTCTTCCTCTTTCACCTCAGTTTTAAACTTCGTTCACTGTGAAGAAATCGATAGATTCTAGACATCATGACAAAAAGTTTTGCCAAATGGTTGAACCTAAAGATTATACAGCTTCAGCTATGTAAGTTCATTTTAATTTATTATGAATACTTTTTATTTTGTGTGTTAACGTTAAAACAGATTTTTAAATTAAACAATTCAAAATATTAGTACGTGATTGTGCTTGATTTTTGTCTCATAGATTTTCTCATATGGTTTCAAACTGCCGCGACATTAGAAGACCAGCAAATAGATTTGGGAAATAATGTGACTATAAACTGTGATCTGGATGTAAAAGAGATTTATTGGCTTTTACTAAAACTACCACATCCACCAGTTATAATATTACGGACCCTGTCAGCAGGACCTTTTCATTACAATGAACAATTCAGACACAAATATTCTGTTCCATCTGAACATCATCTGTTTATAAATAATGTCACTCATGATGAGTTAGGAGATTATTACTGTATGAACACGGGCACAACAGGCAGAAAATTCAGCAATGGAACCAGATTACAAATTAATGGTTTGTGAATAAATTGTTATAGAACAAATTATTATAAACAGATAGCTGAAATGTGAAGTAAACTGTCCAGTGCTGTGTGTATTGTGAAGTTACAGAGTCAAACACGACAGAAAGCCCTAACTGTGAAACACAATGGCTGGTTATCATGTCTGGTCTGATCAATGGTGTTCTGCTCATTGTGATTATAGGTGAGTGATTCTTTTATACTCAAAGGTCTCAAAGGAATAGTTTGAATTGAATTGGGCCTTTTCTCATTATTTACGGACACACAATGTCGCATTTATCAATGTAATGTCATATTTTACATACAATTACACTTTAACATCATAAAGGTTTTAAAAAATAGATAATCTGTCAGTCATGCTTAAGCTGCTTTGTTAAGAATTTACTAAAATTGAAAACTGAAAAGTTATTACTCATTGATAATATTTACAATTGGCAAAACTTTCATATAGCTGAATGGCACGAAACGTTCAGTTACAACACATGGTAACTAATTCCATATTGGTATTAAAGATGTCAATATGGCACATACATATAATCATTTCACTGAAAATTGAAAGACAATTCACTGTGTCATTCCTATTAAGGACTTGTAGTGGTCTTTGTCAATGAAAGTAAGAGAACCAGAAAAGGCTTAAAACAATTTGAAGATATTGACCCACAGGAGCTCACTAATCAACTTCAAGACTCAACCCAAACACAGGTAAATAACAAAAGAAACAGCCACAGCATAAATATGGCTTACGCAACTGTTTTGAAAATTGTTTGTATGATGACTGTAAATACATCCTGTAAAAAAGGACACCAGACGTATACTGTAAAGTAAATGTCTTTTTATCCTTTTTTTTCATGTTTGTATGTTTTGTGTATTTTAACTGCGTTGGACCGTTTTTCAAAAATATTTGAAAATCCGTAAATCCGTGACATTACAGTTTTTACATTATGAAAATCTCTACAAAACTAACAGTAAAATTATTTTTTACATGTAATCAGTAAAAATGCAATTTGTGTATTTATGGGCATTTAAATGCTAAAACCGGTTTCTCTTTTGTTTTCAGTATACAGCTGCCCAAATGACCTTCTGGCCATGACTAACCATGTTTAATTTCTTACAGCATATGAAAATGATCAATTTATTAAATATTGTATAACTTCACTTTAGTAGATTTATTTGGTTTTGGTTCTCTTAATGTATGCCGTATAGACATACATAATGTAAGATGCTTGGCAATATTCACATAAGTGTTCATTTTGAATCTTGGTTTGTTATAGTATTTTTAAGGCTTTTTACCAAACAATCACATTACACTCTGTGATCAAATAGGTTTTAAGTTTCAAATTCGGAATATAGACAGTCTTTTCCACTTTCCTATAACTAAATCATCATTATCAAGACGTGTTACTTTACAGATCACGTTCCTGTAGTCTACTACAATCATGGACATGGATTTCAATTTTTCTACTTTAAATTCGATTTCCCAAAACATTGAAACACCTGCAATGGGCGTTAAAACAGAGTCCAAAGCTTAGACATGCCCTTACTGGTGCACATGGGTTTTGAGCTTCTTAATAAGAATGTAGTTATCAGTTAATTATCAGATGTATGTATCAGCTGTTATGTGTGTGCCATTCAATAAAAACTTTTTACTAAGATGTGGTGTGACATTTGCTAAACGGAAGAAACAATCTTATAGTGCACACTAGAATATAGCAAATGATGGCTAAACAGACATGAACATTAAAGCAAATTGGTCATTGATTGCAACTAGGACAATACAGAAAATTTTACAAGCGAAAGACTACAGGATTTATGTGAATGATGCATACGATTAAGCTCAGTGCAAACCAGACTAACTTCCTCTTAACGTGGTTAAAATATATTCCACTTTATCTGAAATTCTCTGGGGTAAAGTTGTGAGAAAGTCTAGACTACATCATGTTTATGAAAAAAGGTTTTACCATGAAGATCATGTACCATCAGTTAAAACTCTTTCAGAACTTTATATGTGTCATGAATATTGTTTTTTGTTCTTGTATTAATCCAAATTACAAAGATGTTTTTCATTGTTTTTAGGTGATAGATATGGACTCAAGACTAAAAAAGAGTCTAATGTTATTCTACGTCATGTATACTTTTCTGTCAAATAAAACACAACAAGACTTATGGCTTATGGTTGTTATTTTAAGTCAAATAGAACATACCATTCATATCTATTTTATATCCCTTCGCATACCCCTAAGAAATGTGACACCATTACTACACTGTTATACATATGCATCGCTAGCTCCTATATGTCAAAGCAAATGCAGCGACGTTTATTACAAACTTCAAAGATGCCGCCCACACCTGCAGTATTCATTTCAGTTTCATAGGTTAAACTCTTAAAAGTGGCCCTGGACTTTTTTCACCAAAAGCAGCACATCACACATTCACAAACCCCCACCCCAAAAGCCGCAAAAACTCATAAACAATTCAAGTTGACTTACAACAGCATGAAGTTATCATCATCTTGAACAAGGATCATCTTGAACAACCTCATGATTCTGTCCGGAAACAGGTGAACTGCATGCAGATCATAAGTTAACACAAGTTCACATGCGCTGGTATTAAAAAAACAGCCTATGATAACCTGTTTTAGGCAAATCAATAAACTTGCTCCACATAAAAAAAATGTTTTGCATACTCACTTCATGTCTGGAATACAAATGCAACTAGAGTTTTTAATTTTGTTTAATCTCTATCATTATCTATCACTCTATTATATTGTGACCATGGAACATAAAACTGAGTAAAAATCTACCTGTAACGATCAGTTATTGCTCAGTCCATTTATGGTCTTTAATAACATTAAAAGAAAACTATTTTGCATCTTGCAGCTTGTTTGGATCACAAACCACCTGGAGGGTTTTCACACAGCGCTTCACCCTGAGTAACCAAAACTCCTTTAAACAGTCACACAACATTGCACACAAGAGTGTTTGGTGCTTCCTTAGTCTCGCATAGCCAAACTTTGGCCCTTTTCTTTGGTCAAAGAAATGAATGTACCGGTGTACATTCACAAACCTGTCAGAATTTAAAGTCCCTGTGAACCGGAGGTTGAGATCGTTTTTACTGCCGTATTCTGACGCATTTCCGAGTGAAACAGAATTTTGAATGAGGAAAATAAGAAGGCCGTGGCTTGTTTTTTTAACTACGATTTGATTGGATGTACATAACATAACAACCTTCTTAATTCAGTTTCTCTTAGTGTTTGATAGTCAAGTTTTATTCATGTTATTGTATAACTTTATGTAGATCTCTTTAAATTACTTGGAAGATTTACGTTACCAGAAGAATTGTGCCTGATGTTGAATATAGTTTTTGTTCTTTTTTTAACATAAGTATATAACAAGTTAAGTATAGGCGATTTATGAAATTTCCATTTCTACTTCTTAATGCTTTGGATTTAATCACAATGTTTGATTGGATCTGTGTGTAAGTGCAATACTGGGCTACCAGAATAAGGTGTTAAGATCAATGTTATTAAGAAACTTCCTTTAGTTTCGTCATGTTTTCATAGTCTTGTGGACACTGCGCCGCTGCGTGCTGCGGTTGTTGCTAGAAGTGACAAAGCTACGGCTGGAAGTGGTGCAAAATCTCACCATATGATTACAATAAATTACATTTGTTAACGCCTACCCCCACCCTTAAAGGGGTGCTGCAACGATGCGTCATGCATCCTGGGGTTCTGGGGTAGGTTGGTGTAAACCTCTTAAAATGGTTTTGGTGTTAAAAAAATATATAGCACATAAGAGAACGAGCGACCGGACCGTCGATGAGAGAGGACCAGTGCCCGAACATGTATATGTTTGTATTTATGTTTTATTCGCCTGCCGTCCATCGTGAGGGGCGGCCGCCTGTCTTTTTACTTTTGATTTTATTTGATAAAATGTTTATTTAAATGTCTGCCGGTTCCCGCCTCCTTCCTTCCTTTTAATGAACCCTGTTACAATAATTTTTTGCTCATAAAAATAATTGGTTATTTAGTCCATTCCAACTAAAACATAATTAAGATATAGATAAAATGTTATATAGCAATTTACCGGCCAATCTACGTTCCTACTCTCACCTATTGTCATGAGCTGTGGGTCATGACCGAAAGGACAAGATCCCGGATACAGGCGGCCGAAATGAGCTTTCTCCGCAGGGTGGCCGGGCGATCCCTTAGAGATAGGGTGAGAAGCTTGGTCACTCGGAAGGAGCTCAGAGTAGATCCGCTGCTCCTCCACATCGAGAGGGGCCAGCTGAGGTGGCTCGGGCATCTTTTCCAGATGCCCCATGCACGCCTTCCCGGGAAGGTATTCCGGGCATGTACCACCGAGAAGAGACCCTGGGGAAGACCTAGGACACGCTGGAGGGACTATGTCTCCCGGCTGGCCTGGAAACGCCTCGGTGTCCCCCGGAAGAGCTGGAGGAAGTGTCTAGGGAGAGGGAAGTCTGGGCATCCCTGCTTAGACTGCATTTATGATGTTTAGTGACTTTTTATTCGCCAAGTTGACATGATAGGATCGCCGCCCGCTCTACTGACAGACGTTGCAGCCTCTTAATGACTGAAATCACCGCCTTCTTCTCATACATCGGTTTAAAGCAGGCGTAACACACAGGGTTTCTGCCAATCTCATATTAATCTTGAGTACCTATAGAGTAGTAGTGCATACGTTGTATCTTCGAATAGTATTTAGTTTGTTCACATCTATAAAAGATAAATTCAGCTGTTTGATTACTTCCGAAATTCTATGGAGCGTGGGGGGGGAGGGCTAGACTGAACTAAAGCACATTGTCAACAAAACACAGACATTTCCCTCACCGGATGTGGTTCATGTCCGGCATCTTTTGGCGCTGGGACGGCTAGATATATCAGTTTCAAACGATCTCCAAATCCAGCGTTATATCCACCATTTATATTTACATTTACGTATTTGGCAGACGCTTTTATCCAAAGCGACTTGGATTGGATTAACTTTATTGTCCATTCTGTTTGTCACAGAGAAGAAATTTGTCTTTGAAACTGGTGGCATGATTCAATTCATTGACATAAACATTACACATATAACACATAACTCCCCAGTTCTGCAAACACATAATTAATAAACTCATTAAAAAAAAGAAAAGCCTTAAATTCATTCAATTTAAAAAGATTACTGCCATCGGGACAAATTATTTTTTATATACATTTCTTATAGCCAAAGGGACTTTAAGTCAGCGCCCAGATGGGAGCATTTGTTTATATGTTCGAAAAAAAATATTCCGAAACCTGTACGATTGCTGGGGGAGTATATTGAGCACAGAAATACTACTTAATACATCCAACTCCTTTTTTGACAAGTTGTGTCATGGTTTCACCTCTCCTTGTCAGGTATTTCTTGGTTTAGAGGTGGAATCATACAGAATCCTTTGTTTCATGTGGGGAGAGATGTTTTTGACCTTGTGGCCTTCCATACATCTTCCAGCCCCGCCGCAGATTCCTCCCAGAAACCGGCGCCCAACCCGGTCCAGAAACCGGCACCCAGCCCGGTCCAGCAGCCGGCACCAAGCCCGATCCAGCAGCCGCCGTCAGAGAGCGCTGCCCAGCCGCCGCCAGAGAGCGCTGCCCAGCCGCCCCCATTGTTTGTTCTTCCCTGTGTGCCCCTGATCTTGTTCTCCATGTTTTGTTTAGTCTTGTCTTTGTCCCAGTCTGCCTTGTCTTGTTCGTGCCTTTGAGGAGCATCAGGTTGCTGCTCCTTAAGGGGTGGGTTCTGTCATGGTTTCACCTCTCCTTGTCAGTTATTTCTTGGTTTAGAGGTGGAATCATTCAGAATCCTTTGTTTCATGTGGGGAGAGATGTTTTTGACCTTGTGGCCTTCCATACTCTCCCCGAGTCGCCGCATCGTTCCTACCCTCCTGTTTCCTAGTTTGTGTTAATTAGCTTCCCCTTAGTGTTTGATCTGTGTCACCTGGTCCCTATTCAATTATCCTGTGTTTGTCTCCCTATAAGACATCCTATCGTTTCATTGTCCTGTGCTGGTTCGTTACTTGTGCTTGTATGCTTGAAGCTGTATACCATACCTTGTTTAACGTGGATGTTTCCTAGTCACTGTATCCTGTTTCCTTGTCTGCCTAGTCCTGTTTTCTTCGTGTTAGTAAGTCTAGTTTTGTTGATGTAAGTATTGATATCAAGTGTTTGTTTTATTAGTCTAGTCAGTCCGTGTTCTTGTTTATGGTATCCTGTCCTGTTTTCCCCATTGTGGGTTTTTGTTTTGTTCCTGTTTTTTGTATATAATAAAGTCCCTGTTATCCCCTTAACCTCTAAGTCTGCCTGCACTTGGGTTCTACCGTGAGATTCATGACAAGTTGCCCATGTTAAGCATGAGAAGACAGCACATTTAACATTGTACAGAAGTCAGAATGCATAACACATCGTTGCAGCCCCCCTTTATAGGCTTTAAAAAAAATCACATTTGTATGAGCTTGTCTCCTGTCTGATTGAGAAGTCAGCCTGATCTGGAACCAGCTCCTTAATCTTCAGTTATTCTGCCAAAGTTCTCTTCTCATATGTACATTGGAGTATAGATATTACAGAGTTAGGATCGTGTCCGGAATTACCTGAGCCTGCCATTGTCACACAATTGGAAATTGCGCCACTACAGACAAGCCCTGATTTAAGGTGTTTGGGGCGACAGAAAAATCACCCATTTTAGATGAGATTTGTGGACGGTGATTGGGTACATTTTATGTCATGTCTTAAATAAATTGTATATCTTGAATCAGGATTTGACTAAATACTACAAAGATCCACCTCCTGTGGCCCTTCAGCTGAAATTTAGACGTGTAGACAGGCAGAGAGGCCATATTGTGATGATTAAAACATATATTTTCCACAGATGATTATCTATAACATTAAATTACGCAAGTTTACATTTAAAAAATATATTATTTTTATTTTGTGTGTGTAGCTCAGGGAGGGGGGCGCCGTAGCACCTTCTATGGCCAGCTCCACTGATTCAGAGAACCAACGGTCAAATGACAGCTTCCATGACATCACATCGGCTGTGAAAGCAGTTCTGTGTAAAACACTGATACTGTGTGTGTGTGCTCATACCTCAAAAACACTTCTATGAAACGACCTCTGAAGTCCTGCTTGCAAATGTCTCCTAGTCAATCTGATTGTGTTATTATTAAACTTATGTCCAACATAAAAAGGAATTATTGAATAATAAATACAACTTCTGTTATTAGTTTTAATAACTGGTATATGACGCCAATCAGTCCGGTGTCATTTCCCTTGCCATAGTAGGAAAAATCGCAATCTCTAACAAAGATTGACGTTCTTACATGCACTAGCAGACCTCCGTCACACTTCGATGGATCCGCATGTTTTTAACTGATGAAGTGAAATTGACGCCATTGTTACTGTTTATTGCTTAAAGCCAAATCTTATGAATACATCCTGAGAACGGAACTCGTCTTTATGGTATGGGAGGGACATCTTCAGACACACGCTCTAAGCGGGGAACCAATCATGATAGATCTGGTCAGCTTTACCAATCAGAGCGTTTCGGAAGAAATCCAGTTGTTTTGTGAGAAGAGAGACAGTGGTGAACGATAGACTTGCAATATAAACCCAGCAAACAATTTTTGGTTCCCAGAACAATCTGGGAACGTTAGTGCATGGTTCCCAGAAAAGATATTCTAACGTTCCCTGTTGGTTTTCCAGGAAAGTTTTCTTAACGTTAATAGAACGTTCCCTTTAGGTTAGGGGAAGGTCCCCCTACCTTTGTACTAACGTTAGGGGAACAGTCCTGTAACGTTACGGTAACGTTCCCCTAACGTTAGGGGAACGTTAACGTAACGTTACAAGCTACAAGCTATTACAAGCTTACCTACACTGTTCTTCAATAACATTATCTGGTTCTTAAGTTTTCCATGTAAAAGATCATTTTCATCATTACCTCTAGAATGCATATTGATTAAAAATCATCTTAGTGTTTGCTATTTACTATTTTGCTCTATTCAAAACAATTGTTTTGCCCTTAAACAATAATAGCTGTTTTTTTATTTTGTCTATGTGGTAAACCCCAAAAAATATTTAAAAAACACACTGCCTATTTTTCCATTAAGCAGAGTACAGAAGTGTTTTTGCCTCTATATTTTGTCACTAGTGTCTTTAGTCTCCCTGTCTTTCAGAGATATGGCAGTATTCTACCTTATGTACTGTCTTACACTAACTGAACTCATGTTACACTCAGAGATGGCAAAATCCCTGATTCATCAATGTAAAACTGTCAATAAATACATACAAAGAACACTGTGATGCCACACATGGGATTTATATGTTTGTTATATTGATAATGTGCTTGTAATTGGTCCTTGAAAGTAAAAGTGGTCCCAGTTCTATACTTTACATAATCTCACTGACTTGATTCTTAATGTGGTTGAAGACCTGAATGCAGACTTCGGGAAATGGTGAGAAACTAATAAAATGTTTTGCATATTTAAAGAGTTAAATAGCGTTACGTTTTTATATGGGTTTATACTGTATGCTGCTTTGAAAAATTAACATTTTTAATGTAGCGTCACAGTAAGTCTTAATGTTAATTAAGTCTATTTTAATGCTACTAATTAAAAACCTAAAGGGAACCTATACAGAACGTTCCTTCCAGGTTATTTTTTGGTTTTATTGTTACCCCCAAAAAATTACCTACAGGGAACGTTCTGGGAACGTTAGCTGTTGGTTAGAAAAAACGAACCTGCAGGGAACGATCCGGGAACGTTAGCTGTTAGTTAGAAAAAACTAACCTACAGGGAACGTTTCGGGAACGTTAGCTTTTGGTTAGGAAAAATATAACCTACAGGGAACGTTCTGGGAACGTTAGCTGTTGGTTAGAAAAAACTAACCTGCAGGGAACGTTTCGGGAACGTTAGCTTTTGGTTAGGAAAAATATAACCTACAGGGAACGTTCTGAGAACGTTCCCATATGGTTCCCAACAAAAAACCAAATGGGAACCATAGGGGAACGTTAGGGGAACGTTCTGTGTTTGCTGGGAAGTTTTTTTAAACTAGAAACATGAACATCCACTGGGTGTTAAACACCCAAAAAACACAATCAAAGTTTTGAATACAGGGAAAGACCTGCACCTTTAACGCTATAGATTTGTTATGAGCACAAGATGAAATGTCATATTCCTTATATTCTGGCAATGTTTATCAACAAGATTTTCATATGAATTGTCTATGCTTTGTAATGCAATTACTCAATAGTCTTTATATATCCCAAAAGATTTATGCAACGACACATTGAATTGTTCTCAACATAAATAAATAACCAAAAATCTACAGAGAGACAAACAAATTACAATAAAATACATAATAAAAAAGTCTAGTTAGTACCACAGATCGCTATAGATTAGTGGTTAGTACTCAATATGCGACGTGCGGGACACGTGCATACATTACTGTGCAATGGTTTAAAAACCTTTTCGGATTTACGTGTAAACATCACTTTACAGTGACACCATGTGGTTGATATATGAATTACATTTCAAAGGTTTGAAATAGATTTACGCTGCAACTTTAACATGCTACTAACTATTAGGAATATTAAAATAATTGCTAAAAAAGGAGATCGTTTTCAATGGAACCACAAAAGTTGAAGGCAATTTTCCCTAAAAATACCTGATGTAAAATTGTTTCCTTTTTCTCTATGAACAGACTTTATCAAAGCTAAAACTTTAAAAGCCCAAATTTTGGAATGTTAAAAGAATAATAAAAAACATGATAAATTTATCACCACAAAGTCACGGCAGCTTCATTTTTGGATACTTAACGAAAAAATGCTCTAGTGATTGAATGTAAACCAGATTAAAACGTCCCAAACGCGTTCGACTACATCCTGGGCAGACAGCTCGACGTATGACATCAAAGTAACGCGAGAGCAGTTCAAAATCGCACGTAGTCGATTGCTCTCACGGTAGCTGACGTCATACAACGATCAGTCTGCGCTTCGCCACATACAACGTCGAACACGCCTTCATGCTCTTCTCATTAGATTGCTGCAGTTAACAGCGGAATGTTGTCTTTAAGTCCAAAGTGTGCACGAATAACTTTACATTTCTCGAATAAGGATTCTCATTTATGATCATTATCCACTAAATGTGGAGATATGACTTTCATTTAAAAGCCTTATGTTAGAGCCTTACCTAAAGCCAAGGGGCAACCTCAGGCTGACATGCAAACATGAACGTCACTCAAGACAACTGATATCACACATGTGCTTTCATTTAACGTGTATGTTTTATTTGACATATATCATACACAAAAATTTTCAATCTTGACCCATGAATATCTGAAAATAAATGCAACCTACATCCAGGCTTTTAACCAACAAACAGTATGCAGAGTCCAGTAGCCAATCACATATCTAAATATAAAAATAATGTGAACTGCTTAATAATGTCTTAAATTATACAAAATAGTACAGCAATATAAAAACAATACAAAATTATATAGCATAGCCATACAGAAAAAATACTTCATTAAATGTATTATGCAAATACAAAACAACAGGCTGTTATTTCTTCAATATGGAGTACAAATAAAAGTCTTAGTGAATATTTCAGAGGCAAGTATTCTGCTTGATGACAAATAACACAATAAACATGTAAACATTACCCTATTCTGTACTTATAAACTTAATAACGTTTTGGTTTTTTTTCCCCTGTGAAAGAATGTTTGATGTATCTTTGGTTACACTCAGTACATTTACTTGCAAAAGTATTCACCCCGTTCATTTTATTCACAAATTGTTGCTGCCTTTAGCTACTTCAAATAAAAAATATGTCATTTATCTTCACTCCATGCACAATAAAAATGAAAAAACAAAAAACAGATGTGACAACTTTGCAAATTTATATATATATATAAATATATATATAAAAACGGAAATAAGTACTCCATGAGCTCCATGATCATATATGGGATGGGAGAAACTTAAAGGAGGACAGACATCACTGCAACACTCCACCAAACTCGGCCGAGTGACCAATCTTAAGCCTTTGCTCAGTGAAGACACTTGAAAATTGAAATATAAAAAAACGTACATTTTAACGAATCTTTCAAACTGTCAGAGACAGGATTCCAGGTCTGATGAATCTTAGTTCACAGTGGGCAGTTTCACAGGCACGGTTTAGCTTAAGCCAGGACTATGCCTTTGTTGAATTAAGATGTTTACGTCTCTTTTATACAAGCCTTAGAAATATACATTACTGGAGTGCATCTTGAGACAAAACAATGGCATTCATATATTTTAAGATATTTCTGGCCAGGTAATATTGAGTTAAGACAGGTCACACATTCATTTTAGAATGGGACGAGCGCTAAGCCTTGTCTGTGAAATAGGGCCATTGCCTTATAACTACGAATACCTTGAACTTGAAATGGTATGAACACTACACAGAACAACATACTTACATTATACATTTAGTCATTTAGGTGACTCTTTTAACCAAAGTGACTTACTAATGAGTTAAACAACGGAAGCAATTGGAACAACAAAGTAAATTGCCGTAAAACTAATCTCATATAGCCAACCACAGTATACAAAGCTTTTTTTTATGGGTGGGGGGGGTAGAAAGAGTAGTAAAGATTTAGAAGTCAGAACTGAACGGTCTGGTGCTGACGGAAGAGATGTGTTTTCAGATGATTGTTAAAGATTGCTTCAGAATCTGTTGATGTTGTAGCAGCGGGCAGATCATTCCACAAATGTGGAACCGATGCAGAAAAGGTGCATGGGAGTGATTTTTTACCTTTAAGGGATGGCACCACAAGATGTTGTTCCTTTCCAGAGCGTATAGATAAGGGGGTGCTTAACCAGTGGTGGTCTTTTAGATAATGCAATTATCTAGTTTCATACAATGTCTTGATTAAATGTATTGTTTTTACAGACCTTTGATGAGAAGCTGAACCTCCAGATTTCCTCCTTCATTAGGGATAAAACAGGTGTACGTTCCTGTGTCATTCTCTTGCAAATTGTTGAGTTGGAGGGAGAAGTTTCCTTTAGAATATTCTTTAGAAAATGTTACAGTTCTGCTCTTGTACACTGGGTTCTGGCTCTCATGTAATGATGCATGCGTCACGTCATATTTTTGATGGGGGGTCGTCGGTAAACTACCGGGATGCCAACAATAAATGATACAGTTATTTATTGTATTAGGTAAATATCATATGCATAAAACGGGCCTCATATAAACCAAACATTTCAAACTTTGTTAATGATTTTAAAATATATGTTATGACACTGAAACAATTTGATAACAAAAGGCTCTGAAAACATGTAATAGTTTAAAAGCACTTGACTTTATTTAAAGATTATTTTTGTTCTCCCTCTCTCTGGCAAATGTGATGTAATATTGTTGTATTATGTCTTTGGAAATAAAATAAAATAACGATCCGGGATGCCTGCGCATGCGCGTACTTACGTAGCAGAAAACGTCACTGTTTCCCTACACTATTGGTAGCACGCATGCGATGAAACAATAACATTTGAAAGCCAGGAAGGCGGAACAACTGGCGGTATATTTTTGTATGCAACATTGTGTTTTTCACGCCACGTCGGGTTTATTTGGATGTTTTAAATGTATCTTACGCTATGCATAACGATGTGTTTACGTGGTTGCCAATCCAAAATAATAAAGAAGTTTTTATATGAAAATACGCGATTTTGATTACATGTGCAATAAAGTCCGAGTCTTTCCGTCACTGCGAACCCTCAGTTTCCTCCATTTCCCTTTTGCGATTCATTGCTGTATGGCTTTAGGCCTACTTAACTTGACGTGTTTCGATCAGTCGTATTGTCAAAGACGGTTTGTGTCGTTTTTTTATTAAAAGCTGCTATTATTAGTCCACTTTAAATGGAGTAATTTTGTATTAGTATGGGTCTATATAGGCTAATATATCTATCTATATAATCTAAATGAGGGAAATAATCCGTTCAATGGTGTTTACAGAAGACAATAAGGAACACAATATGCATTTCTGCCTAGACACACGAGGAAAGAACTACAAACAAGTCTTCGGAAACATTACAGAGTATTTCAAACTGACAATGGAAATGACTTCAAAGAACGCATAGTGTGCACACAAAAGTGACATGAGACCCAGAAGTGGACAGAAGTGAAGTACATTGACTTAGGAATTGTACTTAAGTATGTTTTTTGAGGATCTTTACTTGATTTAAGAGAAAAAATTGTCACTCACTCACACACACACTAGCAAACAGGGTGTGGGGTGTGCACAGTCACCCAAATACACTCACACACACTAACAAACTGTACGTCCAGCATTAACTCTCAGGTTGAGTACCCAAATAGACGTTCTTTCAGCCAATAGAATCATTCGGGGCCCTAAGGGGCTCGATTCCTCATGACACCGGATCGTTTGTCGACAGTCCCTATGGTTTTCTGATAGACGACGCATGCTCTCTTACTTAACAATATGAAGCGTTTGTACTAGTACAGGATTACTGACGTGACACACCCAAAAAATTCACAAATAATAGAATACAAATGCAATTTAAATATTTAACATATTTAATATTATTTAATACAATTATTATACAAATATATTTATATACATAAAATAAAAATATAAGTAGTTATATTATTAGCCACTAGCCAGACTGATCAACTAACCCATACCGGAAGTTAACTTTGGTCTGCTACGTCATTGAGGCTGTCTCGTTTCATAAAAGCAGGTAGGACACTCCAAATGCACCCTTCAAATGCAACACGGCATTTATGCATCGTTAAAGGACCCTTCACAAAGGGGATGCCATTTGTAGGGGTGTTCCAAACGAAAGTGAACACCTGGGGCATGTTCAAGCTCAAACCGGTGTGCAACCTTCTGCTACGGTTTCCCCGTTGAACAACATGTTTCCTGGAAACGCAGCAACATGTATAAAACCCACGCGGTATTAAAGAGACAGCTCGCACAATTGGTCACAGTAGAGTCGATTAAATGTGTCTGCTCCAGCTCGGTATATAAGCAATCATTGAAGATATTAGAAGAGATTTATTTTGCAGCATTCAACACATACTTACACCAATTTTATCAGGCTCGAATTTTTTTAACAAAGAACATTCTCAGCTGCTATAGTTGAACCATTCGTCAACAAAACAGGATGTTCATCTGCACCACCATTTTTGTTTTTAAACAATGCAGCCGTGAATCCATTAGCGGATGGCACATGCCATTGTCACTTCAAGGATGTGAGTTCAATTTGTGATCACGTGATCTTGGATTACAAGTTCTCGCAACGCATTTTGAAGCAAATTTTTTGCAGGACTTTTAAGTTACTTACAAATGTAAGTACAATCATTTAGTTTATATACGTTTTATACTATTTTTGTCAGTGATACATATGATTTAACAAAGTTAAAATATAGTAAAAAATAATTACGTTTATAGGAAAGTATGTTTAATATATGTTTAAAAATACCTACTTGTTTATATTTTCCCTTTATTAATTCCAAGTGGAGTAAAAAACAAAGTGAAATAAGATGTAATTACACAATATGTAACAAGAAGTATTAAAAATGTTGTTTATTTACAACAAACGAGTGATGATTCAGAGTGCACACGTCGCATTGTCAGGTTAGGCCGTGTTTAAAAACCCCCACTTGCGGTCTTTGCACTTGACCACTTGACTACTTTCATGCCGTATTTCCTGTTTTTGGCACTAGTGTTCTAATGGGCGTGAAGATCCCAAGTGAGCATTCATTTTTAAACCGATGGGACACACTTAGCAAGTAACATTAATTAATGTGGTGTTTCTACTTATGAGATAAATAGCAGTTTAACAAAATACATAACACTGGAGTTTTTACCAATAAAATATGTAACACTACGTTTTGCTATAATATTATATGTAATATCCAGTGTTGGGTAAGTTACTCTGAAAAAGTAATTAATTACTAGTTACTCATAACATGTTCAATAGAGTAATTAGATTACTGTACAAATTACTCTCTCCAAAAAATATCTAGTTACTTATTACTTTACCTTCTATATCCTTAATCATCCTTGATTAGTTCAATGATTCAAGGATGGACATGAAACGGCTTATTAAATTAATTCAAATAAATAATATTAAACTGCATAAAGTAATATTAAGTGACTAAAGTATTACAAATGTGAGAATTATACATTAAAGCACAGATTTTAAAGTTAGACTCTGAATTTTGATGTCAATTCCCCCATTGCACACACATATGTTAGACAAAGTATTTAGTTTAATTACATCAAAAGTAACTGTAATTAAATTACGGAAATAATAAGAGTAATCCCTTTCTTTACTTTACCAAGTAAGATTACGGTAACTAATTACTTATTAACTAGTTACACACAACACTGGTAATATCTAATTATGTAGTCAAGTCAGATTTATTTTTATAGCGCTTTATTTGTACTGAAAACAAAACAAAAGAGAAGCACATGTTAACCAAACGTAGAATGAATAAAGATGTAACCTTAAAAAGTAGTAGTATAACATATACTGGAAAGCTTCCGATACATCTTGCGAGACCCGAGCAAAAAGTCTCATGATTCATATCCAGAACATGATGCACGATGGGATGCGCTTAGCCTTAATACTGCTCCGAAGCGGATTTAAAGCTACTGTGGGTTTAGTGTGCGTTAAGTACTACCCTTTGGCATTTTTAAAACATTGGACAAGGCCCCAAGTGAGGGTATTTGGACGCAGCCTTACATTTGGAAAGCCATTCCCTTTGTGAAGGGAGTTCCAACCGCATCCACGAGAGACAGTAATGCCCTACACCCTTCAAAGAGTTAACTTCAAGGGCTCAGCCCTTCGAAGTGAGTAGGGCATAGGGATGCCTTCTTCAGTTTGGAAAATGCCCATGAGGTGAATACTTCGTTGCTAGACATAACCCACAAATCTTTGAGTCAGCAAAAGCTTTAAAACAGTACGGCAAAAAATGCTACATTTGTTTAACTCTTTTGGCATTGTTTAGGTTGGAAAGTAACCAACTTTTTAAGTATTAATATCATGTAGAAATCATTTTAATTACTTTAACGGGTGTGAAGTGCAACGTGTTGTCATAGCAACGAGGTACTTCCTGTGTCCTTTTCTGCCAGTATGTCCTACGGGGGACATCTCGATTATTTTTAAGTTGAGGTTCCTCAAAAAATATTGTTGTTGACCTATTTCTGTCATCTTTAACTCATCATCCAACCCATCCGAATTTCTTCTTTGGAAAACAAAAAGAAAAGTTCAGCAGAATGTTAACAGTTAGGAAAATTAAGGATCATATGGCATTAATTTTGGTGTGAATGATAAAGAGGAGCCACCACTTTTATGCAACTTCCCCATTTTGTATTCTTGAGAAGAAAATCATGTGTGTAACAGCATGAAATCATGTATTTAGGTCAACAAAATCTTCTATTCTTTGCGGTTTTGTACTGGAAGTTAAGCTTGGGCCACAAAGGCATGCGTGTGCAGGAACTTTGTTTGTTGTTGCTTCGTTGTCGTATAACCGTCTATACTGGTTCTCATTTTGAATACTTATGAGAATTGGTACACATGAAATGATCAGAGAACAAGTCACTTTCTGAAGCCCTAGACAATTCCATGACCAAAGAACAGCTTAGTGTCATGTGTTTTGAACTGAAGTATACACATTTTGTATACACCTGTGGGCCATGTACTTGTATGATAAAACCAAATGAGTGTCACCCTAAATGTTCATTTAAGACTATAATCTAGGCCACAGCTGAAGACATCAACATTTTTTGAATAAATGAGCTCATTCAGCAGCATTTGTGCTCATGGCCACAATGCTGATGGAACAGGGTCAAATTCTTCCATTAAAAACATTCATGTAACATTAGGCTTACACTTTTGAGAATAATTTATCATTATGTAAGTGGTTAAGTTTAGGTACAGGAGTGAAAGACTAAAAATGTGGTTATCATGAACCTGACTACTTCCTCTTATGATGTGGTTGAAACATTCTGCTATAAGATTGAAAGCTCCAGGGTAAGGTTTCATATCAGAAGTGTGAGGAAATCCAGACTACATCATGTTAATGATCAAAGGCTTAAGCATGAAGATCATGAGATTTCAGTTGTGTAAGTTGAATCTTTTGCTAAAAATATTTGTATATGCTTTGTAAACTACATGTCATGAATAAATGTATTTATGCTGTCATTATAATCCACATTATAGTTATGTTTTTCTTTCATTTGTTTGTGATAGGTCTTTTCATATGGCTTCAAGTTGCTAAGACATTAGAAGACCAGCAAATAGATTTGGGAAATAATGTGACTATAAACTGTGATCTGGATGTAAAAGAGATTTATTGGCTTTTACTAAAACTACCACATCCACCAGTTATAATATTACGGACCCTGTCAGCAGGACCTTTTCATTACAATGAACAATTCAGACACAAATATTCTGTTTCATCTGAACATCATCTGTTTATAAATAATGTCACTCATGATGAGTTAGGCGATTATTACTGTATGAACACAGGCACAACAGGCAGAAAATTCAGCAATGGAACCAGATTACAAATTAATGGTTTGTGAATAAATTGTTATAGAACAAATTATTATAAACAGATAGCTGAAATGTGAAGTAAACTGTCCAGTGCTGTGTGTATTGTGAAGTTACAGAGTCAAACACGACAGAAAGCCCTAACTGTGAAACACAATGGCTGGTTATCATGTCTGGTCTGATCAATGGTGTTCTGATCATTGTGGTTATAGGTGAGATTTGCTATATTCTGTTTTTCTCCAATCTGTCTGTCTATCTGTTGTCTTAAAACAGCAGTTCAGCCAAAAAGTCACCCTAATGTCATTCTAAAGTGGAATACTTTGAATTCGGTAGATATTTCTTTTTGTCTAGCTATAATTGTTTAATATAATCAAGATCTTAATGTATTTTTCACTGTTAAAGGACTATTAAAGGTGTTTGTGTGTGGAAGTAAGAGGCAAAACACCAAAACAATTCAAGAAGACTTACAACAGTTTCAAGATTCAGACCATACACAGGTAAACTGCGGTTTTAGCTACAACATAAACAAACGTTATGTGGCCTAAACTTAACTTAATAGAATTAATATACACTAAATTGTTCATTTGAATTAATATTAATTAAATATAAAATAAACAAGAGTAAACGAAAGAGCAAGGAGAGTCTTTAGGGTGATACTCCAAAATACACAAGGAGAACGACAAGGTACGAACTGGAAATGTGCGGAAACAAAATCATCGACAATGTGCTACATAAACAAGAGGGTATAAATAGTCCTTTAGGAATTGGATGTAGGTGCCGGTAAAATCAGAAGTCTGGGGATAGTGAGCGGATAAATCTGTGACCAGGTGCTGACAAGAGGGGTGTTGCTACAATACGGAAGCCTAATTTTCCCTAAAACACACAAACGATTACAAAATAATATGAATTATCCACCTAGTAAAATAGTTTCAGTAAGATTTTGTTTGAAATGTCTGTAAAAAGACAACATGGATATACATGAAGTTGAAATGCTAACTCTAATGCTCTGTTTTTTTTAGTATGCTGAGGTGATTCATCCCACCCCATGTAAACCTGTTCATCTCAACAGCACCTATGCACTTGTACAGCTACCAAAACCACAAACATTTGACGGCAACTAACTTCATTCGGTTTCTTTATTTATGTAGATGTATAACTTAATTTATGTGGACGACTCTCTCTAGCATAATCATATAAAATGTGATCTGTAGGTAATTTTCTAAATAATTTACGTACTCTATATATTTGAAGGACAACCTTTGTTTTTATCTGTGAAAGTGCAACGCTGGGCTACCAGACAAGTCTGTGACCACAGATATTTATTTAAAAAAAACTGTGCTGGAAGTTATAGAAAAATAAAAGTTGGTTCACATCTGCTTTTGTGTTCACTCATAAGAGTCAGGAATTAAATAAAGCTAAACTTGTAAATAAATGACCACATATTAACTTTGTGTAATATTATTTTCTCGGAAATGGCCAATTTGTGACAGAATTGATGTTACTTTATTCAGAAATCAAAGAGGACGAACCATTTACTTCATATAGACAACACTTATTCAATCATCATTTTAGAAATAAATGAATGCATTCGAATATAATATGCTCTTTAAAAAAAATAGGTATTCAAGTCTACATGCACACAGGTTTCCCCTGTGGGTAACAGCTAAGCAAACCACTAGAAAAGCTGTCAAATGTTCCACTTGTCTTACACAATACAAAACACAAAGTCTGAGTTACAGTTGCAAGTACTTATGTAGCAAACACCTTTTCCAGAAGTGACATACAAAAATGAGTTGAAGGAAGATTTTGACTTTAACAGATAAGGTTTCAAGCAAGATATTTACTGGCTAAATGTATTATGATGATGTTGTTCTTAGTTGTTTCGTACACATGTGTTTTAGTAGTATAGACGGTTTTACCAGCAACAACATAAATAAACGTAACTGCGCATGCATTCTTTTGTGGACCAAACCAAAGACAATAACTTGTTATATTACTAGCCCAGGGGTTTTTCTAACTGTGTGTCGGGACCGACTTGTGGGTCACACAGTGGCATGAGGTGGGTTGTGGAAAGTCACTTGGCTTTTGAATGACACACAAAACACAGTTTAGTCCAGTTAATGACAGTCAATAACAATAGCTTTGATATTTTCCATTAGATAGTTTGGTAATGCAGCTTAAATTAAATTTATTCTATTTAGGGAAAATAAAAACTCTTCTACTTGTAGAGGATGAGTGTGTATTTTCTCCCCATATTTTCATTTAAAAAAATATTTTGGTGGGTCTCAAGATAGATTATACCTGTCTAGGCGAGTCCTGGAATGAAAAAGTTTGGGAATCGCTGCACTAGCCAGCCAGACCGATAAACAAACACAGACTGGAATTTTACTTTGGGCCAGGCGCATGTCTGTTGAATAAGCGTAATCCTTTTCTTGATGCTTATAAGTAATGTTAGTTTTTAAAACAGTGGAACAATCAAGCAAAAAGAAAACTATATAACACCATACCGAACAGCAAAAATACCTTCATTGACCAGCTGAGCATCTCAAAATGAGCATGCACAACTTGTTATTTCTAGACTGTATCGCAAGGCTCTTCTAGCATGTGCAACCACACTATTAAAGATAACACAGAATGCAGCAGCATGGTTACTGTTCAAAGAGCCTTTAAAGATCATGTCTTCATCTTCACTGGCTGCCTGTTGCTGCAAAGAACAAGTCGAAGTCATTGTCACTTGCAGCTGAGTACAAGTGCAAAGACTTTTACTGGGCCAGTGGACATAAAGCGCCATGTGAAAAAAAGTATTCATGTCACGCACATAAATGTGTTTGCACAGTGTCTAAACAGGTACAGTAATTATTTATTTAATATCAAATCATACCACATAAGGAATTTTAAATGTGTCAAATATAGTTACTTTAATTTACCAAACAAACAGTAAAATGTTTCCAAATGTATAATAGAAAACTTAAAAGCATTAAAAATGTCAACTTTTGATAAAAGGCCAGCATTTTTTAGAGCTATCTTTAAGGCCAGTTTAACATAGTATTAATAATATTTTACTGTTTACATCAACAATAAGAGGCACGTGTTCAAATGTGCCAAAATGCCCATGTTAATAGGTCGCAGCATTTCAGATGTTAGAAAACATAAAGACATGCTCTCATCACAGGGCTGCAACACTGAAACAAAAAAATATTTTTGATGATTTTTGGCCTTGGAAGTTTAATCATGATTATCATTGCAATTAATTAACAGAATATCATAAAAACTTTAAGCACACCCGATTACTACATTCTATATTGGATGATACAAACAGGGAACTGGGAACTCATTATGTAGAGAAATCAAGAAAAGAGCGTTCCCTGGGGTAACTGAAATTTTATTGCAATGTATCATAAATGCTGCTGCGGCTTGTGAGTTAACTGAAGACTTGTGGATAAGAAAAATGAGAAGCTACGTGCAGCCGTGTACACTACAGAACCTCAAACCTCCGCCTCCGCTTCTATACTACCTCACTATTATGCAGGTTTTAGGTTTGATCATAGAAATGCATTAAATGTTTTGTTGCAGTAGACGAAGGTTTCGTCATTAAGCTTAATTACCATTTTTATAGTACATTTCATTCACTATCAGAGGAGCACACCTTGAAACAATAGGGAAGGGGTTTGAGTCACCCAACACCACGTCCCATGTACACGCCACTGCTCACCAACTCATCTTCGTCTTATATTTTCTCATACTTTTATAGCCTATTCTGAAGCGACGCCTCGTGGTGGAAGTTAGGATAAAAACCTCAAAATCACATGTGCTTTGAACACTTGTGAACTTTGCTAGAATAGAATAAAATGATCATTCGTTCGGTTGTAAATACTAGTATCATGCATTTTAGTTTTGAAAACAGGGAATTGGTTTTTGAATAAGCTACCTTTACACCAGGCCAAGTATTAGGCTCTTTTAATAAGCCTCTATTACAGAACATGCCCTCATTTAGGACCAAAACCTCTGGGTTTGTATTGCATGCATATTATATATTGTTTGTGACTTAAATGACTGATCATTATGTAATAGATACGATAATAAACGTTTTTTAATTGTCAGGACAACATACTTAAACGTAGCCATTGTCAAGTTATGTGCAGTGACCATAAAGAGCAACAAAAGCCACTTCCTGTAGCCCTAAGCACTGAAGTGCATTCAACACACAGCATGACTTATTAGCATTGTTGCAAGATCTGTGTAAAACCAGTATCAACTTGCTCATTTTCCAAAACCATGACTAAAAATATACCACTCCTGTTCCAAAACTAGAACTATAATAGGACTATACTATTTTGCAGTCACTGGTCTGCACAATTTCCTGATAGCTAGTAGTAATCATAAATGTAACAGAATGGACTTTTAGTTTTGTATTTGCTATTATGTTATTTTGCCTGTCTTGTTAGTTTTCCCTTACCGTGTTCATTCTCTGGTTTGTGGTTATGGTTATATATTGTTTTCACCTGTTGCCCCTTTTAAGATGTTATTAGTTAAGCTCCCTCCTTTGTTCAGCCGGTTATTATTTCCGTTTCCCAAGTGTGTGTAAGCTTTTTCGTTGACTCATTGGATTTATATAGGAAGAAATTGATTTATTGGATTATCTTCATTGTGTAAGCTACGTTATATTTCACCACTAACCGTAACAACGAAGACACATTTTTCATAAATACATTTTTTATTTTACTGCATGACCGAAAGCTGATGAAATCTATCATCCTTTAACCAGCAGAAAAAACAACCCCAGCATAAAAAAAGACAGCAAATTGTGAGGGGATGGTTGGACCTGGCAACCCTAATCAGTATAAAATAGAATAAAAACAATAGCAAACCTCCTTTAAAAGGCAAAAAATGGCCCATGAATAAGAACATTCAACTTGAATGAGAACAAAGAGCATTAACGTTTGCCCAATTTAAAATGATCGATAGCTGCGTCCCATGTTGCACACTAAATGCACTTTTCTACGCCATTTCGTTGGTAAGCGCAAACCTGACTTTTACTTCCTCTTACTTATGATGTTTTACCTTAGTTTTTAACACAGGAGTATGAAGAATTGATGTAAAGCCGGGGTGTCCGATTTACATTTGTTTAGAAAAAATCTGGCCGAGTACCAAAACATTATTGCAGCCAATCAGCAGTCAGGTGCACAGGATGGACATAAGTCGAGCCGAGCGCTGACGGAAGCGAAAGATGGGGGTGGGCTGTGTGTCTGTTTCGGTGATTTAAACATCAACAACGGCTAAGAGAAATCGGCATCCTGCCTTAAAAACATTATGCTGAACTGTTTTGTTAAATGCTTTAAAATGAAGATTTTACAGCTTCAGATATGTAAGTTAATTTTAGGTTCTAAATATATTAGTCTTTTATTTTATGTTTTAACAGATGAACAATTTATTTAAGGCCAATAATTGATCCAAATTATTATTATTATGTGATTTTTATCTCATAGATCTTCTCATATGGTCTCAAATTGCAGAGACTTTAACAGATCGACCGACAGATTTGGGACAGAATGTGACTATAAACTGTGATCTACACAAAGAGGAGGTTTATTGGTTTTTCATAAAACTACGGAATCCACCAGTGATGATATTACGCACGTTTTCATCACCTTTTTATTACAATGAAAGATTCACAAACAAATACTCAGTTGAATCTAAAAATCATCTGTTTATAAATAATGTCACTCATGATGAGTTAGGAGTTTATTACTGTATGAATCCAGAGACAAAAAGCAAAGAATTCAGCAATGGAACCAGATTACACATCATTGGTACCTACTCATTCATTCAAGTCTTGTTCATCTGATTATGCTATATTTGTTATGCACTTTATGTTTTAGATAATTTAGATAATATTTCATTATAAATAAAGTATGTAAGAAGTAGTTAATAAATATTTAGTAAACAGTTGCAGTGCTAAATGTATTATATATTATACAGAAATTCCAGAAAAACAAAAGAATCCTGTGATGAATCCTGATGATAAGAAACAAATACAATGGTTGGTTATCATGTCTGCTCTGATGAATGCTGTTCTGCTCATTGTGATTATAGGTGAGTAATTATTTTAGACCGTATTCTATACTGTAGAAACAATATGTTCTCAAAGGAATAGTTTGAACTAAATTGAACATTTAGTCGTTATTTACATGCCCCAAATGTAATGTCTTTATCATCTATGTAATGCAATCCTTTCTAGACAATGAAAGTTTGACATGATACAAGTTTCAAAAATCTATACTTTCTCTATCATAAATGCTTTTACTGCTGTGTTAAGAATTTTCTAAAAAGTAATCTTTTAATTATTGATATTTACATTGGTAAAACTATGTAGCATGTTTGTCTCCAGAATAAAAAAATATGGCATGTCACTTTCAGTTACTAAAGGACAACTAATGCCATATTGGTATAAACAATGTCAAATAAGGCACATCCATTTAATCAATCCATTCAATTAAATCTGAATTCACCGTTTCATTCCAAGGACTGGTTGTGGTGCTTGTAAAGAAAAACAGAGAAGGATTCAAACATTTGGAAGATATTGAACCACAGGAGCTCATGAATCTTGAACAACTTCAAGGCTTTACCCAAACACAGGTAAATAACAAAAACAACAACATCTACAGCATATAGAGAAGCAGTTTTGTTGCAGCCTGAGAATCAACTGGTACTCGATATTTAAATGGCATTGACCACCGCGTGCTGCGGTCGCGTGCAGCCCTCATCGCGTGAAGACCGAAGAGAGTAAAGACCATCGACTCTACCTGTGCGACTCCACCGAGCAACGACACAGACAACGCACTTGAGTATTACTGTTTGCACTTCGACTATTGCACTAATCTATTATCTTTATTCAATTTTCTTTATTTGTCTTATACATTCCTTCATTTTTTCACTATGTGTTTTCAAATCCACACTGTCATTACATCTCGTAAACCAACGGTAACTCGCAGAAGGCCACGCATGGCTAATGCTAACAACCTGCGTACTCTCTCAGCATCCAACACTACCTCAATTACCTTTCCAATTGGTTTATGGAACTGCCAATCCGCTGTAAACAAGGCAGATTTCATCACAGCTATTGCAAAACATTCTGGTCTTTCTCTTTTAGCACTTACTGAAACCTGGATCAAACCAGAGGACACTGCCACACCGGCTGCCCTCTCTAATAATTACACTTTCTCCCACAGCCCACGCATATCAGGGAGGGGCGGAGGAACCGGTCTACTTATTCCTAACGACTGGAAATTTAAACAGCTGGCACCCTCATGCAACAACACCGCCTTTGAGTTTCATGCTGTCACTGTCATCCACCCTGTTGTAATACATGTTGTAGTTCTCTATCGCCCTCCAGGGCACCTTGGACTCTTCTTGGAGGAATTGGATACACTTCTGTCATCATTCCCCGAGGATGGTACTCCTCTGCTGGTACTTGGAGACTTCAACATCCACCTGGAAAAACCACAGGCTGTTGACTTCAACAACCTGACTGCGTCGTTTGACCTAAAGCGAGTCCCCACTTCAGCAACCCATAAATCTGGTAATCAACTTGATCTCATCTACACACGCTATTGCTCCACCCATCACTCCCAGGTCACCCCACTGCACACGTCGGATCATTTCCTCATCACTCTTGATCTCGACTTAACTTCTCCAGACACTACACATGCCTCCCCACTGGTCACATTCCGACGCAACCTACGATCACTCTCTCCCTCCCGCCTATCCTCTGCAGTCTCTGCTACTCTCCCACCCCCTAAACAGTTCTCTCTCCTTGATACTAACACCGCCACCCACAGCCTTTGCTCCACACTAACCTCCTGCTTAGACATCTTGTGCCCTCTGATATCTAGGCCATCTCGTGCATCTCCTTCTGCCCCCTGGTTATCTGATGTCCTCCGTGAGCATCGCGCCTCTCTCAGGTCCGCTGAGAGAAAGTGGCGCAAATCAAAAGAACCCACTGACCTCTCTCTCTACCAGTCTATTCTCTCTTCCTTTTCTGCGGATGTCTTCTCTGCGAAAACCCAATACTACCACACTAAAATCAACAACTCTCCTGACCCTCGTACTCTCTTTAAAACCTTTTCTGCCCTCCTTTGCCCGCCTACCCCCTCACCTCCTTCAGACTTAACAGCTGACGATTTTGCATCGTTCTTTGTAAAGAAAACGAACACCATCAGCAAACAATTCTCTGCCCCACCACCTCTTGACCACAGTCAATCCCCAGACACATGCTCGTTCCCCTCGTTCTCTCTCCTATCTGAAGAGGAAGTTTCCAAGGCAATTTCTTCTAACCACCCGACTACCTGCCCCCTAGATCCCATCCCCACCCATCTCCTCCAGGCCATCTCTCCATCAGTTGTACCCTCTCTGACTCACATTATCAACTCCTCACTCACCACTGGCACATTTCCTACTCTCTTCAAAGAGGCCCGTATTACCCCACTACTAAAGAAGCCTACTCTTAATCCTGCACTGTTAGAAAACTACAGACCGGTATCCCTACTCCCCTTCGCTGCTAAAACTCTAGAACGTGTTGTCTGTAACCAGCTCTCATCCTTCCTCATCCAGAACAACCTCCTGGACAGCAACCAGTCTGGGTTCAAGAGCGGTCATTCCACTGAGACTGCGCTGCTCTCTGTTATCGAAGCCCTGAGACTGAAAAGAGCTTCCTCTAACTCATCTGTTCTCATCCTACTGGATCTATCTGCCGCCTTTGACACTGTTAACCATCACATCCTCCTGTCCACTCTCAAGGCTATGGGGGTCTCCGGAATGGTGCTACAATGGCTCAGGTCTTACCTCTCAGGTAGGTCATTTAGAGTATCTTGGAAGGGTGAGGTGTCTGAGTCCCAACATCTCGACACAGGTGTGCCTTTTTAAGATATAAAAACTTATCACAACCTTTCCATTCAACTGGGCTCATCAACCATCACACCTTCCAGAAAGGCAAGAAACCTGGGAGTGGTGATCGATGACCAGCTCAACTTCACAGATCAAGTTGCCAGCACCACCCGGTCCTGTACATTCATCCTCTACAATATCAGGAAAATTAGACCCTTCCTATCAGAGCATGCTACGCAAGTCCTAGTACAGGCTCTAGTCCTGTCCAAACTGGACTACTGCAATGCACTACTGGGAGGACTTCCAGCTTGCACAACCAAACCTCTACAGATGATCCAGAATGCTGCGGCAAGAGTCATCTTTAATGAACCGAAGAGAGCACACGTTACTCCTCTACTCATTAAGCTACATTGGCTCCCTATAGTCGCTCGCATCAAATTCAAGACTCTGCTCCTGGCCTACAAGACCACCACTGGTTTGGCACCACCTTATCTTCACTCACTACTGCAGACATATGTACCCGCCAGATCCCTACGCTCTGCAAACGAACGGCGTCTTGTGGTGCCATCCCATAAAGGTAGAAAATCTCTCTCGCGCACCTTCTCCGGATCTGTTCCACCTATGTGGAATGATCTGCCTGCTGCTACAAGATCTGCAGATTCTGTAGCCATCTTTAAGAATCGCCTGAAAACCCATCTCTTCCGCCAACATCTTAATGTTCTGTTCTGACTCAAGTTTCTTCTCTACTCTTTTCTTCTCTACTCGTTTCTTCTCTACTCTAAAAAAAAAAAAAAAAAAAAAAAAAAATTACACTTTTTACATTATATGTGAAATCTCTACACAGAAATTATAGTTCAATTATTTTTTAACAGGAGCCTATCTGTAAAAAGTAATTTTTGTAGCATTTAAAATGCTAATACTGGTTTATCTGTTGTTTTCAGTATGTTCTGGTGAAGTTTCCCACACTCTGCAAAAGGTTTTAGTCCAACAATGTCAATGGCACATACGCATTGTTACAGCTGCCCAAATGACCTCCTAACCATGACTAACCATGTTTAATTTCTTGTAGCATTTGAAAAAAAACCAATTCATTAAATATTGAATAACTTAACTTAAGCATACTCTTAATGGTTATGGTTCTCATTTGATATACCGTGCTGTACAAATGTCATACTTACAATACTCACATAAACGTTCATTTTGAATCTTGGTTTTGTTATATGTACAGTATTTTTAAGGCTGCTTACCAAACAATCACACTGCCAGAAATCTTTTTTTTTTTTAATACAATTTGACTCGATTTATAGTTGTCACTCTGTGGTCGAATAAGGTTATCCCTTTTTACTTTTAAGTTAACACATTTAATATTTCTATTATTAAATCATCATTTTTAAAATGTGACAATTTACACACCTCATTCCTGCAGTCTACTACAATAATATCACATGCATTTCATTTTGTTTACCTATAATTCAGATTCTCAAAAGATTGAAACACCTGCAGAGGGCGTTAAAACAGATCCCACAGCTTAGACATGCACATATGTGCCATACTGGTGCACATGGGTTTTGAGCTTCTAAACAAGAATGTGGTTATCATTTAATTTAATTCAGATGTATGTATCGGCTGTTATGTGTGTGCCATTCAATAAAGAATTTTTCCTAAGACGTGGTGTGACATTTTACTAAATGGAAGGGACAATCTTATAGTGCACACTAGAATATAGCAAATGCTAAACAGACATGAACAGTAAAGTAAATTAGTCATTAATTGCAACTTGGAAAATTACAGCAAATTTAACAAGTGAAAGATTACAGGATTTATGTGAGTGATAAATACGACCTTACTTCCTTTTAACGTGGTTAAAATATATTCCGCTATGCTGGAACGCTCTGGGGTAAAGTTGTGAGAAAGTCTAGACCGCATCATGTTTATGGTAAAAAGGTTTTAGCATGAAGGTCATGTAGTCTGTGGCCCAACCTCAAATACTTTTGAGAAGTTTGTGTTTAATCGATCATAATGAATTCTTACACGTAAACACAACAGCATAATATTTCGAGTAGACTGATTTGAGTGGTTTCCCATCAATAATTCGACATGCATGTCTCCCGGAAGTCCTGTAAAATTTTGGGATTCTACTTTTGGAAGATCTCAAAAAATATGCTGTGATTAACAAAGGTTTATGATGTTTACACGTTTGCTCTATCAAACTAATGTTTTCAAATGAACAAACATTTGTTACTTTTCAAGCCGAAATACAATAAGCAGAAGTAAAAAGTTAACACTTTCCTATAACCGGTCGCTCGATATTTAAAAATGAACAGGTGGGTTATAATTTACAGTTACTCATTTGGCATTATACTATACATTGTATTTAAGTATGTGCAATCCCCTCGGATTGACACCCATATCCTTGGTGTTGCAAATGCAATACTCTTACCACTGAGCAACAGGAAGACTGATATCATAGAATAAAACGTGAAATATTTAGAGGTTTTGTCTATAAATTGGTAAATCACCAAAACCCATTCAAAAACTTTGGAGGGATTGAACCGGAAGTAGAATGCTAACTGCCTTCATAATTTTGCATACAAAAATACGTCATATCTGAGGTTGAATTTAGTTGTTGGTTTTAAGCAAAAGTATATTCAAATTTAAGTATAGGTGATTTATGAAATTCTGTGGATTTAATGACAGGTGTCTGATTTTATCTGTGTCTAAGTGCGATGCTGGGTCCGAATGGGTTACTTTGATCAAAAAGTATGTAGGGAATTTTTTTTTTTAATATTCAAGCGTAACGTCAAATCATTTTTACAGCGATAATAAAGTGTCACGTGGTAACGTTACCTACCTGTTACTTTTATCAGCGCTGTAATCAGTATCAGACGATTTTAAGGTAGGAATGTTAATTAAAATACATTTTAAAATATTTTCATTGAGATCAATGAAAAAACTTCCATGTTTATAGCGGGAACCAACAGATTGTAAATTGTATATTTTAAATGAATGTTATTTTTTCTGTTGTACAAATGTCTTAAATAAAGCCAAGTGATGGCATCGTGGACCACATAGCGCCCCCTGCAGAAAGGAAGTGACGACGAGTGCATGTCGTCTTGGAAACAGATTTGGCGCCCGGTGATTTGCAAACCAGACGGAGAAAAGCATTCTGGGTAATTTTGAAAGATGGCGGACGAAGTGGAGCAGGTTTGCAATTTTGATTTGTATTTAGTCGGAATAGTTTAAACGATTCCCTGATCCGAATTGTTTTCTTTAGCAAAGCGTTGCTAGGTCCTTTCCACGTTTGAATCTACGTACGGCTGTGAATGTTTAAATCTGTTTAACAGCAGGTGTGATCGTATGTGGGTGAATGTGATGTTTAAAAGTACTACATTAACGCGTGCAATGAACTTGTTTTGCAGCAACAGACCACGAACACGGTTGAAGAGCCCCTGGATCTGATCCGATTGAGTTTAGATGAGAGGATCTATGTGAAGATGAGAAACGACAGAGAGCTGCGCGGCAGACTGCACGTGAGATCAGCCTCCCATCTCTCCTTACTTATTTAAAGATTCTTCCTTTTTTTACAATGATAAGTTGCTAATTACGTTCATAAAGCTATCAACCTACCTCTTTTCTTGTGACGTAAACCATTAATCTATGTTATTTGTGCTTTCATAACATACGACTGTAATATGACCATCTACAATTTTATGATGGTGTTTTAATGCAGGTATTGGTGTCTGGAAGGTTGCTTTGTTACCCAAAACGGAAAACAAAGACAACAATTTTAACGTTATACATTTAAAGGACTCCAAAAATGGAAAACTTTACCAAAAATTTCAACATGCTCATCTGAAATGCTAGCAAAGCTTAACAATACAAGCGTAATCTATAATTTTATGATGGATAAAAAACAAATAATGTACCAATATTGTATGCTAAACTAATGGTTTAGCTTACAATATTAGTACATGATTCATTTTAATCCAAGTCTATAGCAAGCATAGATATTCATAATTTGAGCATATTGTATGCTGCTCAAATTGTGAATATTTATGCGGCTATAGACTTTGACTATAATTACGCTTTTTCTTATACTTATGCATATGAGGGTGTATATCACGTAAAAGTACATTGTGTGAATGGAATCAGTTTTTCTATATTGTCACCGACAAGAGGGCAAAAATAATGACCAAGTTTTTTTAAAATTGTTTTACGCAACCTTTAAGATTATATTGTGATGAAGTACTGATTCTTGTCTTTGACTGCAGGCCTATGACCAGCACTTAAACATGATCCTCGGCGATGTTGAGGAGACAGTCACAACTGTGGAGATTGATGAAGAGACTTATGAAGAGATTTATAAGGTAACTGTTTGCATTCAGATCTGGTTTGAAAAAGTTTTGTGGTGTTCACTCAGGTATCAGATATTAAGACATTGTACTGTATAACTGCATTACTACTAGGGTTGGGTAATATCTACCAAATTGGCATCGGACAGTGCCTACAGTGAAACATCACAATGGTCGATGACATCGGGGGGCGGGGCCAGTGTAGGCTGTTGTGTGTGTGTGATAAGTCAACTGCGCGGGTCACGTGGTCGACCTGTAATTGGGCTTTAAAAGTTAGGCCCGACAGTGCCCGAGCCCGACAAGTACATTTTGATTGACGGTTTTTTAAAGCCCGAACCCGTTTATAGCCTGACATTACTCTAATGTGCGGTGTACATGCTTTTTTTCAAGAACGAGTCATTTATACATGATTTAACATCATTTATTAATGAAATAACATAGACTATAGGCCACTTGGAAGTTAGAACAAAGAAATAATGTAAGTCCTCTAACATCGTAACATCTCGGCACTATGAAATGAGTTTTCTTAACAAATTAAATTAAGATAAATTCTGAACTAAGATGGGTATTTGGCGTTAACAAAATTAAGATATAGGCTCCGCGGGGATATGATTCACCACTTCTCTCCACAATCCGGCCTCAACGCAACGGTGAATAGCACAGCTGAAATTTAATAAAAGAATAATGCCAACATTAGCCTATATACTCTGTATATATTTTGCATTTAAGACTCGATTAATATTTAGTTATAATTTGAAAAAAACCTTTACTAACCAAGATTAGGCTTCATGTTTTTGTGGAGGAAAATTTTTGAATCCACTGTAGATGGCTTTAGCGCGGTCCTGAGCGCACCACCACTGATAGTGCGTCCAGCAGCACTGAACACCCTTTCACTGCTGATGCTACTGGCCGGGATGCATAGTACTGATCTGGCTAATTTTTCTCAGCTTTGGGTAGGATGATTCGTTGATCTTCCACGAGCCAAGATGATCCATCTCATTTTCCATAACAGCAGTTTTAATGGAGTGAGTGATCTTCTCATCTCGTCATGTTCCCAGTTAGCTTCCTGTACATTTTCCCACTCCACAAAATTAGCTCTTTTTACCCGGTGGAGGAGTGGGTTCGACTCCGGAGAGCTCTTGGTCTCGAATCTTCACATCCAGTGCACTTGCAGCCATGGCTTGCTGAAGAGTGCGGGCATGAGCATGTATGGAATTCCTGTCTGAGTGTGACATCATTCTCAGCTGGTTAAATTTTGGCCACTGGAATGTTGCAATCTTGTGGAGGTCCTGTATTATCACTTTACGCGCAAGCCAGTCTTTGTGCCGTTTACACACGACAGCTTGCTGATGGGAGTCCAGGGCATTGCTCACATCAGAGACAGACACGATTACGGTTTGATGCGTTGGATACTTGTCTCCCTCAAGTTCCCGCTGTGCTTTATTGAATGGCAAAAAGCCCAGTGTGTCCAGTGCAATTTTTCGATGCGCGCACTCTCCCCTCGTGCCTCCAGCTTTTCTTGGAGCTCAGGATAAATGGCCTGTATAGAAGTCCGTGTGAGGTACACCGTACTAAACCGAGTGTCTACCATTTGCAGCAATGTTGTTGACAGTTGCGCAGCCAACTCCGACTGTTTAATGTACCCGAGTAATGATTTAGCAGCAGAAATGGTATCTCCCATGTCCGGAGCAACGTCGGCTCTGGATAACTCTGCAATGTCGAGTCCTTGGTGCAGTAGTGTATTAATGACATGGTCAATGCAGTCCAATCGCCGGTATGTCTCCAGAGCTAATTTAATATTTGCCACCTCATAGGTAACCCATACAATTTTGCTGAAAGAGGAAGCGTCAAGGCCAAACGTTGTTACTAGCATTTTCAATGTCTCCCGTCTGATATTTTCTACCGTCTTTGCATCTTCCAAAGGGAAGATTGTAGTTGTCAGGGTTCTATTCACCAGTTCCATATCCTCACTTATGAAATGGCATGTGATTGTCAAATAACTAATTTTGCGATAATCCTCTGTCCACATGTCTATGGCCATTGCAACTGTGCCATCCTTCAACAAAGAATTAAGTTTCTGTATTAAACCTTCGCTCTTTTCTTCTGCCATGTCAGTGCACCTCTTTGCGATTGTCACATGGCGGAGAATTACAGAGTTTACTGGAACCCTCCCATACACCGCACCGACATTAATAAGTTCTTGCGCCAGCTCTCCAAACCCCTCGCCATTTACGATATTAAAAGGCCTGATGTCTTTACAGCAAAAGCTGACTCACTTCTCCGTCATCTTTTTATTTTTACCTTAGCAGGGATGGGTTTTGATGCCGTAACAAACAATTTATTGTAGGTTGATCCTGGGCACTGGCAGGTGTTGAACAGCTTCGATCAATATGCCGTACCGGCGACGAATTCCCTGTCGTTTTGCTGTCATACTTTAACAGAATGTCTCATTTTTTGCATTTTACACAACCCACTGGCTCATTATTCTCATTATGCACATGGTCAAAACTTTTCCACACCTCAGACGTTGCTTTAGTTGCTAGTGCAACCAAAACGTAATCGCCAGAGACAAGCCTCCGTTTCACCTCCTCAGCATCCATTTTCACATATTTCTCGCAATAATCAAAACCCATCACCTGACCGCTCATTTACCCCGTATGTCCTAGTGTAAAATGATAGAAAGTAAGCCCGGACCCATCGGGGTTACGTGGCACGTAACACTCTATTACGTGGCACCAATGTTTCCTGCTGCCATTGCGGACACGCACAGTTCAGGTCAAACATAATTTTTAATTATGTTTTTTTAAATGTTGACATTGCAGTCGTGGGGGACGTGGCATCAACGGCCTTTGCTTCTATAGGAACATGCTTGACTCTAATCTTAGGATGAGTGTCCAGCAATACTTCTAAGCAGGAAGTAGCAGCACTAAACATAGACCCATCTGGGCAAATAAGTGCCAAAGATTGTTCAAGTCATTTTTTGTAAATATGTCTGAGATGTCCATTACTGTGCTAGGCTTCTATAAATATGACTCATGTAAGTTTGATGTCTAATCTTCTAAATAAACCTTAATTGAATAGTTATTTTTAACCGTAATGATATAATGTTTAGGTATTAAATCATAATGTGAGGCTACGTATGATCTGGGTATTATTGCTTTATCACTAAACCGGTTAGTAGGATAGTGCTCATGACATGCATGATATCTCTCTTTTGCAGTCAACGAAGAGAAACATTCCCATGCTGTTTGTTCGAGGGGATGGAGTCGTGCTAGTAGCCCCCCCGCTGAGAGTTGGATAACTTTATTTGGAGGAGGTCATCTAACCTACATCATTTTGCTTTGGACTCTTAATTCCCCAGATGGACTTTTAAGTGAATTACGTTTTTGTTTTGAATCGCAGAGTTCTGTTTGTTTTGAATTCTGCGTTTCGTTTTATGTTTGGCAGACTCTGAAGGTATTTTGTGCCGTTTTCAGTTCTGGTAAAATAAATAAAAGTTTGAGTTTCAAAATACAGATATTTTCAAAAAACTAATAAAAAACAGGTTTTGATCAGCCAAACATGTCATCTGCTGTGTCGGCCTGATATTTTGTTATTAAGCATTTCTATACATTATCACGACACAACTAATACCCTGAAAAAGTTTGTGGGAATTTATGACTTTCCTAGAAGGAAAAAAAAACATTTCCCACTGTGATTTGCTGTACTAACAATTTTTGTATGGTAAACCAGCAAAGAAATTTTATTACATTTATTAGTTTTCAGTAGATTTTTATTTCAGTAGATCTTAGTTTTTTATAAATATCCTCTGCATTAAAAAGGTTTATTGATAAGCTCAAGTATGACCAGCAGAGGGAGCCAATGTCATATACAATTCATAAGTCCTAAAGGGATAGTTCACCCAAAAATGAAAGTTCTGTCATAAATTACAGTGAACGAATAATTGTATCGAAACAGTTCTTGGACCCCATTGACAACAATATTAGGAAAAATTGCAATAGTAGTCAAACTGTTGGCTGTCATACATTTTTCAAAACAGAACAATTATTATTTAAATTTTTCCTATTATGGTAGTCGATGGGGTCCAAGAACTGTTTGATTATAAGCATTCTTCCAAATATCTTTCTCAATGTTCATCGGATCAAAGAAATGTTGACAGATGTGGAACAACTTGAAGGTGATTGAAAGATGAACGAATTTTTAACTTTTGTGAAATGGTCCCTTTATACAGGGGTTAGCTGTTGAGCTGCCTCTGTTTCAGTCTCTGTCAGTCATCGCGAGTTCTTCTGGGATTGTGGTCTATATTGTATATCATCTGACTTTTCTAACAGTGCTTCTCAGTTTAGATTGTACAGGATGCTAAATTGATCTTTTGGGGTCTTCGAGCACAACCCTTTCCCTAAAAATCCAACCTTTGTTTTACACACCAAAATAACTCTTTCTCATGACAGGGGTCTTTTCCATTAGTGGGACAGTGACGCAGAGTTCTCATTCAGGATAGTTTTAGTATTTCCCACGGTCTAAAAATAACCCCCATGCAGGCTGTTGATAACCAAATATAGCTGCGTTTGGGACAGAACCATTGGGGGCACGGTTCTGATTGACAAATGGTAGATAAATGTCTTTAACTATATATAGCTTGCACTGACTCAGATGCAGCTCAATTTAAAGAGAATAAAGATGAATATGCATCCAGATGTTTCATTACTTTTAACAACATTGGCATAAAAGTGTGTTAATCTGTTTTTCAGTAAATCCGCAAAAACAGTTTAGAAAACATGATGGAATGCAATGTCTTGTAATTAAATGTGAATATTTTTATTGTGAGTTAACCATGCCCTCAAGATGGTTTGCATATTTTTCGTAATTTTTACCAAATGTGTCTTACATTTATCATGCTGAAGTATGCAGACATTTTTAAGGATTAGTTTTAAATGGAATTTGTGGTGTATTCTTGCACTTAAATCATATTTCCTACCCATTGTAATTCACTCACTTTGACCCCTCTGTCAATGTTTCTTCTGTGGGGAAATCTGTTTTTATTGATCATACAGTTTTCATATTTCAGGGTATATTTCTATATTTGTATTCGGGGGGAGTGTAAATTTAATATAATTTTTGAATTTGCACTGATTACATAAGTGGAACACAGCAGCATCCGTTCATTCATCCAGAAATACCCGCAGGTGCATAATGCTAAATTAGACATAAAAAATAATGAGTGTTTTTTGTTAAATATGTTTTATAAAGTATTAAACTACAGATTTCGGTATTGTTTTGGTGACAGACCTGCGTTTAAACAATTTCTGCTATCCAATTACTTATCAAATGGATCCAAGATTGACTGTCTGGCAAGGTCGCCCCTGCTGGTGAATCCTGTAATTACATCTTATGTCAAAAACATTTACTACTGTCATAAGTTGCTGTATATTATGACAAACTGACATCATTTATTATTATTTTAGAATTTTTTTAAAGGACACAAAGTTTAAAATGTATTATTATTATTGTTTTACACTGCTGACAGTCTCTAAGTAAAGGGCTTGGAACTGTGCATTCTTGTTGTACCATCCGCCAATCAAAAACTATCATTTCCAGCATATCCAGACTGGATTTTCAAGTGAAGTGATTGGGTTAAAAACCCACTGAAGGATGTTTATCATTATTATTATTATTTATTGTGTACTGAAATACTAATGCATACCGTCTGCACTCTGGTTATATTGTGTTGCTCTGAACGGAAGCTGAATTGATCTGTTCAAAAATACTTATGCTTATAAAAATAGTGTTTAAAACTACATACATACGTAAAGCAAACAAACATCCTATTTTCTAAATAACTAATGTTGGCTGTTATTTTAAATGTTGACAGGGCAGTCGTGAGGGACATGGCATCAACGGCCTGTGCTTCTATAGGGACAAGCTTGACTCTTATTTTAGGATGAGCGTCCAGCAATACTTCTAAGCAGGAAATAGCAGTGCTTAACATAGACCCATCTCGGCAAATAAGTGCAAAAGATTTTTCAAGTCATTTTTTTTGTCAATATGACTACGATGTCCATTACTGTGCACGGCTTCTATAAATATGACTCATGTAAGTTTGACGTCTAATCTTCTAAATAAACCTTAATTGAATCTTCAAAATCTATCAGACAGTGATGTCACTGATCTACACAGGGAACATTTATAATATTTTAAGTTTTTATCAATCACATTGTTCAAACACTGTTAAACTATTTTTTTATATGCACCTGGCTGTCAATAACAATTCACATCTATTATGGGGAAAAACTGAGATTTTTAACAGGGAAAATACAGGAACAAAAGCAACCCGGCCTTTCTGGGCTGTGGTAGGCCTCCATTGATTATTTGCTCAATCATTTTTGCACTTTTTTAATTTTAGCATTTTCAACAAACCTAAAACTGTTTTCAATGTACAGTAACACGGTTGACGTTGCATGTTTCGAAAGGGAATCGTCCCCCAAACATTTTTGTTACAATTTAGGCACAATAAAACGTCTTTTACGGGTGGAAAGTTGCATTTCTCCATTTGTATCTTTTGGTTTGGATTCTGTGAAGACTAAGCTGCTTATTATTGTGTCAAAATAGTTATTGTATCAAAGCAAGTAAACAAAATTGTAAACAAGTTATTTTCTCATATCATATTTTGTCAGACAAATGCTTTTCTCTCAGATTTCGATCCTTGTTTTAATTTTAAATAGTGCACAGATAAATGAATTCTTTGTGATATCATTTATTCCAGTAACATGCCAATTTCTATTAATAAAAAATATTCTCATTGAAATAGATTCTTCATATAAACTAATAAACAGTGGCATGTTGAATTATAATGGTTATTTTGTCCTTTGTAGTTCCAAACTTTGATTTAATTTTCCCAGAAAAAATGCAGACAGACACATGGCCAAAAATCTAATTTATCCTCTTGGCCTGTAATCTGAAGACATGTTGATGAAAAACAGTACTTATTTATAACTGGTTATATTACAAACAAGAAATGGGCCAAACATGAATGTTTTGTGTTTTATCAAAATACATCCAAATACCATTTGCCATTCACTGTAATGAACTGTAATCTATTACATTTAGAGACATAGCATGAAGAACACAAGATGCCCGCTGTTATGTCTGGATTTTATTCTAACGTAAATCCCTCTAACCTTTGCCCAAATTTTTTTTTTAATGAAGTGGACCTGGAACTTCATACAGTATATACATTATTAATTGTGAACAGTATTATTAGTATTGACTGTGAATTTTGTTTGGTCTGGTGAACATCAGCGTAGGCCTTGCTGGATCCGAACATCAACTAATCTAAGATGGAAACATTGCTCATTGGAAACTGGATATAAAGGCATAGCACTCTAAAATGGATATAAACAAATCTAAGACAGAATTGGATAGACTCTGGATTATATAACCAAACTGGAAAAAACAAATGAGGAAAATAAACAACTTGGTGGATGGGTTTGCTGATACAAACTGAGAATCAGAGACACAAATGAATCCTCACAAGCTCTTTAAAATGGGCTGGCACAAAAAGGAGACTGAACATGTTCTTGGCCAGTACAGAGGTTCACTCAGAAAAAAATTCTTGACTCTTGTGCTTTAGGGATAAACAAACTTCTCCTAAATCATATTTTCCGCCAGGACAGAAAAACATTCGCAATGATCACTTCGATGGATGAACCTTAATATAAGATGTAATAGTTGTAGAAATAGAATTCCTTCAACAACAACCGACTTGCTTTGGTTTCCACGTGAATTGTGGTGTTTTCATACTATTTCAAACTCATGAATCATATTATTTACTTTTACAAAAACATTGTATAAATTTAGTTTTGAACAAAAAAAAATTAGAAAATTGACACTATACGATCTGTCGAGTTAATATAAAACATCCCTGCTCGGGTCAGTTGATACCTGAAGGGGCGTCCAGGATTTCTGTGGTTAAAAAGTTCACCAAAGCTATTTTCCTGACCCTCAAATGGGCGAATTTGTGCTAAAGAATTTACAATAAGTCTTTGAAAACAGCTTCTTTCCACAACTTCAAAACACAATCTTCCAGAGGAGTCTGGACAGGCTCGAGATTCCACTTTCGATGACTTTCTAGACATGCTACAGACGGTTTCTGGTTCACCAATGTCATTTGGAGGCTAGACTCTGGGTAATTTACATCCCTCTGAGAATATTTTGACTTTGAATGAGCCATTTTGTAAGTCTCCTGCTTACATGCGAAACCATAAAGCCACAACAAGTGAAATGGTTTGTTTTTCTGCTCTACGTTTGTTTTTTGCATGCTGGCTTTATTCTGGAGAATTGTGACCATGAATAACGTTGAAGTCAAACATCATTTCCTGTGTTTGTCGCAGGTGGGATCTTACCTCATAGCCCATTTCAAATTCCTTTGACGTACTTTCACGCCGTCCTGATCCGTCAAAAAGGTTTATAGAGCGATTGTCTGTATAATAATGAAATGATATCACATATGGGACCGGGTCCACGGAGTTTGATGTATGGGCACCTGTGAATTCTCACTTGACTCTGGACAGCTGCGTTACCCTTTAAGCGTCACAATGACGGATTGGAGAAGCTATGCCAGGGAAGAAATAAATGCCTCTGGTAACCTTGAGCAGTGGCGTGCGTCAGAGATTCAACCCGACATTTCACTTGGCCACTGTGTGGCATTACTGTTTGAATTTCGTGATGGAACATGAATCACAATGATTTTAATAAACTTGGTTTCAATTGTGATTCCAATTTACAATTCTACAATTCTAAGCTTTTATTGGTAAATAAATTCATTTGATCCCATCTTTCTCATCACAGTCAATTCAAAACACATATTTTACTTTTTACAGAAATAACTTGTACTGTTAGATGTTGGCGGACATTGGAGTCCAATAAGGAAACTGAAAATCTGAACTGAAAATATTATGAAAAATTCTTAATTCTTTGTTTTTAATTCTCAACCTAACCTAGACTGTTAAATGCGGTAATTTTACAGATTTCTTTCACGTTTCTTGAGTGCGCATGTAAAATTACAGAAATGTACTACAAATATACACGTTTAGAGTAAAATAACTTGAAGAGCATGTGATTTTGACCCAAAAAAGTTTTAAACGTTTTTTCTTTCAGGCAGAATATTACCGTTTTTTACTGTATTTTTACGGTGTATAGCCATGCCACACAGAATATTGTTTATTCATTTAAGGCAATTTACTCATGTGCATTTGCGATACTAAGTATATACAATATTGTTATAGGAATGAAAAGGTCATGGGTTCGATTCAGGAACCGATTCCAATACAAAAGGTACACGTTTAATGTGTCCAAAGAAAGCACCTGCTGACTGCATCAGTGCTGGCCGCGGTCCATGCTGTCTCACATACCCTCAGCACACCTGACGCTTGTCTCTGCATGTTTGTTAATGAGGCTTTTGTGCCACCGATGCAGGTCTGGTCTCCTTTCACAACACTGGACTGATTCCCTGAATGTATTTCTGGTGCTTTTGTCTGAATCATTAGAATCTGAATAGCAACACTTGTGCTGTTACGTATTGTTTGTATATTAATTGATCCCTGTGGAATATTTCTGGCATTTGACAGTGGACCCATATTGTTTTTCTAAACAATGGGTTAATATTCATGGTATCATATTAGTGGTGTGGAGGGAGGACTTGTGCACCTGTGTCACTGTGGGGAAGAGGGAACAGATTTCAGGCCTATGACAACATATTGCTATAAATAAACTTCACAACAATTTGTTATTTTTAACTCATTTAATTCGATTCTTCGGCTAATTAAATGACAAAATTGTCACAAAAATCCAATGATTGATTGTTAAATAGTTATAATCCTAAATAAATACTTCTGTGGAAAACCACTGTTTGACTTTGGGGTGAAAAAATGCAGCGTTTCCAGTTGACAACAACACTATTAAACACAGCTCAATTGCTCATGCGACAGTAAAGGCCTTCGACCACAGAACTTGCGTGTTACTGGCAACAAAATGCAATAAAATTGTATTCTTGGTTCGTTTTTTGTACACACTCTTTTAATGCTATTTAGCGTAGTTAATTTCGTCCAAGGTTAACCTCATTCCTTTTACTATTATTGTGCTTTTTAAACAACATTACACTCATTGGCCGCTTGGTTATATTGTCTAATAAAACAAAATGTTTAATATAGTTTGACATGTCCAGGCAATGATACAAGCAACCTTAAATAGCTTTCAGTCATGTTTTTGTTGGACACGGTAGTTGGACGCTAGCTGTAATGTGTTATCCCCGAGTACTTCATACCAACTTAAATTTTCAGTTTTTGTCATTTACACAAAAATTAAAGTAATTTGTAACATAATGTATATGGTTTAGGTTACTTGCTAAAAATGTTAAAACTGTGTTTGTGAGGAAAAATAGCAGCTAGCATGTGCTGCTAATGATTGAAGTGCATAAAATACAAATACAAAAGTGTGCAAATAAATACAATAACGTAGTTTATTTATTTGTTTAATAGTAATAAAACTTTTTTTATTTTAAAGTGACATTTCTTGGATTCATTGAGTTTGCTGCAAAGTATTCAGGGTTTGCTTTATCCAAAAGGATGATTTATGTAATACTGTTTTAGGATTCAACCAAAGAGGGTTTTGGCACCTTGACCTGGACGTCTGTTATAATATTTAGATTACCCTGCACTAAATACTCCGACTACCTGAAAGAGGCAACTTAGAGTTGGCTCTCAACCATTGATGTGAGTATGGGGTGGAAATGTCGGTTCAAATCAGGTCAGACAAGGGTTGAGTTCATAGGTGCTCATTCAATGGTTGGAGGTCCAGTTCAATATGAGTTTGCCTTGGACTATATACTGTCATCATTGGGTTTTGAGAACTGAGCCTCAGGGGACTGTCTCTATGATTTGGATAAAGTGCATCTGTTAAATGCCAAATAGCCAACACAAACTTCATGAGAATGAGAAAGTTTCCAAATTTGGATCACATCAGGATCCTGAGGGGATACATTTGATTTACATTCTTATGAACCCAGGGACTCAAGCACATGACCCATGTTCAAGTTAAATGGATACAGAATAAATGATAAAAAAAAATGGTAACACTTGTTAAGAGTTAGTTAATGCATTGGCCAACATGAACTAACAGTGAACAACACTTCTACAGCATTTATTAATCTTAGTTCATGTTCATTTCTGCATTAACTAATGCAGTTTTCAAATCAAACTGTGGTTCTTAAAATGAGGTGATGCACCATATTACATCAGTGGCTGTACTGACATTAAGTAACTTCAACAAAGATGAATAAATGTAAATGAACTGTATTTAGTTCATGTTATTATATGCATTTACTACTGTTAACATATAGCACCTTATCGTAAAGTGTCACCAATAAAATAAAATAAAAAATAATAGAATACAGTGCTAAGAGGAATAATAAAACTGTTGAAGAAGGATTTAGTTTACCACAAGACAAAACTGTAAAACTTTGCTGTAATTTCTTAGCAGGTGTGCCAGTAACTAAGTGTAGATTGAATGTACAATTTTGTTTTAAGCATAAACTTACCAAGTTCATACATTTTTCTTTCATAAAACAAGACTAGATATCTTGGGTCACTTTTATGGTTATGTTAATGTATCGTTATTTAAGAAGTATAAAATATTATAACAGAAAACAAGAGAAAAATGCTTTGGAAGAATGTCTTTTTTTGCCATATTGCTGTGCTTCTCTTAATGCTCATTTTCAATTTCAAAAGTCAAAGTGTTTTAAAGTAATTGAGTGCAAAAAATGAAATCATACATTCATGAATCATCTACAGTAATAGGTCAAAGGTAATGTTTTTTTTTCTGATAGCATTTCATTGTTGGACTCATTGTTTCTCAACTAGTGGAGAATAGTGGTATCAACGGAAAGGTTATGGGTTTGATTACCAGAGAATTCATGTATCGATACTATTTAAAACGTATCTCAATGAGAATTTAATTCACTGTGAATAAAAATATAATTCCGGCTGGTCTTATTATCAGTATTTTATTATTATTATTATCAGTATCTGTACCCTTGGAAACACTGATGAATTCTGATGTCTTATGCAACACCCACATGTTACTTCTATGGTTACTACTTAAAACAATCCTGTTAAGAATAGGCTGAATCCAAACATATGCACATGTTGAGACAGGGATAATGGAAAAACTAAGTCAATCTGTTCCTACATGTGTTTTAAGCCAAAGACATTAATCAAACTTGAATGAGTCAAAAACACAACAGTACAAAAAAAGCAGTGGGACAATCTTCCATAAGGTTCCCAGGCATATAAAATTGAATCTTTTCCAAAAGGACATGAGAGTTTTGTCAGGCTGGGTTCATGGGTCATGCATTCAAATGTGTGTTAGTAGTGTGCACCTGCATGTGTGGTAAAACTTTTTTTTTCTACATGGTACCAAACACGAACGAACAAATACACTGATCACTATATTAGGAGTGCCAATATTGAGCAATATAAAATGTAATTTTCATGAATTAAATAATAATAAAGTTCAAAGATAAAAAGATTGTCAAATAAAGGCTTTAAAGACTACAGCACAGTGTCCTATTGTGTCATGAACTGGGGATTTCTTTCCACCTCAGTAATGTTTTCCCACCTCAAGCTCAAAGTACCAGGCTGATGTAAAAGTGTATACATAATACTGATAAAGAGAGACCTAAATCTGTTTCAACAACATGATGTTATATTACAGGTACAAATCTTAGACATGTAAGTCTAGAATATTTCTAAGTCTGAGCATCTTGAGACGTTTGAGACTCTTTTTCAAATATATGCACGTGTTAACACATCGAAGAAGCAATCTAATAACCGTAGGCAGAATGTTGACTTGAGGTCAGTTAAAACAGAAATTCAGACTTAAAGACCCTCAACAAAAGACCCTCGATAACACCTGAATCTTCCCTGAATTGTGGTTTCAGCACAACGTACAAGATTGCACCTGTCACACCACACTGCGGGTGTCCTAATAGGCCTCTGTGCTTTCTCAAGATACAGCAGCTCTCTTTGGATGTCTCACTATAAGCTGGGAACAAGATGACTGGGGCGGGAATTCAGTAAGCAAGGTGGGAAATGCAAACAATGATGGCTATGCTGTCTCAGATATGGGACAAAGGAGCATTGAGTGGTTTTGCTGGATTTAAAATCCTCTCTTGACTCAGAGTGTTGAAAAGGAGTATGACTCTGAAACATGAGTCATTCATGACAGTGTTAAGTAGGGAATTATTACTAATCGCCCAGGTCATGACCCTCACAGATGATTATACTGCAGAGAGATAATTAGATAGACACAGTCTTAAAAAAGTGCTTTTAAGGTTCTTCTCAGCGATGCCATAGGAGAACCATTTTTGGTACTTTTTCATATCTGAAGGATATGAAAGGTTCTTTATGGAACCAAAAGGTTCCTCCATGGCATAGAAGAACCCCCTTAAGCACCTTTTTTTAAGAGTGTAGATAGATCACTTGTAATGTAGTTTTAAACTTGTGTTCCTAAAGGTCCAATGTATAATTCTTTTGGAGGATCTATTGACAGAAATGGTATATAATATACATCACTATATCTGCAGAGGTGTACAAAGACTTTACATATTGAAGCGTTATGTTTTTATTATCTTAGAATGAGATATAATTTGCTGTGTTGTTCCTACGGTAGCCCTAAATGGACAAACTGCTCTACAGAGTGCGTTTCGTAAATAAGTAGTGTTGGGTGTAACTAGTTACTAAGTAATAAGCTACTGCACCCTTGAAAAAGTAAAGTAATGGATTACTCTTATTTTTTAATGTAATTTAATTACAGTTACTTCTGATGTAATTGAACTAAATACTGTGCAATATATTCAATAGTGGAAATGACTTTAAAATTATAAGTCTAACTTTAAATTGTATGCTTTAATGTATCCTTCTCACATTTGTATACTTTGGTCAGTTAATAAGAATTATTTATGTAGCTTTTTATTATTTATTTGAATTAATTAAATAAGCCGTTCCATGTCTATCCTTGAATCAGTACTAATCAAGGATGATAAAAGATATAGAAAGTAATTATTAATAAGTAATTAAATACTTTTTGGAGTGAGTAATTTCTAAAGTAATCTAATAACTCTATTGAATATGTAATTAGTAACTTGTAGTTAATTATTTTTTCAGAGTTACTTACCCAACACTTTGGCAAAGAAGCAAAAATGTGAAAACATCCTTGTCCTGTGTCAGCCACCGTAGTGCTACGAAATGAAGGGGGGGGGTGAGCCATTGCTTGCAATTCGAAATCCTCATAGCTAGATGCCGCTAAATTTTATACACTGGACCTTTAAGAACATTTATGGGAAGTTGATAAAAACTAGACTGAAAGAATATTTATTTAGTTCAAAAGATGTGTACTAATAGCACGCTTGAATAAACTTCTTAGCCAGACGCTTTCCTCTTATACATTGTTTCAGAAAATGTGAATAAAGTCTGTAAAATTCTTCTAGGGAAGTTCATGAGAACTTCACTGGGCACCTTATCCTGAGGAAGTTCCCCTGTGTAATATTCATCTATGTGAAGCAGAGGTTGTACTTCAGGACACTGTGTGAGCCCGGCGTGTGACGCTAGTCTGGTCACTGGTGAATTCCTCAAATGTTGCCTTGAAACCACGGACCATAATCATTTAACGTGCAAAGCCCCAGTTCAAAACAACCCAAGGCAGAAGTTAAATGCTCAGCCTTCGTAAATCACGAAAACTCAAGGCCACGCTAACTGTCTGCGGTCTCTTATGTTTTACATGCAAACTGTCCCACTTGTAAACAAACGCATGCATCGGAAGAAGCTGTTTTCAGTACACTGGGATAAATTCCAGTCAAGATAAAGGCTTACCGGTAGGTGAGAGATTTATTCAAATATTAACTCATTATTTGGCAAACTGTCCCTGTGAGTAAGTTTGCACAGTGTCTGTTGAGGGACGAAGGCAAATATAGGACTTTCATGCTGGCAGTTTGTCACAGACTGGGTAAATATCTAAACTGTGGCCTGTATGTGCTTTTGTTCTATTAACTAATAAAAGACATTCACCACCATTCAATCAAAATAAGAGTTTTAAATAAACTATTGCAATGTGGTTGGTACTTAATACGTTTTAGAGCAAGAAATCTTGAACCCCATATTCGGTATCAGAGAATTTCAGCCCGGTATAAGACACATGTGTGACATGGCCATTCCGTGCGAAACAAACATTGAGTGCTCATGCTGACAACAACCAGTTCAGATTTTCAACATTGCGTCACAAGTGATATTAAAAGAGACTCATTGTTGCTTTCAGTCATGTGCTGCAAAGCAAACATGAGTCATTCAATTAGGTTTCTTTCTTTAAACTCCAGTGAGATATTGACTGTTTTCAGCCTGATCTCTTGGGAATTCTTAACTATTTTATGAATATTTTTACTATTTACTACACAGTACGTTTCGAAAATATGTTGTCTCCTTCGGCATAGAAGCGAAAACGTGATCACATCTTTGTCCTAAGAGAGCCGCCGTAGTGCTTCGAAATAAAGGGAGGAGAGGAGGAGTGAGCCGTTGGTTGCAATTCGCAACCACACCGCTACATGCCGCTAAATGCTACATTGCTCCTTTAAATGTTTTGTGAATAATGCCAAATATCTATCAAAATATGTCCCTGTTAAATTTTACCTGACACGCTAGAAGAAAACTTTGATATTGCTTAAGTAAAAGAGCTTGTTCTGTATCGTGAATGAACCATGGCTGATTAAAGCAACCCTTTAAGCTGTGGTTTATTTACAATAAAACACTAGTCTCGGGTACCTTTCATAAGATGGTTACCAATAATAACAATATTAGTATTAGGTAGCAGTCATAGATTTGCGTTATGGTAAGTAAGTCAGGATCTTGAAGGAATTTTATAAAGGAATTAAAGCCTGTTTTGGCGACCATTAAGCTAAGGTAGGAAGTTTTGAAGTGACTGGCATTAGCAAACTATCCCTTGCTTCACTTCCCTTCCAAAGAAACATATTTTCTGAAACGTCACAGTCTGCAAACACAACACTTTTAAATTACCTCATATCTCATTCACCCATGACACAACATTACAGAACAAAGCACGTAACATTACAACAATAATAAACTTGAAAATTGAACACGCTGATGACTTATAATGCCTTTGTGTTTTTGTATTGAATTGTATTAAATATAAGTCTGTAAACTTTATTACAGTGATGACAGTCACCATCGACAACAATAGAAATGACATTCAGCAATATTGTATTGTTGATTTACTTATTTTAACATATCATTCAAATAAAAAATCTGATGTGGGAACACATTTCAGACCCAGTGGATTTTAACGAAGATAACATTTTAATCTTGCCTGATTTTATCAAAACATTGAAAACAATGAAAGGAGATTACCAAGCATGTGGGTGCCAATTTTCTTTTCACAGTTATGTTGAAATTGGAAAGGGTTTGAGCTGTACTTATAAACAACATTCTCATTCCTCACAGCTCCTAAGAACGTTCAAGCTTTTCTGGAGCTTAAGCCATTTGAAATTCAGCCTCCATGTGTGTGTATGTTCTTAGCTGTGGTTCTCACAATAACCGAAACAGGTTACTAAGGATGCAAACTGAGCCACCAAAATTTCCCTCCCTTAGAAACTCATCTGGCCCGAACCCAAAACCAATAAATCTGAGCTGAGTAAAAGAGAGCCAACAGAGAACAATGCAGCTGCTTTAACCAGCTATGGATAAGGAGGACGTCAACAAGCTTTCTTGTATTGAATTAGGGCCCCAAGGAAGAAAATGAAGTCCGTCCAGGAGTCCCACATGCCGAGACAGGAAGTACTTTCAATTCAGGTCAACAACGACCGGACGAGACCTCCACATGGACTTCAGCACTTGCTCGTCTGGCCTGCTGGCGTGCCTGTGGAAAAACATGTCTCTGCAGAGCAAGGTGTGCGATAGGCTATTGCTATAAGTCAGTAAGGGCAATCCCATAAATATGTTAGCAAGTACGGGAAGCGACAGATGCGAGAACACAGACCTCTCCGAAGGCCTTCACGAGATGAGTTCCAGATCCCTGTGGCGGTTTTATGGCGACCAAATTGCAGTTTGCGTTCGGGCATTGTGTCGTCCCATCATCTGGGCTGAAGAGTTAGCATGCCGCGGCAGTGGGCGTGTTGCGCGTTTGTTGATGGCGGTTTGTGGTTTGACTTAAACGGCTGCTCGTGAACAGGCCTTGTTATTGTTTTTATGGTTACTGTAAAAGGCCCGGGCACTTACAGCAGAAAAACAGGATGAGAATGAACAATGATTGAAAAGTTATTACAAGCGTCTGCAAAATAGCACGAAAATGCCAAAACAAATTATTATAAACCGTTTCAAACTGGCATTCTGCAGAAATCACATAAATGCCATTTACTGAACGCAGAGTCTGAGTTTATTGCAGATCTGAATATGAAGGTTTACCAGAGCTGTAGCATATAAAGTGCATTTTTGCAAATAATGCAAATAATAAATCCACACTTTCTTTACCTTCATTTTAAACTTTTTACAATTGTATTTATACAAACTGACATTGACAAATCTTTGTTCGGCTGATCGGTGTGATGCGCAAACTCTCGATGATCATGTCGTCGTTTGTTCCTGGCTGCTTTTCCATTCGACTCATTTTTCTCAGGCAGATCCTATGAAGCTAATACACATGCTGGGAAAACATTTGGGTGAATCTAAATGATAATCAATTTGTTGGGAAGCGGTTCCGTACTTGGGAGAGGCAATAATATTAACATTATCCAGCAGCGTTGCTAGACCTAAACCCCTACTAGGGCACAGACCCACATTTCTTTTTCTATCACTTGCTATACAATGCACTATACAAACTTCCCTTAAATAAGCCACTGTTCCTACAGTTTAACAATAGCCAACTAGGGAAGTTAAACATTTATGTCTTTTAAAAATATTTAAGTATCTTCAACATCCTAAACAAACTTTGTTAATATGTTTGCATTCACTTTATGGAAAACAATGAACATCTGAACTCATATATATGAGTTCATTGTATATCATTATACAATGATAACAATGGATAATTACATTTTTTCAATAATTTACATTTACAATATTTCAAGAAACTAGTCGTTTTATGGATCCATCAACTAATATAAAGAACAAATATCATCTTAAAAAAACATTTTCTGGTTTTACAGACAAGTCCAAACAAAGCTGGTTCATTTTTCGAACCAACTGTACTGCATTAAACTTCACTGCCTATTACAACACATAGTTATCTCAGCCATAGTCACTGCCAACTGTTATGTAATGTGCTAAACTATAGCTAGTAAATTAAATATTAATTTAATTTCTGAAAGTACATAACCCAACTATATGAAAGAAAAGTATTTCATGAGACATATTCCTCTAATACGTGAGACATGGCTGGGGATGTACAAAAGCAATAAGCGTCAGCCAATCAGAATCACGGACCAGAATTGACAATTTTATAAAGTAATTTGTTTACCTCGCTCAAAATCTTCTTTCTGCTTCCATTTCCCTGCTTTGCACAAACAAATTCTGCTGTCTATCTACAGGGCTATTAATGAAAGAGTCAAAATAAGATATTTTTAGAAACTTACTTTAGTTTCGTCATGTTTTCATAGCATGCCTCACTGACAAATAATGTAAATTGTTAAAACTTTAACTTGAAATTTATACTGGGGCAAAGGAGATTTATACTGGGGCATGTTTCCCAGTAAAAGGGATCTTGCTACTCCCCTGCCATTGTCATACTATGGGATACCATCGTTAAAATACAATCCCTCGGTTTCGAAACCCTTATTTAAAGTCATATCACTCCTTTCCTATTAGTGTGGCTCCTGTAAAAAAGGAGGCCGGATTGTCTTTGTTTGGTGATTTGGACATTTCAACACATAATTACATCAGTGCAGAGTGAGATAGAATTGCGACATGCCTGCCAAAAGAAGCTATCAAATGTGCTGTTGTGTTGTTGACTTATTAACACACTTCAAGTCAAGGTTTGGTTTAGTGTTGCAGTATATCATTGGCCTCTGGAATGCACACAGACAGATCTTTATTACTGACCTCCGGTGATAAATTCATCATGTCATTTAAATTCAAGACCTGAGACATGCTGATACACCTGTCTCACGTTTATCGCTTTCACTGTCCTCATTTTGACCAATATTTTTGTTACATTGGAGGCCTGAAGGAAAGGACCAGGATGTAATGCTTGTTTTTTTCTGTACACAAATATGCCATCTGGGCTATGGAGTTCAGGGTTACATTTGAAAGCAGATGAACCTCTTGGACTAGGCGCAATTACGTATTCTGGTTATGCAACAATTTCTCTATAATATATTTAGTTCATTGCATGCATATTTTTAAAATTTTTCTGTATTCAATTTGACAGATCATTATTTAATAGATAATACATGAAATACAAGTTTAATATTTAAAATTCTTTAACTGTTGGCTAGAATTTTTTGCAGGGGCCCAAGGGAAATATAATATGGGGGGGACAATGCTCTCCCTGTCCCCCCCAGTTATTCCTGTGGGCTCTTTTTTCTGTGGAAAACGGTTTTGTCAATTGTGTAACAATGTGTAACAATCCTCTGCATGTCATTTCTTAAATTGCATATCGTTTTCTAATAATTGATCCCATCAAAGTAACTTTAATATGACCATCACAAACAAAACATATTTACAAATGTAAACATTTCTTTCTTTTGCAGTTTCTTGTTTAAATGTATTACTGCATAATGCTTTTTTTGTATGTCATTGCTAGCTTATAGGTTTGCTGAGGTAGGCCTTGGGCTTCCAAGTGACGCTATCCAGCCGCACATATCAGCTTTCCATGAAATGTTTATTACAAGGTGAACCAACAATACCTTCTGAACATCAGAGAACAGCAGTGCGTCAGAAACATGACAGTATTGTTTTTGAACGTAGAATAAAATAACAACATCAAATTTAAGAAAGAGCTTTCTCATTCTCTCTTGACTTGTTTAGCAGCTGAGCTTATTTTTTAGATGTGAATAAAGAAATCAGGATATATTGCCAACTTAATTCCAGAGCCATGGAGAGAGAGAGTTGTGTCGACTGGGCTGACTGCAATGGAACAGTTTTTTATAACAGCAATGGCAGTTCATGGAGGCTGCTAATAGTTTCCGGAAGTTACTAGTTACGCATGGAGCTGGGGCTTTACAGACCAACTGAGGTAAACTTTCAACCCATTTTAAGACGCAAGTCATTTAATGAAAAAATTATAGAAATAACGCATTTAAAGAGAAAAAATAACTTCCTGCAACTAAAACTCTTTCTCTGAATGGCTCTGGTTAATTCATACCCCTATTGCCCGAATTAGCACCAAGCAAATTGGTGCAGTACTTTAACTGCGAACTTTAACTTTAAAGTAGACTTTAAAAGCGATTTTCCGATGAAACTTCCCATAAGGACGTGCTTTTATTTGACTCCTAAAATCTATTTTCAAACAGTTTCCAAATGGAAAACTTTGTCATGCACCTATTTAGGTGTCTGAAGTGAACCATTAATATTTCTCTAAGCATGCTTTGCCCAACCCTGTGACTTTCCCAATGCTTTGAGCAGAAACATCTAAATAGCATTAACAACAGCTACAATTGTGACCCTGGACCACAAAACCAGCCATAGGTTTTTAGGTTAGTACAATATTTGGACGAGATGAAACTAGTTGAAAATCTGGAATCTGAGGATACAAAAATCTAAATATTGAGAAAATTGTCTTTAAAGTTGTCCATTAGATGCCCTTTAGCAGGCCGTTGCTTAGAAGAAACATGTTTGTTTTAGCGCTCTCCATTGGCTTGCCGCTGTAATGATGTTGTGGAGAGTAAATGAACCCCAAAGATGAAATTCAAAAGTTTACAAAGATACAAAACTTGAGTGGGTTATTCCCAAAGAACAGGCATCAGTGAGTGAAGTCTGTAGGCCTGTTTCCCTCCATTTTTGTTAGCGATTCTTTAAGCGAAGTTTTAATATATTTACATTAGGAAATTGACAAAATATCTTCCATGGAACTTGATCTTTACTTAATATCCTAATGATTGGCATAAGAGAAAAATGTATCATTTTGACCCATACAATGTATTATTAGCTGTTTCTACAAATACACCCATGCTACTTAAGACTGGTTTGTGGTCCAGGGTCACCATTTAACAACCCGTGTGTACAAAATAATGAGGATAAATTATGTGTCAGCAGTAAGTCACACACATTCTTCAGCTGTGAATTACTATAATCAGCAAGTGTGAGGTGCTCTGTAATATTACACCTGTTTACATAATGTAAACACATCAAAACCACACTGCTGAATTCAAAGCCTAAAGGAGAAGAGACAAAAAATGATCAAAAATGTTGTTTGTGATGTTTCCTCAACATTTGCTATCACCCATAAAAGTTTAAAAGTTTTACGGGCCGTATTGGTTGCTGTGGTTCTCAACTAGGGGGGTGCAGAGGTGGGCCGCAATGGTTCCCCAAAACCACAACCTTTGAAACTCGGTCTCGCATGCACAGAGAAGCACGATCGCAAATTGACGGAGGGCAATATTCCGTCTGAAGACAATGTTGTCTTTACGAAATTTTAGAATAAGTGCAAATCTTTCTCTCCCGATGAGTTCAGAGTCCGCGTAAATGGGGTGGCGTGTAACTCAAGTGCCTTTTTATACCTTTCTGAACTTGGACGGCTGTTTAAAGCTGTTGACAGTGAGAATGTAAAGCAATATGCAAATGACACCACACCTCATCTGTATCATAAACTGCAAATAACCTCTCGCTCGTGTTAAAATCATGACACGCGCACCGCTCTCGTGATCTGACAGATTAATCATTTTGGAATAATGCCAAAAAACATCACAATTTTGTAATGGTTTTAATGCAACAGCTATTTGTTCACAATGTTATTTTAATAGAAACCATACATTTCTGTGACGTGATTTTATCAGCAGGCTTGTTTCCTTTAAAATCTGATCTCTTGAGATTTTTTTACTTCTTTATATATAGTTTATATATATATATACATATACAGTATATATAGATACACTATATCTAACATATTAAACACATTATCTTTTCTATCCTCAATATACAGTATGGTGGGGGGCGGATCTTTAAATGGGTTTACTGGGGCATGACCTTAAAAAGGTTGAGAAGCACTGGTTTATATTGTGTAGTGTGAGTGTGTTAGTTTATGATGCTGAGGCAAGATAACACTTTTTGTTAAAACATTCAAGGAATACGGTTGTGTTAAAACAAGTTTATAAGTTCCTAGAATTTCATTGAGCTTCAGGCTGTTTGTGGGTAACGGATCATAACATGTTTTATGAGTTAAAGGTGTGTAAGGCTCCATGACAGAAATGTAAAAAAAATACATTACTATGTGTTCATTACATAATGATGCGTTATGTTTTTTTTACATTAGAATGAGCTATTTCAATCTACTCACACCTTACAAGGAAGTGAGAATTACATTCTCCATGTTCTTTCTACATCACCCCTGGACGGACAAACTGCTCTACCGTGTGCATTTTCAAGAAATATATCTCCTTTAAACAACCTTAAGATACATTAATGTTTCAGATTGGTACTTAAGCTGTGGACTCTTCTTGTCCTGTGGACTTTATAACTTGACACACCTTCACTAGTTTCAACTGTCCACTGGTAATGTCCAACAGTGGCACAGTGACAATAAGTATTTGGACACTTTCTGGTTGTCAAATGTTAATGAAACATGTCCATAGGTAATGTGATTCACTGTCCTCGTCGCTTTAGTATGCAAGGACACCTGTATGAACTTGAGAGAAACTGGAAATTGATCTCCAAACTGCTACATAAGCCGTGCATGAAGATAATTCTGTGTGCTTACACATGCATCTCAATAAGCAATTTCTCACTTTCAAGACTCTTTTGTTTCTGTAGGTCAACTGGTGCAGCATTGCGGTGCTAATCCCAGGGAATGTAGGCCTTTGGGAGAAAATGTAAATTTAAATGTTTTTGAAGGGAAATTTTGAAGATCGTCCCCATACCGTTGCCCTTCGAAGAGTTAAGCTATTAATGTGCAAACTCTAAAGGGAAAAACGCAATTGTATCTCTTAATGTGTCCGTTTAACATTCACTTGGCAAAGAAGCAATAAAATCAATGTCATTTTCTCTTTATTTGAAGCAACGTTTTGGTGGTTGTGGTGCCGCCTTTCCAAAGGGCCCTTTGGAGGGTGATATATATCACATTGGGAACGCACGGTTAAATTGAGTGATGCGCACATGACACAAGTAGACCATTGTCCTCCACTATATTAACCGGCCTACATGTTGAAGCCACCCATTAGCTATCGCTGTGAGTCTATTGCTTGTGGAGTTGTCCATCTGTCTCCGCTGTAAACTATCTATGGGGGAGAGCTCTCTGCATCAATTGCATGCCATCAGTAATCTCGTGTCAAAAAAATGTGTGCCATTTAAAGGAAATTGCGTTATTGACGCGATTATTTTGACAGCCCACAGTTTCTATTTTTTTTAAATAAAATAAAATATTGCCCTTAAAATGATTGGAAAACTTAAACTAAATAAAATATTGAAAGAAACTGAAAAAGTTACAAGCACCAAAATAAATGCAGCATCACTAAATATGTAATATTTGTAATCAAAATTAACCAGACTATATGAAATATCTTCAATACTTTTCTAATATTAATGCTTGTTTTGTCTTATCTCCAATTATCAATTATTCCAAGTCATTTTGGAAGTTTGTTAAAGTCCCCGGCCACCTAGCTGAGAAACAATGAATTATGAAACACATGTTACCACTAATTTAAAATGACGATTCATAATTTTATAATTTGTCAGATTGGTGGCTAATTTTATGAACTTATGTATCTAAATATTAACTCGTACAATCTTATTTCATGTGAACTTGCATGATGTGCTTTCACGAGGGCAGGGTTGTGTTTAGGTGGTGAACATTCATGCTTGCTTTAATTATTATAATTCTACATTTTTGTGTGATTCAAATCGTACACATCCTTATGAAATTTCAACCATTTTTGTAAAATGTTACAAGTTCATTTGAGGTCAGGCACAAACGCCCCTCTCCGCGTCACTCCAAACAGACACAACTGGTGTTACAGAAACTTTAATAAAAACACACCCTCCCTTGTTGTCATGAAAGAAGAAATCATCGGAAAGACGTCCTTCATTTACCCATCATGCTCTAGTTTGTCACGTATCAGAAATGAAGCCATCTTCTTGCCCATGTGTTTTTTCAAACATGCACGCTGAGGGTAAATTTCCACAGCTGATAAGACTTGTAACACGTGTCGACTCGTTCCTGTCTGGTGTCGTGTCGCTGGAGCGACCTTGTCTTACCTAATGAGGAAATCCTCTCAGGGAGATTATAGGACACTAGACGTGATTCACCAGTCCCGTCACCGCCAATATTAACATTCACCTGTTAAAACAGGCTTACTAAGAACCAAACGGTATTGCGTGACTATGCAAGATGAAGTAAACTCCAGATAGCATCGAGCAGTGCTTTTCAGTGCATTGAAATAATGAAGTCACACTTATTTTATTCTATGTGGCGTTTTTTGAAAAGTCTAAAGTTTCATCTTATTACGGATATCTTTCACTAGCTATTCTTGTCCTGGTTGTGAATTGGTGAATGCTATAGACTTCGACCATTTATTCTGATATTGGCCTACTGACACACAAGTGTCAGCTGACCAGATATGATGATGATCGATTGCGAGTCTTTAAACCTTATGAATGATCTTCAGACAGATAGGGTGGAGGTTGGGTAATGATTAAGGCTCTGTTAACACATAGGTTACAGGTTCAATCCCATGCAAATAAAACCCAGGAACTGTTAATCCTGCGGTACCCACGTGACCATAAGATTTCTTCAAACCCCAAAATCCTTCACTATATTTAAGGTGTACTTTATTTAATAAAAAATCAGCGCAAATGGCAACTGCAAAAAATGTTTGGTGAAACTTATTTTAAAATGTATTAAATATAAAGTGTATTCTTGACATGGTTTGCCAAAAAAAATATCAAGTTTTAACCACACTGCAAATCTTTTACAATTGTTTTTACTTTTCCAAATCAATTCTTAATCTAAATGGCCTCATAAGAATATTTTTACCTTAAGGCAACTCTATTATTACCACAAGATTTATGTTTTTCTTAAGAGAAATCTAAAACAAATCCTTGTGATCCTTTTGAAAAACTTTTGTGTCCAACATTCAAGTTACATGGATTCGGAACGGCATAAGGCTGAGGATACAATGCGCAAAACAATTTCGATTTTGGATGAACAAGTACTCTAAAATTATTACAATCCAATTCAAAAGAACGTTTTTATATTTGTTGCCAATATAATACAAAACCATCTGAAAGCATACGGGACGGTAATTGAGGCTAATAAAATGAGAATATTTTTTCCTCTGGATTCAAGGGCAGACAGTGTTTGTGTCCAACACCAAATCCTGGAATCCAAGACTGACATTCTTTCCTGTTTTGGCCGTGCCGACTGGCTAAACTCTTTTTATTCTATTAGGGAGTTTGACTTTAGGCCCAGAGCTTGCTTGCTTGCTCTTGCCTAATACAAAACCAAGAACGCAGACTGCCAAAACCAATAGATCACATCCCACTGATAAGACAATTAGTGCCTCTCTCCCTGAAGACTCCCTGAAGTTTTTCTAAGAAATCTGAAGGAGGTATTGAAAATCTCTCATGCTTAAATTCTTTGGCCCCTTGCACATTTATTGCTCATGGCTTAAATTCACTCACTTGTCTTGTCTCACTTGGAACATGTCTTGAATGTTTGGTGCCTCCGATGGTTATTCTGATAATTGTCCTTTGCTTTAATAATGCCTTGTTTATTCAAGCAAAGGTGGCGGGTCTATGGAAACCTTTAATGACTATTTTCGAAAATTTTAAGGGATTCATAGCTGACTGGCCCGTTCATTTCATATGGCTGATGTATTTCAAACACAAAAATGAAAACTTGCAAATATTTGCCATATTGTGTATGATCTACATACAGAAACGGATGTCAAACGCAAAGCTTCCATTAAATGCATGGGAATAATATACAGTGCCACGAGCCTTGCAACTTGCGGAACTATTCAATGATAAACAATGGCCCAAGTTTTGCAAACTTTAGCCAAAGGTATGTTTTACTTTTTACACCTACGTGAGACTAATCAGAACTACATCCTTATGTCATCAAAGTAGTATATATATTGCATGTATTGTACGCGTAGCCTATATTGCACTAGCACATTCATGCTTTTGCAGTACTTAGTGCATCCAAAAAGTGTCAACATGTGTCTGTGTCTTTTATTACACCTTAAGACCTCCTTAACTGTTTCGTACAGACCCCTATAGGCCAGGAGAGGTACAGGTTATAAATGAAGTATTTGCTAGGCTGTGTGATCGACTGTGTGTGGACGCTCATGTACATGTAAAAAATAGAACTATACTTGCCACCTGCTGAGAGTTTTGTTGTAAACTTTGGGCATCTCTTGGGCCGGGACACTTACTCTAGGACCTTATAAGTTTTATCTATACACTGTTAGAAAAAAGGTCAACATGTACCCGTTTATCACTGGGGCAGTGCCCTTTGAAAAAGGACCTAATATATACCTTTGAGATACTAATATGCACTTTGTAGGTGAAAGTGTACTGACCCAGTGACAAAAGGAACATATTTTGTTCTATTTTTGAATGTGTTGTACTAGTTCAAAGATTAAGTGACACCTTGCACATTTTTTTACTTGAGTTTATTTTTAAGAATAGAAATGGCTAAAGGGACAGCCTTATGTGCATCACACAAGACTGAAAATCCATTGACCCCAGTATTGTCTCGCTCATTTGACCCAGTGTCATTATACTTTTATGGTGCTGTTATGGTGAACGCCTTTGTTGGTTTTGTAACTGGACAGACGTGGTCACTCTTTATTCTTTAGAGGTTTTCTACTTTTGTACTCCACAGAAACAAAATAACAGCACGCAGGTTTAAATTGACACGAGTGTGAGTAAACATGGACTGCATTTTCATTTTTTGCATAAACTGGGCCTTTAATTTGACCTTGGAGAAGGTCTAGAGGAAAATGTGTCCTATATACCATAATCATGTACATAATACAATAGTTTAGTGTTGTTTCATGAAAGATTTAATACCAATAAAAACTGTATAATGTAGAAATAATTATTTTTGTGTTTATTCATGTTGATATCGTAAGGCAGCTGTCATATAAATATATCAATTTTTAAAACCAGCTGATGAGTGCGGGACTGATTTTATGGTATCCATCTAAACTGACCACAAATAATAAAAACCAAGAGCAGCAGCACAAAGCCACAGGCAAATGATTTTGTTTTCAAAGGTTTTGGTTACATCTTGTGTAACAACACTGTAAAGTTGGGGGCAAAATGTCTTTGTTTTGACAAGCTCTCGTCTACATTGTGATCATTTTTCCTGTTTCTGGTGTTGTCTGGTTGGCATGCTGCTTCCATTTTTTTAAAGCTTATCACCCTTTCCTTTGAATCTTCAGAATTTGAGGTAAAAACGTAGATGTTACAGAAGCTATTGACATGCGGTGTATTTAGGAATGTGTTAATAAATCAGATTGGAAAGTTCATCTGGGAACCGAAAAGGAAATGGTGACTGATAATCAATAGTAAATAAAATAATAAATAGTACTAATATAAAATTTGATGCAAAATCTCCTCAATGCCATTTTGTGGAGTACTTCTGTTCTTCACAATGAGACCAGTATGTTTTTCTGGTAAACTGGTCATGTGACAACCTTTGTTCTTCCACTTCCATTTGATGACTAAAAGATGCTTATGTTGTGTGATTGAAAATGTGCTGTTGCTTAGAATAACTCTCGTGAGAAATCAGAAGCCGATATTGTCGAGGAGTGTCCATGTGCATGAGACATTATGTGAGAGGGCTTGATACAAAAACTGTGTGCTTTTGTTGTGCCATTGTGTAATTTAAATGTCATGACCATTTTTTTAGAAGAGAGAGAAAGAAAGTTATTGAGCGTTTTGCTGAGATGAATATTAATCAGCATTGCGGAAGAATCATGACTAAAACGGTATTGTGACACAGAGGTGGGGAGAAAAGGGAGTGTGGAACAAATATCATAAAATTGCTGATAAAAGGATTTTACTTGAAAAAGAGAAATGGCATCAAAAAGAGAAGTGATAAGATCATCCCAAACAATAATAATGTGTCCGAGTATCTCTGAGATGTAAGCGAATGTTCAAGAAATGTTCACCTTGTCTGAAACTCGAAACTTGAACACCTGAAAAACCAACAAAGGGATTTTCCACAACATGTTTATGTTTGGAGAGTGGTTTTGAAGTCCCTAAATGCTTCAAAATCCCCCCTGAAATTATTGTATGGGAATTCCTTTTTTTTTACGTGGTGACTTATTCGTATGAATTTGTACATCTTGAATCGGACAAAAACATATGATTACTAAAATAAAAGCAATACTGATCCCCCCACCCCTGACCCAACCCCTAAACATATAACGTCATTGGCACAGATAAAGCAAATCGTACGAATAAGATCGGACGTATTCGTACAAAATTCGCCAAAATTAACCACCTCAACGTTTTTACCATGAGATTGTATTTCAGTTAATGATCTTATGGAAAACTTCAGGCAGTGATCTGATTGGACATATATCTGTGAGTCATTAATACTTTTGATAGATTTTTTGTATCAAAACAAAGATGAAATTGAAAATACACAAGTTGAAAGTACATTTGGTCAATGCTTACAGCATAGTATACGTATAGTACACTAGCACATATGGATAAGAAATTCTCAACAAATTTTGCAGAAACTCATATTGAAATCTTAATATTATTCGTTTCACTTCCCTTCTCATCTGCAATGGAACGCTTGCCGTCCATCATAGCAACAAGCCATCACATGATGTCACCTTAAAAGGGACCTACGGCATGGCACAAACTCTGCACAAACAATGTCCACAGTGAGCTCACCGTGAAGAGGTCACGCAATGACGGCCACCAACTTTAAAGATGAACACTGTAAAAGGCAATGAAGCACACCAGGAGATACGAACACTTAACTCGACAAGGGCACTTATCTGAAGGAAGTGTGCAGAAAATAGGCCACAAAGATAATGGCTAAAAATTGCGGAAAAGCATGTGCAGAATCTATAAACAAAGTGATCCACGTTTGTGCAGAGGGATTGAATGATATGAGGTTTTGTGAAATCACTAATGCCTTTTTTTAATTATTTATCTCACTTAAAAATATTTTTTTAAATAAATATCTCACTTAAAAAAGTTCAACTTGCAGAATGTTCTCCCTACAAAGATAAATGAGTAACTTGAACATAGCATTTTTAGTTAAAGGATTCAAATAGTTTTGCATATACTGAACATAATTAGCCTAAACATGCTTCTAAAAAAGATTAGGACTGGACTTAATCTCTCAAGTTTTTTGCCCAAAATGTGTCAGTAAGTTTTAAAGTTTTAAGTAAGTCAGTAAGTTTTAACTTACAAAACAGTGTATTCTGAACAAGCAATATTGCAAATGTGTGAAAGTTCCCAAGATGCATTGCTGCATATTCAATACTGTGTTTCTTATTTGTTTTTCTTTTAAAGATTAGTGTTTTAGTTCTTGTTGGCTTAATTTATGCTTTAATATCGTTGTTACTGTTTTTTATCGGTTGAGTTTAGAGTTATTTTAATCAATGATGGTTTTTGATTGTTGCCATGGTTGAGATTTGTGTGTTAAATGTTGAGGTGTGAAGCCCATTGCACATTGAGTAGAAAATTTGTGTCCGAAATCTCTGCACGTTAAATATAATAAATATGACTTCATGTTGTGTCGATCATATTTACACACAGCCTCCGATTTTTTCGTCCTATGGAAAAAATTCCGGACCGGGTTAGATTTTTGGCATTTTTTGCATCCGTCAAGGATTTTGAGTGGCCTATGAAACAATTCATAGACTCGGTAAAAAACGAGAGCCAAACACGAAAGAACGCGAATGAAAAATTCGGACTGTATGTGCAAAGACCTTCAGTGCATGACTCAACCGCGAAACCTGTACATAAACACTCAACACAAACTGTTTAATCAGTTATTTGATCAAAGTTTGGGTCTGTTTGAGGCAGAAAACATTACAATTGTAGTAAAAGACAAATGCATTAGTTTATTTTTATATTTAACAGAACTTAAAGAATACTTGGAATATTTTATTTAGCTAATTTAACATTTTTCATCCACACAACAGAAATACATGAATTGACTGAACAACAGTAATTGGTTTGACAATAATATCTTTATCAGAAAAATAAGACAATCCGCATTACATAAACAAAATAATTGGAGTTGGCTATACAATTTTTTAATTTATTTTATTCATTTCATTTTGTATTTTGTAAAAAAGAGCAATGATTCTTTGGAGAATAAATAATATACATTGTAAAATCAAGTATCTAGTACACTCACGAATCGACAAGTAAAATACAGGTAGTTTAATACGGCTGTCCCAATGCTCAATTCTCATCTTTCATTTTTGGTACCCGCAGTCTTGACTACTTGGCTTCATCCTTGTTGAAACAAAATGATGTCATTTTTGACTGACCGAGCTTGGTTGCTTGCATGGTTGACAGGTTGAGCTTTCTAGAAAACCTCACGTCAGGTCCAGGAGATGCTTTGCATTATGAGGTGCACAGACCTTCACTGTCTGTCTTTGAGCTTTCTTGCTTCGCTTGTTTGAACACTGTTTGAATATTATCCTCGCACCTATTTGTTCATGCAAACTACGAATGTGAAGAAGCTTGTTGACAAAGACTCAAGTGAAACCACATGTATTGTTCTGAGGGACCCCTTGTGATAGTTCTTCCGTGTTCATTCATGTTTAATGTTGTATGACATTCAATATATTTTAAGCATTTAATATCTGCATTTCGTGACTACATGCTTTGCCTCAGAATCAAATAAAACACCTCATATCTTGCATAAACAATTTGATTAAAAAAAACCTGATGACCCATGCTCTCCCTGCATTGATTGCAAATCATCCAATGGGAATGTGTGTGCTTCAATGGAAGCAAGAAATCTGACCCTGTGAACAAAGAGGTTAATATTGTCAATACCACAAATTTGCCTATATTTGTGACCTAATACCAATGCAGATTCATCCATTTTTTGGGGATTTAATTTATTTATTTATTAATGGTATACATACAAATGGCATTATCAGAAGCACTGCACCAAAAGGCATCTTTCACCCAGGATAATGGATGTGATGAAAGTGGGGGATGCCTATCCGGCGAACCAGTGAAACCTCAGGCCTCCTTTTCTCTATTCATATTCTTGACTGTTCCCTCTGTCATGCATAAGGCGTGGGAAATGTTCTATTGGGCAATTCGACTGTGCTGAAATAGTGGGATTATAACACCTAGTCCTCTTAAGTGAATGTATTACTTCATTATTTTTTGTTTTATTTTTTAAAATTAAAATTTAATATATTATTTAATTTAATTTAATTTAATTTGATTTGATTTGATTTGATTTGATTTGATTTGTTTTGTTTTGTTTTGTTTTGTTTTATTTTATTTTATTTTATTTTATTTTGTATTAATACCTTTCTGTTTATATATAAGTTTAATTAAAAAAGGAAGACTCTGGACTTCACGGTACATTCAGAGAAGATAGTTATCCGAACAAAGAATCCTTCACTCCACAGAAATGTATGAAGGCCAACGATTGTCCTTACAAAAACAGGCCTGCAAAACCTCTGTTGTGTAGAACAAGAGTGTGTTTTATATTTCAAATATCCCTCCCACAGGGAACAAGAATCAGGGCCAAGTAATAATTTCAGTTTATGGTAGTCATCCATGCAAAGTTTAATTTCACGCTGTGGAGAAATAAAAGGAGCAGGCTATTTTTGGCCCTCAATACATTCCTCCCTAAAATATGACCTGTCTGCGAAGTAGTTTTACCGGGAAGAACTTGTAAATTTAGCATCAAAGGAAAATCAAGAATCTGAAAATTCCTTTCGGCTATCAACAGGTTCTGAATGCGAGGCAGTCTGCCAGCGGAGCTGGACTATGGTAGGAGGCTATGGAGCCAGTGTCTGTCAACAGAAGTATTAGCCTGCTCCAGTTTGTCCACAATAACGTGTGGAATGTAGTGTGCGAAAACCGTCATAGCTGCCATACCCCAAAACAAGCGTTTGATTGTATAAATGTTGACACAAGGCAACAGTCCATCTGGAATAATAGAGATTTCAGTGGGAATTCATTTCAATTCTTGGGATTTTTGAATGGAATAATAGGCCCTTAAGTCCTGTTTAGTTGTGAATTATGCCAAAAACCAGAGTAAGACAGAACACAGAGCAGGCTGTCAGAATTGTATTCCTAAAAGATCCCTACTGCGTTATTGCACAAGCTATTCACACTTACTAAAAATAGCGAGCTGTGTTTCATATGCAGTGTCAAATGAACCCGTGGAACTGTACACGAGAACAACTGCTAGCATGGGAATGTAGAGATTTGTGGAACAACCGTTTACATTTACACGTTAAGCATGATATAACCGGGATGACCTCATGTCTAACCTTAAAAAAAGATTATACATTTTCTTAAAAAATAAGCGTTTTATATTTTGGTCTATTTATAATGGGTCTATTATGACCTTAACCTTGACTCTAATAATATTAGATAACATGGCTATATTGATAATTAAAGTGGTACTATCATGACGTTTTACCTTATTTGTGATTATTATTATTAACATTATAGCAATCATTATTAGTATTTATAATAATAATATGAATAAGAGTAATCAAAATAATAATATGTGTTGTTGTTATATCATTATTATTTCGAAAATATATTTTATTACTTTTCATTAAAAAATGTAATATCAAAATGTTAATGTATAATAATAATATAATTGTTAAAGCAATAATACTTAATACTTTTTACTTAATTCTTTTTACTCATTCATAATTCTTTTTATTATTTACTGCTGCTGAGGTTTTTGTTGAAATGAAAAATCCCTAAATACTGCTCACACTATGTCTTCATGATGTTTCAGTTATAAAATATTGTTAGCAAAATAAAAAAGGTCATCATGTGCTACTGAGAGGATGAAAGGCAAATGCATAAATAAAATTCTGCACTTATTTAATATTTATTGTTGATGATTTTAGGAGATTTTAGATGTTACCCAACACCTTACCTATAAACATGTCCATGCTAATAAATCATACAGGAAAAACATTATTTTAATGAGCAGTCGGGACACTTAAGCTTTCCAATGACCTGTTTAGGACTAATTTGAGCAGATCTAGCATAATTGCCACATTGGACAGACAGCTAGGAACAATGCCCGGTACCTAATGTGATGGGCCCAGAATGTTCCGGAAGAAGAGGTTGTTTAAAGTCCTGTGAGAACACAGCGAGAGGAATTTTGGTTCATTAAAGTGATTAGGTTATGTACTTGTACCTTGTAAAAGACCTTTGTAACATTTTCCATACTTGGATTTGCTCTTTGTTTGCATTTGGATTACAGTTCCCTTCAATTGAAAATTCACTGAAATTATGGATTGCAAAATTAATAGTTATTTTTGAGAGACAGTTCACCAAAAATAAAAATGTTTCATTATTTACACACACCCTCATGCCATTTCAGACCTGTTTGACTTTCTTTCTTCTGCAGAACACAAAAGGAGATATTTTGAAGAATGTCGGTAACCAAACAACACTGGACACCATTGGCTTCCATTGTATGGACACAAAACCACTTTCTTCTATTTTTTTGGTGTTGCACAGAAGTACGAGTCATACTCGGGTTTTGAACAGAAGTACAAATGGCATCATAGTTGTTAATGCATATTAAGTTAGAATAGTAAAACAACTTTCGCATCATTTGTCCTGTATTTTTAGTGCAATAATTCAGTGCGGTGAAACTGATTTACCAAGAGCTCCAACTTCAGCACGTTTTACATACATTTGCATGTAGAGCTGCAGATTCACAAACTGATTTGCAAACCCAGAGACAGCGAGGACAAAGATACACACAGCAAAGATGCTCATCCAGCATTTGCCTCCTAATGGAAAATTTCACAGTATTAGTACCTGCCCACGTTTGACCTGTGAAGTGAATCTTTTCATACCGATTGTACAGCACAGAAATCCCATGATGCTTCGTGATACAAACGCAGAGCTTGAGAATCTGTTCATGCATGTTCAGAAGTGAATCATCTGCTGCAGGGTGTCCTGTGAGCTGTAGTGGGTCGCTGAATTACATAAGTGGTTATCCAAGGGCACATGGGATGCTGTCATACGGCTCTCTGCCCCCTCTGTTAAACCATTTTCTCCCTAAACAAAAATCCCAGTTTTTCTATCAGACTGCTGAATCATAATCTACTTTTAAGCCAGAGAGTCTGAAAATAAATAAAATATTACACTAAAGTGAATTTGATAACAGGGAGGATTATCGTTTGACGATGGCCTATGCCACATTGGGACGGCTATTGAATAGGGGATATATGCAAAAGAAAGAAAGAATGAAAAACAGATTGGTTTGGTAAAACCTTTAATACAGTATATGCCACTGTGTGAGTTCGTGTGAAAATGGACGTGGCATGCACACACATTCCAAACTTTACATACTGCTCGCATGTATGTCACCCTAAATGATGTCTGGATGTCCCATCGTCTGTCAAACTGACAGTCTGTACGGTAACCATTTTATAATGGCCACAATTAGAGCTTGGTCACCAGTTTCAAGTTAAAGACAACCTCTTAAAATAATCTTGTCTGAATACTATTGCTTTAGTATTTTAGTATGATGATACATCCACACCACTAGGTGTCAGCGTGAGCCTGAGATGACCGCTATATCATTCAGCACAATGTAAACAAAATTAATATATTTATTTATTTCATGAAATCTTGCTCAGTTTAAGTACATTCAAATATGCTTTGCTCTGCTGAAAAACATTCAATCGACCAGATATCACTTTTTGTAAGTGCACATTTAGACCGTTTCATCGGACGCGCGCGCCTGACCCCCAGTTAACTTCTGGTTTGTGTTTGCCTAGTGTCTAATGATGTACTATTTATGTTTTATTTATTGTTTGTTAATATCAATTTGTATTGTTGCTTTATGGTATTATGATTGAAATAAATAAACAATTTGTTGAATTGGTCCTGTAGTTCTGTCGCATTTAAACAAACCGTATGGTACATTGACATCTAGCGGTAAGGCTTGGTATCGCAGTCTACATATAAAATATTGAAGAGACAAGTTTAGCCAAGAAACGCTTCCTCTCGGTTTCTTTTGATTGTTATCAGAAATAATCTACATGCACACTATTGTATGTGAATGTGTACCGGAAGTTCACTTGGGGTCACAAAAGTGTGCGTGTGCAGTAACGTTTGTTTATGTTGATAAGATGAAACCGTCTATAGAACATGTGTTTATCTGCTTATGAAGATATTTAGGAACTAATTGTAAGTCTGGTATTTTTGAATATTGATCTGGAAATACATTTAAAGTTTAGTCCGATGATTGTTTCTTAAAAAATATATACAGAATATAACGTTTGAATAGTGACCTATAGAAAAAGGGCAGAATGTTCTATAGGTCACTAATCAAATGTAAGCAAATTAATTACACTTGAACTCTGTTTGTACAAGATCAGATTATCCGGTTTTCCTTACGCTTTTTTTGGTACAAAACAGTCAGAAATTGCAATTCATAATATCTTATGTGTAATTTTTTGGTTAATTTGGAAGTATAACACCAAGTGCCAACACAGTGAGCCATAGGGTCAAATCTAGACCACTTCATAGTTTATCTTTGTTTTCATTCACACTTTCTTTTGATTTTGTTTTCAAGTAAACAAAGTAATTGAACACTGAGTTTTTATCTAGATTATAAAATTGCATTCTATTTACATTGCAATATTGCACATTATAGCCCTGGATTACGGATGACATTAAGCAGCACTGCTAAATAAGCTAAAACAAAGATTCTCAGCGACCTATCTGTCCGTGATACAACTTCATTTAGCAGCAATCCATACAAAGGGAAACCTGTGGTATAACATTTTCATATTGGTTGCAATTCAATCGTGAATGCAAATGACAATGTCCCAGAACAGAATGCATCATATTGGGTTACATCTGTACCATAATAACATATGAGGAGACAGACCATGAGATCTACTGTAGCTTAACTTTAAATCTTAACATCGCTGTGACACAAGTTCACTTAATATTGCATTTATCGCATTTGTAACTTTTTAAAGGGACTACATACTGTAGGCTTGTAGTTTTGCGCAGGTAAACACCACAAATATTTTCTTCAGATAATGAAAAAAGAAAAATAATTATTATTACACTGCTGCCTGGCAGATTATTCCTGAAATTGGAAATAATAATAATAATGACAATTATATAATAAAATATGTTATTGTTATTAACAATAATACATGTAATAAATGATGTAGCACTTTGAAGTAAAACCCATGTAAGTAGCACTTATCTAGGCATTATTGGTTAGTAACAGTGGTAATGTGATACTGTGGGGCAATAGCTTATCTCTTGGAATCTTAAGCAGTTCAAAGCTTTATTGTTTGGATCCGTGTCAAAAATACCAGTCATTTCTTGAACGCTGGGTGATGGACATCAACATGCAGTGATGACAAAACCATTTTCCTTTCCGTAAATAGAAATTACTTTGATAGGGGTCCTGAGACGCAGCTAGTTAGTGTACGTGTATTTAATGAGACCATAACAGTACAGTACACTCATTATAAAGACTTAAGCATTCTCAAAGTGAGATGCTTTGATCAAAGGTATGATGGGATGTGACCCAAGACTGCGAGTTCAATGACCTGTTCATTGGGTTTGAATGGGAATCAAGCGTACGATTGGCTTCGCTGGCACATTGTGGGAACACAGCCTTGTGTATTTGTAATTTTGCACATCCAATCTGCCATGAAACACAGTTTAAAATCTATACATCACTTTGGTGTTAATATGGTTGAGGACGAGAAGTTGTTGAAAGGTGTCCTTTAAGAACGACTGAGGTTTGCTCGCTGTGAGATCACTGCAGTGATACAATAACGTGATTGTCTGTGTACAGTAGCGGAAAGCGAGAAATCCTTAAGTGGATTTATCAGCCAAATATAGCACTCTCCCAGACAAAGACTCAGTCTGTGAACTTTGAACTTTTAGTTAATTTCGAAGCACTAGCAGGTAGATAAAAATCAGCTGGTTTCCGGTACAATGTCAAACATCACATTGCCACGTGAATGGAAGATTTTAAATGTTAAGTTGGAGTCAATCATTAATAGAGTAAGCTAATATGTGAATTGTGGATTATGCATGTGATTTGATTTCTGTTTGATTTCTTGCGTCGAACCCGTCAAACTAAAACAATCGATAACGGTTATTAAGAAATCTTTCTCATAATTCTTTGCAGTTTTACGAAATAGTTTATTGGTTAAATTAAACAAGACGGTCATTTTAAACATGGTGCATTCAAGTCATGTTGAATAGATTGTATTTGCGAGTCGAATGCACCTGAATGTCACATAGTCGTAATGACAAATCTTTAAAACCAGGGTTTACGAGTTGGATGCTCTTCAGCAATTAAAAAAAGTCAGAATTCAAAACGTTTGACTTTTTAAATGATTAAATACTGTGTTGTTAAAGTTGATCAGCACTTTATAATAATTTTCATTGGTTAGATATGTGCAAAAGCCAGTGACAAACATAAATGGTGACTAATAATAATGATTTATGCCGAAGAATTTAATCACAATATATATGGAGATCCAATGTTTTAGAAGGACAGCAGTCACATGTAATAGATAACAGTGGGTTCATGAATAAATAAAATCATTAAAAAGCAAAAGACACATGGGGGACATTCTTTATTGTTCATTTTTTATACGCAGTTGACAACTTTGCTGTATTTTGCATAAATTATTAAAATGAGCTAAACTGCTGTTTTGCATTGTCGAAAAAATGACCTAAACGCACCTGATGCTGTAAACATGACTTACCAGCTGGTGAATACGATCAAATTATCTGATCTACAGTGTTAACAGTACAATGTTAGCGGCTAGCAACACATTATTGGTGGAGTTTATATGGTGGACTTTTTCTGGAAGTTGGTGGACCTTGTTGGAGACCTCTGGCCCACGGAAAGAGCCAAAATTCTTCATAGTCTTTTGTTAAGCATGGATAGTGTTGTTTTTGGTTAAACAAATGGCTTGGGTAGATAATGAAGCGACCATCATGATCCACAACAGAATGCGACAACATTAGAAATGTCTCCAGTAGCCCGAGGCGATCCTTCGCAAACAACTACGTGCAAAGAACATGGAAAGAAATGGCGGCTAAACAAATCCTTCAAGATATTCCCTGACTCCGAGGTCAGCTAATACCACCGTTTAGACGCAAGACAGGGAAATTACTTGGGTGCTACACATTTCATCCGATTCTTAAATCTAAACAAAGATACAGCCATAGAGGCACCACAAAGACACCTTGACGGATGAAAGTAGCATGCTTGCTAAGTCACATGCCTTATTTGACTGCTAAATAATGTTCCTGACTTGAGACTTCTTTATCATTTGCTTGCTCTTTTTTGACCCTAGTATGTTTGTGTGTGCTCGATTTAATCATACTGGCAAAATACTGTAAAATTATTCCTACAGCAACAATAACAATGGTCACATAAATTGGATAACCTGCCAAAAACATGATTACCACATTTCGTACTATAAAAAATGTATTCTAATGATATTCATTCATATTTTAAGAGTTTAATCTTTGGATCGAGGACAAGGTTTTTCAAGTACCAAAATCTGATGATTAAGATGATTAATTCACAGTATGTACTTGAGTTTCTGATGATTCAGACGTGCCCTATTTGAAGTACCTTCCACTGAGACCAACCGGAGTAGAGAACAGATAGTCTGATACTGTTAGCATGTGAGCAGCAAAGAGGATTACATCCAAAAGCCTCAGAGCCCAGGCTTGCTGTACACTACTGCCCAGGGTCAAGGACTCTGTCAACTTATTCATTTGCATGTGGACTGGAAACACTGTATGTTGCACTGCTCTGTATTATCTAGAAACCAGGTGTATGTGACTACTGTGTATCATTTATGCATGTGACTAGTGTATATCAAAGCACTCCTCTATGATCAAGTATAAACAGTTATCTGTTTTACCCATGACAGTAGCTACAGGGACAATTAAACCTAAAATAACTCCTCATGTTAGTCTGAACCTGTTGACTCTCCTTCGTAGCAAAAGAAAACAGCGTGTTAAAGTTGAGCACCAAAAATGACAAAAAGCTGATGTAAATGTATTATCACATGTCTTCTAATGCCATACTATACAGATTTTGCCCTCTGCCAAGTTCGTATAATCCATATATTTAAATATGACACATTGAGATCATTTGGTTCTTCTAGGTATCACAATTGACTGTGGCATCACAAATTCAAATATGTTGAAATGCTTGCTAAGCTAGCATAGAATCAAATGAATTTCAGTCTATAACAAGCTAAGTTCCTATCTCTTCCTTGCTATCAGGTTTACGAGCTAGCACAATGAAACGATGACAAATTATTCCTAAGTGAACTATTACAGGTGTACAGACCAAGGGTCAGCAAACTACACTCTTAAAAATAAAGGTGCCTCAAAGCGATGCCATTTGGGGCTTTCGGACCGCAGGAACGTTTACGTTGTTCTGAAACGACTTAACAGAAGTACCCGCTTGTTGCTGTTATCGCACCACAGGAACCAGACAGAATATTAGTTCGGGAGAACCTCTTTGGAGGAACAATTCCATCTCTGAGTAAGGGTCTAAACCAGCAGGATTTGAACCACCCTTGACGTAAGCAGACTGACTGGCCGAACTTCTGTTGTTTGGTGGTTTGTCGTTGTTCAACGTACGCGCTTAAATGACGTTGCTGTCGACCAGCTTACGTCACTAAATAGTTCCTTTCGTCGTACCCAATGCGATTGGAGAAATGGCCTGAGAGATAACTCAGTTCACGAACGTCAGCACTCTTTAATCGTTCTAGAACTTATCCGGTTGGAAAACGTCTCTTGAAGAACCATTTTTGGTTCCCCAAAGAACCATTCAGTCAACTGTTTTTTTAAGAACCTCTCCTTTCTTACCTTTAGATAAACTGAAGAACCTTTTTCGGAAGTTAAAGGTTCTTTATGGAACCATTAAGAAAAAGTTCTTCTATGGCATCGTGAAGCATCTTTATTCTTGTGTCATCCAAGGCTAATCAGTAGAATAGTGATTCAATTTACGAAATACAGGGATGTCATGCTTTGTGGTAAATAAAGGATTTGTCAGATGACGCCGGGTCAAGGATGTGGCAGTGAGTCACATACACTAAATGGCGCACAGTCTTTATAAACCGGAACGCTCTGACATGTGCCTTCAACAAAACACAGTTATACTGTAGATCTGAGCCAACATCCGTATATCTAGTGTGATTTCAGGTCACGGAGACTTCCTCTTTTGGGTTTCGCTTTTAACACATGACATCCATCTGTCAGTAAAGCCATTTAAAAATGGGCCCGGCTATCCTGTGTCTATGCTGACGGTATGTTTATATAAGAGTCCACCTTCAAATCGATTTCATGCAAATCGTCGCGTTGAACCTTTTGTAAAAATGTGCTAAAACATGTTACACAGAAATCCGTTCTGCTCGTGATTTGGGATCTTTCAATGTTACCATCTAAGGCCAAGTAAGACATACCGAGACTTCCACAGACGGTGTAAAATGACTCTTCATTGTCACACTGTTTGTGACAACAGTGTGACAAAATTGTTGTTTTCTGTTGCTACTGTAGGTATGGATAGCATAACTATTATCAGTCACAATAATGTGGTTAGACTTTAAACAATGCAACACGGAGTTTGAGACATACTAGTATCTCAATGTCAAGTCTAGCAGCGTTTGAAACATTTCAATTACAGAGAAATGACTTGTGTTTTAAACATACACTGTTGAGATCGTACAAGGAAACAAGTGGGTGCAACTGTTTTTCTTCTATCACATGATGATTCAATCTTAATACAAAGGAACTGGAAAGGAAATTAAACTTTTTTTGGAAAAGGAAAAGTTCACTTTGTTTTTGCTGCTTTTCTTTTCATTCAGTTCAAATAAATAGGAGACAGCTTGTTAATTTGGCTTTAAAGAATATTAACGTTCAAAAGATTCCTGATATCAAAAAAAGTTCGAAAGCCCCTCGGCAAACCTGCAAAATGACATGTAAGCAAGACTGGTGGCAGACTTTGACTTCCCCTTTTTAACTTCCTCTCTAGCTGCAAGTGGAAAAGTACTGACGGGTTAGTCATATTGACAAGCGTCAAAGTGTTTGAGACACGATCCTCTTTCCGCATTTCGACTTGTTTGCTGTTTTGTTGTTCTTGAAGGAGATTCTTGAATTAGGATTTATTCAGACACGAAATGTGATTTTATAAGCTGTTTCCTGACTTAGATATGTTTAGTTTGTCTCAGATCACATGGAATCTGATGTTTGCAAACTTGATGCAAACCACATTTAGATGTTTGTCCTCAGAGCGGATATTTAAGAAGTTTCTTAACCACTGTGGATGTGGTGCTGGTGTAACATTATACAACGCTGGTAATATTGCATTAGCTGTGTACAATATTACACAATCGGATTTAAAAACTGGATTTGTGTGCAATGTATCAACCATGATTTGTCTGGTTTCAATATAATTCCCTGACTAATATACTGTTGATCTGCTTTACTGTGGACAAAATCATAAGAATGCATCATTGCAACATCAATTAATTGTAAGCATATGATTGACAGCCGATGTACATTAAGCTTTTGATCAACAGTCAGAACCATGCAGTTGTGCCAGGGTTGTAAAAAAAGTGATCTTGTGATCAGATGGGAGAAGTAACAAGCAACTCACAGCGAGTGGAAAATTACAGAATCTTTACACAGGCCAAAAGCTGTTTTGATATGAGGCCAATACAATACAATGTGTTGCTGCGTGCGTAGCGGATTTAAATAGAAACTGCAGAGGACCTTGACACACTTGTTGACTTCGTCGGGTTCGATGAATGAATGGGGCGGAGGGCGTATTAATTCAGTCCAGCTGATGTAAATATGGGCCATAACCACAAAACCACAGCTGAAGATGCACACGTTTTAGATTCACTGAATATAATGCTCCTCGACGTGACAAAGCACACAGTTGTTTACAGTCAACATGGGTGTCTTGAATGGCATTTCCCCCCAAAAATCTGTTCTCAGAACAGTATTAAAATCTGTCAACGACTGAGCATTTAAGTGCTCGTCTTGTTCATTTAGGTCTTTTTAATGGTTTATAATGTAAGGTACAATTCCAAAGTTTAAGCGTTTGTTAAGTTATTATTTGATGTGTTCGTCAGCTTGATAAAAAACAATATGCAGAATATAAGGTAATATAAGAATTTGGATATCAAATGAAAAACATTGCTTAATGCAAAAATGAAGCTTTAGTTCAGTACTGCATGTACAACAGGGACGGAACAGAACAGAACAGAACGTAGTGCTTTTTTAGGTTGTGAAGATGTAGAAATCAGTAACAGCATTGATCTAAATCTAGAACTAAGAAACACACGACATGTAATAGTTAACAGCAGCATACAGAAGCTAAACACAATAAAAGTGCACAGATTGACGTACGATTAATAATCTCAAAAGGGAAATTCACCGTATCTCGAAATACTAAGATTTATGAGTACTAAGATGCAAGTAAATGAAATGTATAAGTTGTTTATGTACAACTTTAATACGTTTTTCAGTGGTTTAGAGTTGCCAACGTCCCAGTAATGTCCCAGACAGCCAATATTAAAGGGATAGTTCACCCAAAAATGAAAATTCTGTCATGAATTACTCACTTTCTAGTTGTTCCAAACCGTATACATTTCTTTGTTTGGTTGAACACAGAGAAGGATATTTGGACAAATGCCTGTAACCAAACAGTTCTTGGACCCCATTTACTATCATAGGAAAAATGACAACGTTAGTCAAAAGTGTCCCAGAACTGTTTGCTTTCTTCATTCTTCAAAATATCTTCTTTTGTGTTCAACAAAAAATATATATAAAGTATTTTTTCCTACTATGGTAATCATTGGGGTTTACAGGCCTTCATCCAAATATCTTTCTCCGTTTTCATCAGAACAATTAAACTTGTACAGATATGGAACAACTCGAACTTGAGTAAATTAGAGTAAAGGGCGAACCCTCCCTTTAAAGTCTTAGACAGACTGTAAAAGGCGTTAAAATGATTTGATTGGTAAACCTAAACTATGTATTTCATATACAGTTTATTCAAATGGCAAAGATTAATCGATGCATTTGCATGCATAATTTACATGAAAAATAATGCATGCGTGTGTGCTATTTTTTCATAACATCCACCTCACTGTTTTTGTTTGTGCTGTGTGTTTTGGGTAAAGTAAATTGTGTGTGCTAAATGTCCCCGGTGATATGAACACCATGAATATCCTGCATGGAAAATTATATTTTGAATAACAGTTTTTGTTTCATCTCTAAAGGACAGTTTCCCGGAGAGGAATTAAGTTAAGCCAAACTATTGAAGAGTCCAGAAATAAAAATCTGTTGAATGTTCATACTGTATTTGCCTAGTTTATTGAGCAGACTTTGACAAGGGGCATTTGGTCACACCCATGATAAAATATCTTATTATAGACATTTATAGACTACATTTATAGACTGAAAATATAATTCACAACCAACTAAAAAACACATTGTGACAACTTACACAGACTGAAATCTATGAACAACTTGTCCTGAGAACACTGCATTCTCTTGCCCAAATATATGCCAGCATGTTTAATTGTGTTTACTTATTTACCTAAGAGCTTAGACTATATTTGAAATTCTCTTATTAAAGAACTGAAAATTAAAAGCCCCTGTAATGACTTTTGTTGATACATCCAACTTTCTCGTGTGACAACTAGCCTCGTCCTCCTTTATACTTTGCGCTGCCTGCAAGTGTCCATGCATTTGTTGTCCTGTGGCGGCGCTGTTGTGCACGGACGCACGGCACCAGTGATGCACTCTACAGGCGCGCTTTTCTGAACGCAGGAAGCTGGCGCTTTAAGAAGACGCGCTGCTGCTGCGGACGGGAGGCAGGCCGGTGTTTTTCCACTAGTGATGTCTAATGGTCACCCATGTTGAGAGACAAAGGTCAGAAAAAAAAGCTCATAAACTAAATTTACCGCCGCCTCTGTTATTCAGCACTCGGTCGCCGCACAATACAGAAGGGAAACGAGCTTTTCAAAGGAATTAAAGGAAATAAACCTTAAAAGGTAACAAATGTTTTCTTCTATTTACCCTTTTACGTTCAATTGAATGCAACGATGCCAGAGCTCTGAAAACATTATAGCCTGCTTCATTTCTAAACAATTTAAGATTTTTTTCTCGATTTTTACTAATCATGCATTATTTGAATCAGCTGTTCTGGTTACCTTAGGTGTTTGACAAGACACCCAGGAAGTCGTTTAAAAGTTTGTTTTAGAGATTTTATCTCATGTTCTGAAAATATCATACGTTGAAGTCTACATTCATATAGATTAGTTAAACAGCAGTAGACGCATTTCTTACTGTCAGTCTTACATGTGCGCGTGTTTTCCGTTTTTCCTATTTTAAGATCCATGATCTGACAGAGCCTTTATTCATCATCACACCATCATAACTTGTGATTTATATAAACTGCTTCTTTTTCATAATCTGGATAAATGGATTTTTCTCAATGCTGCCTTTGAGTTTCCATTCACTCTCAAGGCAAATATAACTGACAGATGCTGACTGCAAAGAGTTAAGAATAGACACGCGCTTGGATGCAAACAGCTTTTAGAATAGACGGGTTACTCTTTTATTTATTCAGCCTTTACCGTCGTGCACCTATGACAACATTTTTGCCATCACCATTGACATTTACCGCATGCAAAGCATTAGGAGTCTATGCAACTTTGTCATAGTTTTGGTACAGCCTAACCGTAACGATGCGACATCAACCAGTTGGATGCAGGACGCATTTGCGTTCCATTGACACAGCTCGAACGCACTAGGTTGAGTCTCGGAAAAATACAGCAATACATCGCAAGCGTGAGATGAACGCGCATTTTGTTGAAACGGATGTTGGTACGCGTGCTTCAGACGCAGATCACGAGGACGCGCTGGTTAAAAACAGCAAAAGCGAAACTAAGCATGAAATTGCGCAGAAGTCGACGCGCTGCTGAAAAGCACTGAGACGCCGGACCCATGTGTACACATAGAACGCATTAAAAGCGCATGCAGACGCGTCTTCTGTCAACAGACCTTTACGCGCCATGTCCATCTTAAATGATCGCAATTTTACTTCATCCCGTTACTTTAAATCCGCGTTCGTGCCAGCTATGCGCTTTATGCAATGCATAGATCCAGTTGTGCCTTATTGCTGTAAAATCCCAATGCGTTAGAAGCCAGAAACGCACGGAAATAATATGATAACCCTATTCCTGCATGTTCGTTCCGTGCGTAAAGAGCTCTCCATGTATCGGTTTCAAGTCTGGCAAAGCAAGTGCACTTCATCTAGTGATAAAGGTTGCGCGGAAGTCAGTCAGCTCGCTGGCAAGTCATCTGTAGTGTCGAGCCTTACTTAAACAAACCCAATCCAGGAAACAGAGTTTAGGTTTCTGCGTACTTGCCATAGCACACCGATAATAAGGGTCACAACCAATATGGATTGGGGAACGATGCCATTATATTAGTGAAGAGAAAAACAAGGAAACAGGATCTCCGTGTGGTATCTGTATCTTGGCCATAAAAGGGTGAGCCTATCAGCTATCCATGTTTGAACTTTCTTAAATTGATGTAATTAAAATAATTCGGACATGATTTAACAAAGGCATTACTGTTTAGTGTTTACCGCTATCAATAGACTGCACAGAATTTTGTTTTACACCGTAGACTTTGAACTCCAGCATTCTAGCAAGTTTATTTCATTGCAGCCGTTCAATAAAAATGCTTTCTTCGTATAATTCAACAAGTCTCATTTACCACCACCGCCCCACAATATACAAATCTACATTCTTGTCCAACTTCCTGTTATGAACATATATTTGTAAACAGAACAGACAAGCGAATTTAAGAAGTGTTTTGGTTCGGTTATTCTACTTGAACAAAGACGACATTTGTAAGGTTGCAAGTACACGATGGTAAAAGTTGTTGGTGGACACTTCCACAGAGAGTTACAGTATGTGAGAAATCTGATCTCTGGCGTTTGAGACGCTGTTGGAATACACTTACAGTACAACTTGTGCAGATTGATGTCATTTATAGCATTAACCACTCAAGCCTCGTTTCCAAACCAGATCAAACGCAACATCCAGGATGGACTAAATTAACAGTTGCAAGGGTTTTTTGATAACTTTAATCTGTAATGTTGTTTGTCTAGGATCTAGGATCTACGCATAGCCATAGACATGAGAGTGCTGCATGGGGAGCAAAGAGGCTTTAAGTATTAAACACAATCTTATGTTGTTCACATATAATATTGCTCAATTAAATGATCCAGAAGTTGACACCATTACCTACATTGTTCTTTTTTTTCGAACTATGCAGTTAACCCTTAATCCACTGCATTGGATTTTAGGTCCAAAATGTTTAGAAGGGTGTATTATTAACCAGAGTTCAAGCCTAATTTTCTTTAGGACCTTTGGCTTTTGTAACATCATTTAGATTCCTCTTTGGGAAATTATTTGTGGATAAAGGTTGGCTTTCGAGAGACCATCCTATTCATCTGATCCTCTGGCCCAGACCCAACAAGTTTGCTATTATGCAAAATTCCTGGTTGCACCTTAAATAAATGCAGGTGTCTTGATATCAAATGATGCATAGAAATAGGATTGGTCATTTCCATTATTTACAATTCCATTATCGCACAGATAAGTGCTGGAAACTTTACAAATGTATTGCAAAGACGAGAGCATTAATGCTAAATAAAAGCATTAATGCTCTAAGGTTTACCCTTAATGCACCATGCCATATATCATGCACAGTGCTGTCAACAACTGACATTAAAGTTCATGACTTCATTTCCCTGCATCATTGTAAAGTACTGTATGTAGCCCTGATGCTAACATGGTTTTAAAATATGGACATTTTGTAATGGGCCGAGTACCACGTGCAGACTCCACGCCTAAAATCTAAATGGATAATCAGGACTTGGCATTTCTGAGATGGCAAAGTTGACGGTTCATGCGGGTGTGGAGGTCGCTGACCAATAAAACTAATTGCTTCTTATTAGGAAATTCTTGGAGGCTTCTTGGAATGTTTAGGATGCTCTGTGGTTCCACTGCACATTTTGGCCTGAAGGGGGAGCTAGTACTTCTGAACAAAACTTCAAGTCTATTGTTGCCACTTGGGAATAAAACGGACATAATCAATGACGTGATGATGTCACTATTTATTTATTATAAATGCCAAACAGATTCTTTGTTCTGGCTTCTGAACCAAAAGCCTCCTTCAAATGTCATAGAAATGGTCCTGCAGGCACAAGTCGGCATTGTTCCTTATCAAGCCTCTGCTGCCTGCTTCAAAAGTCTGAGGAAAACAGGTTGGTCCCTGACTTACAATGCACTTTTGTCACTTCCCACATTTAGTCCTATGCAAATTCACTTGGCCTTGTCTTCGCTACGCTGCTCCCCATTTGTCAGTCAGTCAGTCAAATATCGCACTCCGTGTACAAACAAGCTTAGAAAAAGTACAAATCTGCGGGCTGCTTCCTGCAACCCCAACAAACGCCAACATTTCAAACGTTGTGATGTTTGTTGTTTGATTTTAAGGTATAACTTGGAAGCTGAGATGTTTACACACTACCAACAAACCCAAACCCATCCAACCAAACCCAACATTGGAATACGGGGTTGTTGGCACTGGCTTTAGAAGGCTAAATGCTAAGCAGATAAACATTCCATGTATGTGGTGAATGAAATTATATTTCCAAAAGTCCTATGACTGAGCATTCCATGTCAATGCGTCTTGTGAAATCCAAAGCTATTTATGGCAGAAAGCATGACAACAGCCGGCAAGTCATCAGATGTCCACGAGAGACGCCACAGAGGTTTGGATTGCCGTCCACATGCTCTCGTTTGTCGCGTCCGGGGCTCGGGTTGCCAAAATAGGACGCTGTGCATGTAAAGAAAAATAGTTTCAGATGGATCTCAGACGCTTCTGAAGGGTGGAAATTTACCATCGCTGGGGTTATCCACTGCCTCAGAGCCATGACCAATCTGATTATTGCTTTTAATTGTCTTAGCCTGGGGGCGGGTCTTGGTGTCACTTCGGCTTACACTGAGCTTCGAAGAGATTAGGGCCATGCAGTCAGAGGTATGGTGTCTGCTGAGGAAGCATTACAGACCAATTGACTTCATCCATGAAAGAAATGTAAGTGAAAGTCAGGGCATGAATGAACTTTGTTGCTATGTAATACAGCCGGTATCCCTTATATTGATTTTTTTAACTTTGTTCTTACATAGGGTGTTTTTGTGTTTTTAAAAAAGTGTTTTAATGTTGTGTAGACGTAACTTTGTCAGTGTATTTAGTTATCACTTGATGATTCTTTGAGTCTACCGACGCTGTAAGAAAACGTTATTGATATTGCATTTTTTAGCACTAGAAATTCTGTTTGCAAATTACTTCTCCCGTAGTCAAAAACATTGTGAGCAATTTGAATCAATTAAACAAGGTCGTTGCTACATTGGTCAAGTTTTAATAGTTTGTTTGCTTGCTTTGACTTCGTGCCAGGACCGTTTGTGTCACCGCTGTGTTTTGAATGGAAAAGGAAAGTGAAGATATGGATGTTGATGTAGTTTTGTAACATTGTGTTTGAATTGTGGCAGCTTCCTAAGCTCCTAAAATATACAGACTTAACCTATCTCAAGGGGATGAGCGAAATTTGTCGACCTCTTTAGACCTTTAAGATGGAGTCTTTAAACTATTCAGTAACAGTCTGGGGTGAATCACCAGTGAATGTTTTTCGGGGGGTCGAGCTCATTTTTTGATTCACGTTGCCAGGTTGGAAGCTAAAGAAGCTTTTTACTGGTGTATTAGCAGTCAACACATTTCGCTTTAAATGTTACCGATAAAAAATTGCCATACAAAACATTACAATTATTAACTGAAGACAAACAAAGAAGTGTTCCGGTGTTCTAGAACTGTATCTGGAGAACAGCTATAGCTTGTAGTTTCAGCCCTGGCATGCATCCACACTCATAAATTAATGTTTTAAAGTTGTGTTTATTATGGAATTAAAGAAGAGGGAAAATACCCATATTTTTAAAGTGTCAAATGCGCTGGGAATTTTTTTCCCTCTTCTACCGTCTCCTTGAGAGCAGGGCAAAAAGCAGACTTGTTTTAAAGAAAGCAGCCTCACAGTGTGGCTATAGTTTGTTCAATCGTTGCCAAGCAGTTAAAGAGGGAGGGATGTTGGAGCAGACTTTGGTATCTTACTCTCTGGGATTTCATCTCGGGGGCTCCATGGCGAGTTTGGCTCGTGCTTTGAAACAGAAGACGCCAGGCCTGACATAATTACTCCATCCTTGAACAGATCCCTGACAGCGTAAACACTGTTAGTTAAAGGGACATGGGCTGGATAAATACATGGGCGATTCAGGACGCCCAAAGCTCCAGATGAATCAATCAAGGTGTCGTTTTTGATCAAATGCCTTTTAATTCATGTACTTTGATTAAATTTGAATTTGCTTAAAAGCAGCATGTACTAGTCGTCTCTATATGGCAGGTGGTTGGAGGGGAGGGCTTGAGTGAAATAAGATTAATGACTTCAGTCGGAAACCATAGTTGTTGAGGACATTCTTTGATGATTATTAATGAAAGTTTAACCGTTTTTCTTTGAAATAACTTTTAGTTATTAAATTAATTATTAAATTAATCATTCAGAATAAGGCCGGTAGCGTGTCCTTAGGAATACACTTTTATTTTAAGTAAACTTTTAAGTTGAAATTAACTCAAAATTGGTCCCATTTACAACACAAAACAAGTCTTAATCTTAAATCAAATTTAGCGCCTCCAACTCTGTTGCCAGTTTAATTTCTGAATACATCGCTAGTTGGGCTTGATCCAATAAATATGCAATGGAAAAACAAGCCACACTCTCTTTTTCTCATTCAATATTACGTTTCATCTCGGCAATACTTTACAATACACAATTTTGTGACTTCTAGTTCACACAGACTTAAAACTAGCTGATGTCTAATTCTGCCTATATATATATATATATATATATATATATATATATATATATATATATGTATTTGTGTATATATATATATATTATGCTGTTAACAGTATTAAGTTTCACAATACTATCTCAAGTATCTTATGTCCCCATGTGCATGTTGTTTTTTCATGCTTTCCTGTGTAAAAACCACACACAGTGACTTTAACTGCAGTAGACATTAGGTTAACTTTCGGTTTGAACATTTCTCATGTCTGGAAAGCTCCTGTTCCAAATTAACGACTTATTTTTGGTATTAATGCTTTAGATGTTTAAAACATTACACAGTCTTTTTGTCCTCTGCACTTTCAAGGCCTTTGGGTTTCAATGAAGAATGACATTTTGCCTGTTTTGTCCCCTTCTGCTTTAGCATGGCCCAAAAAGAGAAACTCCAGTGTCTGAAGGATTTCCACAAAGATATCCTGAAACCGTCCCCCGGAAAGAGCCCAGGCACAAGGCCGGAGGACGAAGCGGAGGGAAAACATCCCCAAAGGGAAAAATGGTCGAGCAAGCTTGACTTTCTTCTGTCAGTCGCCGGGGGCTTTGTAGGTTTAGGCAACGTTTGGCGGTTCCCGTACCTCTGCTACAAGAATGGTGGAGGCGAGTATAATTCTTGATAAGATTAAACCTTTAGTTAAATATTGTTAGTTTCAGGGCCATGTGGTCTCGGACCAAACATTTTTAGGGGAGTGGGAGTGAGTTGGTTATTAAAATAAAGGCCTATACATGGTCAACCATATCAGAAAGGCCAAATATCCACCATAGTTAGTATGGCCTTAAAAGGAACCGTTAGATTTTGGCTTACATTTTCACCTTTGCATAACTGTCATCCCACTTACTCGCCCACTTCACAACGTCAGGAAGTATTGAAAAAGCATGCAAGCGAGTATAAGTTAACTCTCACAAGGTTTAAGAGTCAAACACTAATCCAGCAGTTAGCAAAATCTCATTATTGACGGAATTAAGAGAATCTTCTCTTTATCTTCAACTAGGTGCATTTCTCATCCCGTACTTCATCTTTCTGTTCGGTGGAGGTTTGCCTGTTTTTTTCCTGGAGGTGGCGTTGGGCCAGTACACTTCTCAGGGAGGAATCACCTGCTGGGAGAAGCTTTGTCCCATTTTCACAGGTAAGTTTCACGCCGAAGTATTTCTTGGAAAAGAACAGAACTGTAAGCAGTTTATTCCCTGAACTGATTAAAGTATGAAAAACAATTATTTGTGGTAAGAACGTGAATTTAGAGGCGTGTCAGATGATACCAGCTGGATCTGAAGATAGGCTGTCAGAAAGTTTTGAAATATGGGTTGTTAGATAAGCGATGCGTTTATCCATTAATGTCTGTTTTGTTTATCAGTTTATAAAATTAGCAGTCAGGGTTATGTTAGGTGAGAGGTTAAGACAATTTTTATGGTGTTACGCATGCACGTCAACTATCAAAGCAAAACATAATTTTTTATGGTTTTATGTTGCTCTAAGCTCAATCGCAGGCTACTGCTAGCATAGATATGCATATGTAGATAAAGTCGATGGCTTCAGACACATCAACCCGTCCACCATCTTGGAACGGTCAACATCTCAATTGCTGTCATTACTTACATTAACAGTGCATTCAGACCGCCGCTGTCGAGAGCGTCAAAGTAGCTGGAAGTCTTTAATTTTTAATGTGAGCTGGCAACAAGCAACGGCAAGCAGCGGCCAATCTTGGGCATTCAGGGCGTCAAGGAGAGTTGAAATCAGTTCAACTTTATGGTAATGAGCTATGACGCGGTTCGGCGGCAACCGATCGGAATGTAGAAGGCCACCGCTTGAGAGGATTCCAGAGAACGCAGCCCTGTAAACTTTGGTTCCAACCACATTAGTTTCCAAGCAAAATGGAGGAGAGGTTGATTATTGCTGTGGCAGGTTTCCCAATCATATACGAATTGCGCACAGGGACATAAATAAAAAAATGATGCGCGGACCAAGGTGTCTGAGATTGTTTTTGTTCCTGGTGAGTTGCTGATGAAGTGCATTAACGTTATACAGTTTCTGTAAATAAGTGGGAAATTCATACTAACTTTTGTGCCAGAGCATGCACAACAGTGTTACTGCTGCAGAATATAATTTTGGTAGCAAACGTGTAACTACAATAAGTTCTTTCCACCGATCAATTTCTTGTGGTCTGTCTGCATAAGATCAGCCAGTTTGTTTGCTATGCGGCCCCTATAAATACAAGATAAGATTTCGATCTACACCAGAGCGTCAGCGCACCTAAGACTCTTTCTATAGTGTTGTTGGCAGGGCGGCCAGAGCGATTTTTGATGCTCTCAACGGCAGCGGGCTGGACACACAGTAAGAAAACATGAATGAGTTTTCCAAAATGCCACAACATCGCACATCTCTGTAAAAGCAGCTGTGTTAGCTTTACCTTTGTTTTGTTGTATTTTGTTAGTTTAGAAATGACATGGTTTGGGTTTTCACAACAGAAAGTAATGTTTGACATTTACAAATAAGTAAACAATATCTAAGGTTGCAGACACACAATCAACTTGCTCTCGAGTCTTCAAAGACTTTTCCAGTATGGCGGATGACGTGCATATAGTGACCCATAGAAACAGCTGCTAATGAGGCATCTCAGCAAGTATATAAATATAACTGTCAAACCGATTACAAAAATGCATGTGAAAACAGAAATACATACTTCTTGGCACCAGACCTTTGGCAGCTGTGAATTAGTTTGTTGGCTATAAAAAAAAGGGCCTTATAAAGTACTTTGCACAATTGGACATGTCTTCTTTGACAAATGGTATGGTGTAGCCTCTAAATTTAAGGGGTAGTAAACGAAAGGTTACTTTCTCAGGTACTGCCAAGAGCCAAGTCATGAGTCATTATCATTGTGCGGTGCACAGCTTTGAAAAACATTAAATAACTCCTGACGTGCTTGGAAAAGTTTAAATTCCTCCAAAGTATCTCTTTAAATCCCTTATATAATAAAAACAAAATCAAACTTCGCAAAAATATTGCATGACCACATATGTATTACTTATTTGAACAAGAATCTAGCAGAGTGCAAACTGCTGATTTACGCTAATCCTTGTGCTAGCGAATTAAATTACAACATAATCTGTTTTGCTTTCCAGTTAACGTGGCCAGCATTGATTTACACAGTTTAGACACTTACGCCAATTTCTTACATCATTTTCCTTCTGCTTCACACACGTTTTTTCATGATTAAGCTGAACGGATGAGAAGATTTTGAAGTATATCTGAGAAGTTTATCATTTATTTATCTTCTGTCACGGTACACTGGAGTCCACTGATTCATTGAGCGGAGATGTCATTGCGATACTTACAGTAATGAAATCGCAATACAACCATATCGTGACTCAAGCATTGTGATAATATCGTAAAGTGGGGCCACTGTTGATTCTCAATCCCTTCTCTTTGCACAGGTATCGGCTACGCATCCATTGTGATCGTTTCTCTGCTGAACGTCTACTACATTGTGATACTGGCCTGGGGCTTGTACTACTTGTTCCAGTGCTTTCAACCAGAGCTCCCCTGGGCAAGCTGCAACAACAAATGGAACACGGTCAACTGCGTGGAGGACACCCTCCGCAAGAACAAGACACTCTGGGCGACTGCAAATGCCACTAACTTCACCTCTCCCGTCACTGAGTTCTGGGAGTAAGTACTTCATGTATATTTGTTGGGTACACAGTTTGCTTGTTAAGGGCCTGAAAAGGCCAGCATGGTCAAGGAGTACCACTGTCCTGCAAAGTTGCAACCCTAATAACACACATCCCAAACCAGCCAAAATTTGGCATGAGCTGCTTGATGCTGGTCTTGGACAGTGGTAGATAAAAGATGCCCTCCATTTAAAGGTGCAGTTTTTGATTACCAACTGCCACTAGTGTTGTATAGATTTGCAATGAATCACTCAGTCCAAACATGACGGTGGCCACCATAGTACAAAAAGATGTCGTTCTCATGTTGATGCAGGGAAGAGATCATGCGTGCATTAGAAGGACTGTAGAGAGAGCGATGTCTTGTTTATTACATAAAAGGTATTTGGATTTTAAGGATAAGAAGAAGAAGTATAAAAGTCAGGCAGGAGCTAGGACCTGCGTTAATATTATAAAGTCTTTCCAGCAGAGACGCGTTAGGACCCGCAGTACTAAGGCTTTTAGCAGAGACACTCATAGATAACTATGGAGATACTTTCCAGCAGACTCGTTGGAGAGAAATATTGTCTTAAAATCCACCCTAAAGGAGGTTGCTTTGATTCGGATGGGAGTAACATGTAGGGCCGCTCTGCATGTAGATATAAACAGCTTATTCTAAGGTATTAGAAAGATAACAGCTCATTATGTTAGGTCTTTAAAGACCCTTGAAGAAAATGTTGTATGTTATATTGCATTTCTGTCAATAGATCCTCCTAAAAACCCTGTATTGTTCCTTTAGATATTAAACAGATTGAGCTATGAATGTAAAGTCTATGCTTCTCCTCGTACCACCTCAAATTGTTAAGTTCCTCACAAAAACCTTACCTCCACCACAGGCGAAATGTTCTCAGCATCTCTGATGGGATCGAGGACATGGGTCACGTAAAATGGGACCTGGCTCTTTGTCTTTTCGCTATGTGGGTCATCTGCTTCTTCTGTATTTGGAAAGGTGTGAAGTCCACTGGGAAGGTGAGCTTACAATACATTCACATGAGTCAATTAACTGAAGAACTATTATTTTTCTGTAAGTCTTTACTGGGTCATCTGAGTCACTGTATAACTAGCTAGGGGGATTTGAAGACAACCTTAACTGGCGTTTTACCTCAGCGATAGATGGCTAAACTTATTTCATGATAAAGACGGCCAAGTCATTCAGTAAACGCGCTTCAGCCATTTCAATTCGTGCGAAATATTGTCTTTGGGTTATGTCAATTGAAGATCTTGAGATCGCAATTCGTTACTCTGGCATTGACTTTGGGACTCTGCATATTTTTCGTGCCATAATGCAGTTAGAAAGCTGTTTACAGATAATAGATGTTTCGACGTTTTTTTGCCACATTGTGGTTTTCGTTTAGAATTTATGACCAAACCAAAAGTTAAAAGATGGAAGGATATAAGAAAAAACAATTACTGACCACATAGCATACCCACTAAGTCCAATATCAAACTGACACTGCAGTTAAGCTTTAAATGGCATGTTAGCCTTGGAAACTGTTTTGACGGAATGTTGTTTCGGAATGTTTGTGACGACTAAGGGGCAATTCAGACAGTATGCGCTTTAGACACAGAGACGCACACTCAGATATGTTTTTTCTTAAAAGCGAAGCCTATAACGCCTATTTGTAAAATAGTTGTCATGCCAACATGCTACTGTAAACAAAATTTCCCAACTTTGCCCCGCCTCCAAATTCTTCTGATTGGTTCACTGCTTTTGGGACAGACATTGATGAGCAGAGCTGCCTGTAAATGTTTTTTTTTTTTTACTTGTATCGGTGTCTTAAAAACAAGGCTCCGTGTATGAGACACTTCAAAAGATGCAAGACGCGCGAGCGTAATGTCACGCACATTTGTCAAACGCATGTTTACATAGAGAAACAATGGGAAAGAACGCATTAGAATGAAAAAATGCAATCTGTTTGAATGGCCCCTGCATCTTTAAAAGACCAAGTGAAACATCACTGAGTGAATTGTCATATCACTTACATTGCTTACAGTATGTCTTTTTTTCACACAATTTCGAATTTGAGCATTCCCTCTTTTGTTTTTAGGTTGTGTATGTCACTGCAACATTCCCATTTGTAATGTTAATCGTCTTACTGGTACGGGGTGTAACTCTTCCTGGGGCAGCCGAGGGCATCAAATTTTATCTGTACCCGAATGTCACTCGCCTTGCAGATCCAGAGGTAAGATCTTATGGATATGTGCATTTGTGCAACTTGAACTTTAGATGTACATGATGTAAAACCTGAGATGTATACAACAGTCGACATAAATATGTGCAACTTGAACTTTAGATGTACATGATGTAAAACCCGAGATTTATACAACAGTCGACATAAAAAACACACTTGATGGACTCTTGATGGAATGCTACACAAATCTAAACATGACATCCAGTAGTCGTAACAATTTATATTAGTTCTTGATGGTATATACAGCTCTGAAGGACCTGCAAGAGGTGGAACGCACACAAATATTTGAGTTTGTCTCGGCGGATAATCAACAAAACAACTAGCTAGCATTTCCAATCATGCTTGTCAGTCAACAAACGGACTGGCGTCTTTGTGTCTAGGTTTGGATTGATGCGGGGACGCAGATTTTCTTCTCCTATGCCATCTGTCTTGGGGCCATGACATCGCTGGGAAGCTACAACAAGTACAAATACAACTGCTACAGGTGGGTTTCTACATCCCGGGGTGGGAGGGGGTTTTAGTCCAGTGCAGGCAATGGGACCATAGGGTTCCTTTTTGTTAATTAACAAACTCCATGACATATGTGTGACATAGGGACTGTTTGCTGCTTGGAGGCCTGAACAGCGCTACCAGCTTTGTGTCTGGCTTCGCAATATTTTCCGTCCTGGGCTTCATGGCACAAGAGCAAGGGGTGGACATAGCCGATGTGGCAGAGTCAGGTACGAGGGTCAAGCAGCAGTGATGGTGGGCACTGCTGCTGCAAATAACATCAAAATCCTGTAGTTGAAAACAACAGCAAACATCGGCAACAGTAAACAATTGGGAACCAAATAGAACGATTTACGTCCAGGACTTAATTGGCGGTAGATTGGTTTGGATTCGTCAGACAAACTGACGTTTTTGGAGCCTCTGGAAAATTCTACTTAATCTACTAATGCACAGGTCAACTGTGGATTGCGACTACTTTGCGCTTAGAATTGAGGGCTGTTCAAGCAGGATTCCACAGGTGACATGGTTGAGCCAAATCAAGATGCCTCTTGTGCCACCATCATGATAAAGGCCTTTTGGAGACTTAGGGTTTAATTCCTCAACAGCTCTGAACACAATTTGGCTGAGGTTGCTAAGTCGGTCCCTACCGGTTCCTTCTTCTACCTTATAAACTATGTTGGACAATTTTCAAGATTTCTCTTCAGGCTTCAATCCTTAGAATTGTTTCACTTTCTCCTGTGGGAAAGTCTACTCGACTGTCGAGTGTCCTAACATGATGGCTTGCTTGATTTTCAGATGTGTAGTCTTTAATACTGATCATGTTTTGGCCCTCCTCAATGGAGACTCTGGTCTAAGTTTGTCTTTGTGCTCAGGTGCACAAAACACATCTTTATCACAAACCCGAACTGTACTTGAACTGCCTTGCATTGAATCCTTAGCAGGGTTTTTTTCCGTATGAATTGGTTGGATTCATTGTTCATACCAAGACGTATTGAGTAGCTTGTTGGAAATTACCTGGAGTTGAACAATGTGGTTGTGGATTCAGCAAACGGACTCTGTGGAAAATGCGTTTTATTGTCATCGAACTTTGATGCTGTTACCTCAGTCATCGGTTTGGATTGTTTGAATTGGTTTTACTATAAATGTGCAGATTTCGTCCATTGTGTTTTTAACCTCTTGTACAGGTTATCTCCACAACGTCAAAATGTTGCAGTTATGGTAGCATGGTGTTTGTTTGTTGTCTCCTATCCTGTTGTGTAATACAAGGGAATTAGCCTTTACTCTCATGCAACTTGCAGTGTCCTTTTCTAGATTCCAAAGTAGCCAAAGCTACAGTAACATCATAAGGGTAATTTCCCAAGAAATCTGAAGAAACAGTCTTTGGACAAACCATTGGCAGACATTTTGCCTGGCTTGTTCGCTTTGTCATGTAGACTCTCGCTCCGTTTTTCTTTCATGTCTCCTTTTGGTCTGTGCCAACGACGGAAGCATGCCACAGCGGCATAGATCAAAGTGTGAAAATGGCTAGCCTTGCTAATTATGCGCTCTCCACTGTTCTTTACCCAACAGGTCCTGGCTTAGCCTTCATTGCCTACCCTAAAGCTGTGACTATGATGCCACTGCCTACGTTTTGGGCCGTTCTCTTCTTCATTATGCTTCTGCTGTTGGGCCTCGACAGTCAGGTGAGTGTCCAATGTAAAACTCGTATGCTAAACGCTCAGAGTACTGATAATTTGGTTGCTCGCACCTCCAAAACGTTACTTGATAGAATTCAATGAAGCCTTCGCAGTAGTTTAATATATCGCTTCTGAAATTATACATGTGCAACAAGATGAAAATATGTAAATATGGCTGTAATAAAGTTAAATGTGAATTCAAAGATCACAGAGACTTAATGGAATTTTCACAAATGTTACGACGTCAATTTTTCAGCCCATTTCTTAATTGAAATATGCAATTTATAAGAATAAGGGCATTTTCACTCCTTCGTCTGGTTTGTTTAGGCATCAATGAACAATGTCATCCCTGTTTTTGAACAAAGCAAAGGATCTACAAGTCTGAGAAACAAGTTAACAAGTAACAAGTTAAAGTCCACATAGTAACAGTAACACAGAAACGGAAAGAAAAATACTTTGGCATATGAAGTCCTGTACTATCACATCTCTCGGCTCCAGTGAAATGAAACACTCTGCTGAATCAGTTACCACCCACATCAAGCATGGTGTTTCGTGGTACAATAAGTTAAGCTACATTGAATTCAATAGAGATTCGCTCAGCTGTGCTGAATCACAAGGGGTTCCTATGTACTGTAATGGTTACTTTACTGGGATAATGGATTTATTTCACCAAAGCATGTCACTTTTTAGAGCTCTCTTACACTGAGGATGAATTGTCTTTATCGGGTTGATAATAGCTTCTTAGTTAAAAGAACAGTTCACTTACTTCATTTACTCATCCTCATGTCGTTTTAAACCTCTATGACTTTCTTTCTTCTGCAGAAAAAATATTGGTAACCAAACAACTTAGTCAATTGAACTACATTGACTTCCATTTTTATGGACAAAAACCTCTGAGAAGTCAATGGATGCCAACGTTTTTTGTTTACCAACATTCTTACAGATCAACAATTTTTATGCCATCATACCGCACCTTTTCGCTATTTGCTGTCTTTCCGAATCCTCGGAAATCCATATTTGATAAGCACTGTTTAATAGTTTCAATGTATATTTCCAAAACCCAGTGACAAACATCAGGGTGACCAACAATAATGATTGATGGAGAAAAAAAATCCTGAAAAATGGAGGTACAAGGTTTATGCTGGACAGCGGCGATATATTCCAGCCTAAATTCCAGTTAATGTGGAATTTACTTGAACGGATGATATTGATATTTTAGCTTTTTCTTTCCTGACTTTTTTTATCAAACTGACAATGTTTTTATCTTTCCCCAGTTTGTCGAAGTGGAAGGGCAGATCACATCCTTAGTGGATCTGTATCCATCCTTCCTACGGAAGGGTTATCGGCGTGAAATCTTCATAGCTATAGTCTGTTTTTTGAGCTTCCTGTTGGGACTAACCATGGTCACCCAGGTAAGTTCGATAGTCTTTGACCACGATGAATTTTTTAACATTTTATTAAACACCACGCTAATTTAAGACTTTACATCATATCACCCACCTACTGGACTAGTTCGTGGTTCTGGCTGAATGCAGAGTGTATCAAATACAGCTTAGTTAAAAACTGGCACCATATGTTTTCCTTTTAGGATTATAGCAACATAGTCATTTGATATTGTGTGGCGCTCAACCAAACTCTCAGTTCCTGTAATGAAGCAGTGTGCCATAGTCATGCCAAAACCAAGGGCCTGAGCGCTCTCCCATAAGCAAAAGCTTTCCACTCTCTGTGCCTTATCTTTTCACCTTCTATGTCTTTTTATGGGCGTCCTGACCTGCTTAGAACAGTGACAAATCCACAGAGGAATAGCATGGCTATACTAGGAGATCCGTCCGGGTCTGACAAAGCAAGATTTCTCTGGCCCCGTCCATTGCTAAGCCCCGGAACAGCGATAAACCGGGAATGCTATTTTGTGCTTCGAGCCACACAGCTTCCAATTTTTTCCGTGACCTAATGTCTTATGATGCCCCTGAATGCATTGTGCAACAAATCATTTTGACACCCAAATAATAGCAGTTAACTGTTTAGGCAGGCTCTGATCATATCTGTCTTATTGTTATGTCTATTGAAAATACCGAACTGACTTTTCTTACTTGTGTGTGTTTTGTTCAGGGTGGCATGTATGTGTTTCAACTCTTTGACTACTATGCAGCCAGTGGCGTGTGCCTTTTATGGGTTGCATTCTTTGAATGTATTGCTGTAGCCTGGGTTTACGGTGAGTCCGATGACAAGTGCACAGAAAATGTAACATCTCTATATATCATTGCTCACTTTCCATAACCAGGGTACAAATCGGGGTCCTGTTGTATGATTTACAGCAAAAATGTATAAATTGTTATGTTCTTTAGAAAGTATATCAAGTATATCAGCAACTTCAAAAGCTTATTTTGATGTTCGCAAAGGCCTAAACATGCACACACAACAACGGTTACTGAACTTGTTCCTCACAACCAGTTCCGAAAATTAAAACTTTGTGAAAATATGTAATTGTTGTGAAATGAATTTGTTCAACCCTGTTATAGTAAAAAAAGTAAAAAAAACAATTTCTTATTTACTGTATATGTACATAATATTCATCTTATTAATGATTAATGTACGATTATAGACAACTATAATACAAAGTTAAATTTACTTTCATTTAAGCTAGATCTGCAACACTGAAACTTTCAAACTAGAATTTCATTGATGCTTATTTAATTGTGATTATTAAAGATCCAGTGTTTGACATCTAGTGGTGAGTTTGCGAATTTCAACCAATGGCTCACTCCCCCCTCCCTTTTGTAGCACTACGGTGGCTGACACATAACTAAGATTTCATTGCGTTTTTGCTTCTTTGGTGAAGGAGATACGTACTTACAAAATGCGCTCTGAAGAGCATTTTGTCCGTTTAAGGCACCTGATGAAAAAACATGGTGAATTCCCTGCATGGGGACCCGCGGTGTATATAGATAGAAATCGCTTATTCTAAGTTCATGAAAAAATATCAAGTAAGGTCTTTATAGACCTCTGATATTAGTTATGTGTATTACATTGCATTTCTGTCAATAGAGCCTCCTAAAAATTACACGGGAAACCTTTAAGCACTTCCCTTCACTGATCTGTTTAAAAAACAATAAATTGAATTCATGCTTTGAGCTACAACCTAGTTAAGAGAAAACATACAGAAGCTCATTGTTCCCTACTTTCATGACCTTGATTCAAAAATTGAAATGAGTCGTGAATAGCTTTGTATAACCTGCATGCGGGTAGATTCTGTCTAAACAACATTCATCATGTGGGGGGTTTATCCACATTAAATAGAAATTCTAGTAGAGATAACACATCATGAGAGAACAGGTTTGGTCATTTTATCTCACCATAACGGGCACACCCATTGATCATCCGATATTGCCCAAAAAGCTTGTGATCTTTTCCAAATCACAAGATCCTGTCAACGAAGTCATTTTTTTAGCATCATACTGTTACGATTTTCAATACTTTTAATACAATACTTGAATTTATTATAATTTATCTGAATTTTACCTTCATTTGAATTATTTAAGGAGTAGCTAAATATTGTGATAATCCATTTAAGATCGATCCACTACTAAATGTTACAACAAGGAAAACTGTGATTGGTCGTTTTAAATGTTCAAGCTTTTCCAAGTTGGGTATTCTTGGCACGGTAAGCTACAATGTGAACCAGTATTATTAGCAATATACCCATAGGTCGGGATTGCCAACATTTACAGATAGAAACAAAAAATACGTGTCAATATTCCAATCATCTCCAAACAAACACACTCTACTGTCTTGTAAATTGAAACAAATGCACCAACAGTATATGAGTCCATGTGCAATGCATGGTAATGTAATATTGCTAAAGTTTTATTGTACATGTAACATATGTGCTCTCTGTACAGGGGCGGATAATTTCTATGATGCGATTGAAGATATGATTGGTTACAGACCAAATCCCTGGATGAAATGGAGTTGGACTGTGGTCACACCTCTTCTGTGTGTGGTAAGTCTTCTTATCAGAAGAGTCTTTGAAAAGAGGCTTAAAAGTCCTTTAGTTATGTTTCCAATATTATTGGAGTTGCACTGTTTCTGTCCCAAGGCTATAGAACCTTGAAATTAAGAAATATGGGAATGAATGTAAACTATAACAGCACACTACCTACACATGCAGATCCTATACTGTAAAAGACTAGTTCGTTTAAAAAATCTGTAAAGGACATCCCTTCCCCCAAAAGCTGCTTTTCCGCTTTGGATTTGGTGTAAAAATCTGAGTCGCAGCTCGTCGAAATAGAGCCCCAGATGGGACGACCATCTGCCCGGCTGACAGAATAAATGTGAGGAGCTGAGGATTAGGTTCCATGTGATTTTTCTCCAAATGACATTGGACCATTAGAAAATAAGGAAATCCTTTGAGAGTCATATAGCCTTTCTTGAGCTAGAAGTGTTTTTATCTTCCTCTAAATTAAACAGCTTTTTTGAAAAGGGTTAACCTATTATGTTGAACACTTGGTGGACTCTTTGCAATCCATAGGTTTTTCCTTTTAAAGAATTTAGATACATTAAATTGTTAGGCGTAGAACAATGACCACACAAGTTCAATAAATGTGGATTGATGGTACTTTTGTGATTGCTTAAATGTTCTGTTGTTGAAGCACTTGGTTTGAGTTGCACTCTGGTGACCTCTGGTCTGTCTTTTACCCCAGGGATGCTTTGTCTTCTCATTGGTCAGGTATACACCTCTGAGGTACAACAAAGTCTATGAGTACCCGGACTGGTCCATTGGAGTGGGGTGGACCTTGGCGCTTGCGTCCATGATCTGCATACCAATGGTGGTTGTGATCAAAATCATTCAATCAGATGGGCCCCTTATTGAGGTAAGGGATTGTTTTGAAATGAATGGACATGCCCATTTGTGAGTTGTTTGCGGTCTACATTGCGTCTTAATGCATGTTTACATTCATGCATTTGACAGATGCTTTTATCCAAAGCGACTTACATCGCATTATACTATACAGAACATTTGTTTCGGAGTATGTGCAATCCCTGGGTTCGAACCACTAAACTACAGGAATATTGAATATTGATGATGATAGGGAATGCTTTGCATAAGTAGCATAGGTAGCAACACACAATATCTAAACGCTAAAGTGCTTTTAGAATTAAAGGTGCAATCAATAACATTTTTGGGTTCAAAATAAACAAATCGATTATTGAGCAAGTACATAAAAATCTGTGTTCAAATTGTGTCCTTACCACGAATCAAATTTTAATAATAATGATTTCTAATCTGAGTTGTCGGGTACGATTTAGTTGGAAATATAAGTTTGAGGTTATTTAATTTCAATTCATGTAAAGATACTTGAAGTATGTCATTTATTTATGTTTTAAACCGAGATGATGATAGAGAGTCAAAAGCTACGAATTGCAGCTTTAACTTCAGTAATTTAGCGCGTCACAATTTATTGAAATGGTGTAAATGTGCATATCGGTGTCGGTAACATTTTCCGTTTTTAAATCTATATTAGATTTGATTTATATATTTTAAGTTTTAGTTTCATTTATTTTCATTTCATAATTTTAGTGCCTCCTCGATTTATTATTTCAGATTATTGCTAAAACAATTTCTAATTTCTGTTTAGTTTATTTTTCAAATAATATATTGGCAGATTTTTTTACTTAACAAATGTTGTAATAGTTTTATTTAAGTATAAACCTTGGTTCAAATGGATTGATATGGTTTGTCACATTATTTAGGAAGTCATCATATATCACATTTTTTCTTCTATGTCAAGCAGCCCTACAGTAATTTAAAGTTTGCTAAACATTTTCACCGTCAACATTCTCCAGTCCTCAATGATCAAGCTAATATGTACGTTTCCCTCCAGAGGATCAAAGCAGTGGCGGCTCCCGTGAGGGGAGGGGCAAGCTCCTGCCCCAAAGAATACCGGCCCAAAAGCAACGAGCTGGCGCAGCCCCTGGACCCCAACTGGAATGGAGGCTCAACGAAGCCCACCCACACCATCGTAGAAACTATGATGTAAATGCTCTCTGTGAGAGGATTCAAATTATCTACTTTTCCATGATATATATATATATATAAAATCTGTAACTTTTGACATAGTCGTAGGACCAGGTTTACATTGCTACGCATCTGCACTAGGAGTCCTTGTTTTTTTTTTCTACAGAGGAAGTTACATTTTCTGTCTGTATTTTTTAATATTTTTACCGTAATACTATTATATTACTATTATTGTTGCTGTTATATGAGAGAGAACTGATCACGTACAACAGTATCGTAAAAGTGGAACCATAACTGTTCTATTTTTGTCACTTTTATCTTGTACATATCGAAATTGAAGTGAGCAGTGCTTGTTTTTAGAGTTGAATTATGGGAAGAAAACAAAGGGCTCCGTAAACAGAAGAAAAATAACGCAAGTAAACGTGAATGATAATATTGGTGTACCCAGGTAAAAAATCATTTTTAGGGAGGTGTCTTTCAATTTTAGTGTTCGACCTTACAGGTTACTGTAGATCTTTAATGTTATAAAGCTAAGTATGTCCCAACAAACTGTTTAGACTGGAGATGGTGACTGGTGCTGGCCAAAAGAATCAGGACTTTTAGCCCTGCTGATGCACTAATACAAAGGACACTACTTTCTCCACTTTGACGCACTTTTTAAGTAAATTAAGTCTAATTAGTTTGGGTGCGTTTGTTTCAGACGTCATAGGATTTGGATCTCGCGATTGACCTCACAAGTGCATATCACACTAATTCTAGGCAACGTCTCAGTCCCAATTTGACATAATCATGAGATGTTTAGAATAGCATTAGTAGATACCAGTAACTGAGACTTGCCTACTATTATGACGTACCATTCAGAAGATGCAAGACGGAGGGAGGGCTTGGCCCTGATTTACGTACATACAAATCGTGTACTATAAACTGTTAACAAACATGTCTCCACTTTAGTCCGCTGCAGAAAAACAAAGCCAAAGTGTCCCACAAATGGCCACTGACATATTGCGCCAAATATGTTGATGGAGTCTGTGCAGATTATCGGTGTGATAAAGTCCATAAATCTAATTATAAATGAGGAAAAAGGCATTTGAAGTCATTCTCTTTTTTTATTTGTGCTCACGTCTCATTCTACATAGAGAGGGCGTGGTTTAACATCAAATTTTCTGGCCAGCCACCAGGGGGCGATCAAAGCGTTTAGCCTTACTTTTCATGATGCGTTATGCACACTTGGTTTGTGCGTGTGGCTATTGAAACAACCGAAATACTCCCACAAAGAGCACATTCAATGCGTTAGATAGCAGGAGAAAATGTATACGCTATATTTGGGATCTTCGTTAATCAGGGCCTTAACGTAGCAATACAAAAATTCAATGTTCTGTTTCAGCACTCGCTATTAGTCGACCTTGTTCAGTAAAAATACAAAAGTACCAAATCACAAAATTTGCCGACACCGAACGCGTTCTTATTTTGAGGATGTTGGAATGTAAAGCTGCCTGATTTAAAAACCACATAGATTCAGGGCTAGTTTGTTTTGTTTTTATCAACTCTAAGCTGTTTTTATTTCCAATCACATTTGCCTTTTGTATTAGAAAGTCACTGTATTTGACTGCTATGTTTAACAATTACCAATAGATCTCATGTATAACTGTTAATCATCAAAGAAGCTTGCTATAAACTGTAATGTGCAATACTTGTAGAACAACATGCATTGTTACTTTCTTCACCTGTCTTGGAAAAAGTTGGTACTCGGAAGTGTGGAATTCTGTATACATTTAAGGTTCATGGCAGAAACAGTGAACAGGGGCCAATATAAGCTACCATGTATGCGGTATGCTAAACTAACACCAAAAAACTCAATGCAGTTCTACTCACTGTGATTTATATTATTTCAACTTTAAATTAGATTGTAAATGTTAAACGTATGGGTTAACATTGCTGCCAATATATGGTTTAAATCAATTGATTTCAATATCGTTTTCTTGGCCAAGTTAAACTAGAACTGCAGCCAATTGAAAAGGGAGGTAACTTATGGACGCATCATTGAAGTGTTAAAGAAATGATAAAACTTCATTGTAAACGTTGAAAGAGGCACAATTTCTTAGCAATACATAAATTAATGTTCAGTCTCAGGTGGCGTTCCACTATGAGCTCATCTTTTGTTTTTTTTAAGAGACATGATTTCCCACTATTGTATGTGTCTTTAAACCCTTCCATTTTTGAAGAAGAGCTGAGGGGAAGTGTTTATAAATAAAAGATATAACCTTTATAAAGTAATGATTAGAAATGTTTTATTTTTTTATTTCTGAGGATATGAAAGAAAGCGAGTGTATTAATAAGATTTTACAGTACCTGAAAAAGAAAAAACTTTTTATCTCTTAATAAACATTTATCTTTTAAAAACCTTTCAGAGTTTGGTGAGCATTCATTTTTTTTCTATGCTAATTATTATCTTATAAGCAGGCTATTAAAGGATACAGGAGGAGTGTATCATTTTTACGACAAACACTTTTTAACAAGAGGCCAAGAGAGGAGGATTGGCTTGTGTTAGTTTGTATTACTCAACCAATGGGAGACGAGGGAGGGTTTTGAGACGCCTGTAGAAAAACATTATTGTTTTTGTATAAAATACTTTAGGGTAGCTGTAATTCTGATGGTCTTGTGGTTCGTTGTGCGTGGGAGGTTAGGGTAATGCCTTTTGGAACACTGTGTTTTTAAATGGCCTACATCCAAAACTGCAAGTGATGGGTATTTATGGGTATAATATTTAAAGATCAAGCAATGATAAAATATACAAGTCTGTGACTACATGATCATTAATAAACACACGCCACGTTTCATTCTCTACTTGTGCTTGGACTAAATGAGATTTTCCATTCCAAATATAAATGTTTGGAGGTAATTCTCTGGGATTTGTAACTTGTCAAAACTGTGAGGACGTAGGCAAGAAACTGGTACTTTGTAAGGACAATATCAAATCTCTAATAAATGCTTACTCAAATAACTGATATATAAATAAATGAATAAAGGATTAGGAACCAAAGATAAGGATTATAAAATAAAGTGTAGTTGCACTGCAAAAATGTCTTACTAAGCACGCTTCTCTTGTTTTATAGGACAAATATAAAAAACTCAGATAGCACAGGTACTGGAGATCTAGAAAACATCTGCCGTGTAAAAACATCAAAGAAAGCGTAGTTTTACATACTTTCTAAATAATAAACAACTTACAGACATCTTATAGATGTGTATATGACATCTGTCGGCAGATGTCTGGGAGACGTATTACAGATGAACAAACAATCACAATATGTCTGCAGATGTGTGTGTCCTCGGCATTTATTTGTTAAGGAAAGTGATAAGGTTTATAAAAGAAAACAAAAGAATAAAGAAAACCCCATTGTCTGATTTTTTTGCTTTCTTTTTTCGCAGTATGGTTACTTTCTGATTAAGTTGGCAGTTCTTAGCCATAATTAATTACAAAGACCAGACATTTTTTCCACAAGTTAAAAGTCTTGCTTTAAAAAACGTAACTATTAACAAAAGTTGAAAAACGTATTCACAACTCAGCGTTTGAGCTACAGTCAATAATGATGACTGATATATAAAAATACCTTAGACAAAGCCCCTTAGCAACTGCATGAAAACGCCTTGGAAACCACACGTTACATCTATGCACCAAAGTGGTGAGTTTTGCACTGGCAGGCACTAAAAAATCTAGCCTTACCACTGTTATCATTCAACTTTAGTCTTCAGGGAGTCTGATCACCCCTATGGCAAATTTAGAAGGACATCATGTTTGGCTTGGCAGTCTCGCATTTGGAGTGTAAACAGTTGAAGTGTTGTTTTTCCCTGACCTAAGCATCCTTCACCACAGTAAATACTGCATTATTGGCAGCTCCCTGTGACCTACAAAAAAATCTAAAATAAATGCTGCATAGGAATGAAAAGAATTGTGAACATTGAGGGACGAAACACACAGGTCAGTTTGTACATAACATCACAAATCATCTCTAGACAAAACAACCTCCTTTAGGTTTGTTTAAATGATATCATTTGAATTGCATATTCATCTCATGATTCTATTCATCCCGCTTAAAATGCCTCTGTTTTATCTGCTTTACAGGATTACAGTAGGATCCTGTGGCAATTATTTTTAAAATGCAATAAAAAAAATCTGACACAACGATGGCGCTTAAACTAAATTTGGTAAAATGCTACCACCACAACCTCCACCACACTCAAACACAAATTATGATGTTTTTCTGTTTTACCTGAATTTTACATCCACAACTAGCCATAAATTCTGCACAAGCAGAACGTGCAATTTATATGAAGAAAGCACCTTTTAAAATAGTTACAAATTGCAATGGCATTATGTTTAAAATAATACTAAACGTTTGTATTACATTACATAAAAATCAGTTCAACAGCAAACAAAATCGCAGAATTCAGAATGTCTATGTGTGTACTTCTTGTTGAACAGACGCTCACAGATTCAGTCATGCTGGCTTGAAGAGGTAACCATAGCAACAGTTTTATTGGTTTCAGCTGGGTCCTGTATCAGATAAGAACTGAATGATTGTGTACTAGATACATGATGCATAACAAACTCTCCATGGACCAAAAATACTGTCATTTGTTTTTCCAAACAGCGTATTTTAAGATGTAAATTGATCCAAAACAATCATTTATGTTCTGAACATTTTATATAAATCATGTATACAGAAAGAAATATGGAATTATGGGTAAAAAGGTCATCAATTAGTAAGGTTTGGATGTAACATCAGAGCTCAAAGGTTTAAAAACAGGTCTGTGCTTTTTGTATCATACATGTGTTGAAGCATTATAGACAACCTACTCTAAAAAAAAACAGTTGGGTTTGGTTCTTTTGGACTCAACGCTGTGTGGAAAACAGCATTTATAGATTCAGCATAAACCTAAAGTGAAGAGTGCTTGGCAACACGCCTGCAAAATACTGTTACGATTAAATCATCCACAGTAACTGTGAACCCATGCAAAACTGAAAGCCTGTTGTTCAACCAAACAAGACCCAGTGTATTAATGTAAGTTACCTCTGTAGTACTTGGACAGGATACAAGAAGACTGCAATGTACAACGTGACGTCCCAATTAAATGACAAGTGGAAATTTGGTTTCTAAATTGAGTTATGAATTGTTTTTAGTCACAATGTTTTATTTTTTGACTAGAGATGCCCCATAAGGAATATGAGGATAGATGCTTTGTAAGAACACGGTGTTGATCAAACAGATTGTGATTCATTTACATGTAACTGGGTTACACCTACCTGCGTTTAAAATTGCAGTCCTTGTTTAGCAACCTGCTAAAGCCCTGATAATGTCAAACGTTGGATGTCTTATTCAACACTGTAAAGATTTCTTGGATATAACCATAAATTATTGAAGATTTCAATTTAAACAGTTTTTTGATTAACTTAATTTATGGATTTCAACAATTTACGCAGAAATTTGTTCTTTTAATGTTTTATGAAGGTGAATGAGTGAACTTCAATGTATGTTAAATTCTTTAAACAGATATTGCCCAAATTGTGACATTAATGTGACTATGACACAAGAAACAAATTCGTCTGCTTGTGTTTTCATTCTTTTTTTTTTATTACTGTAATAAATTAAGTGAATGTTTTCTCAGGTCCCCAACTTTGATTCTAGGAAATTAATTTTACATTACAAAGGAAAACAGTGATCACACATTCAATGGCTCATGTTTTAACCTCTTTTATTCCAACATTTTTAGAAAAATTGTATCATCAGCACATTCCCCTGTTGATAAGGAATGGGTTTCAACACTAAACCGGTTTTGCCAAACCAGAATAGACTTACTCGGTTCATTTTCAAAAGTCCTGTCTTCGTCATTGTGCTTCAAATATGCTGCGGAAACCGCAGGTTTAGAGTTCTTACAAAAATACTGTACAGAGAATTGAGCTTTCATATTACACATTCAAAAATACACCTTAATATCGATGCATACATTAATCAGGAATTTAAAATGCATAGGGATGAACATGTTTGGAGCATTATAAAGCTTCTATGTAAAATCCTTTAAATCCTGTCTGTGGCCCCAATATTGCACATGTCAAAGAAACTCTGTCGTCTTTTCTTCCTGGAATAGTGTGTGCGACATTTTAAAACACCAACACTGAACAATATTATGGTTAAATCACTCTGAATCAAAAGGAAAACAAGACAATTGCTGCTTTTTGAGAGTATAAACAAAGTATAGGGGAACCAAAACAAGACTTCAGTGGCGTTCGGCCTGCAGTGCGGAAACGTTTAGACGAAACGTGCGTACAATTCAGACTCAAAGAAATAACAACCTTATTTCGTTCCATGGACAGCTTTGGTAGAGTTATATAACACAGATAGAAAGGTAGTGGTGTTAGGGGGTGGATAAAAGAAAACTTGTATGGGCCTAGTAGTGAGCCTTGGGTAGACTCCTAATGCCATGGGCCTGAACAGAGGCTCTGATTGTTCGACTCAGAATTCAACAGCATCATATAGAACAATGAGTGCTTTCTGCTTTACTTGAAATAGATTTTACTTGTGCTTTCCAAAAGTAAAGACAGCAGAGTGAGGGAAAAAATCAACTTATCCACGGATAATTGTAGCATTTGTGTGGATGAGACCACGTTTCGTGAAGTAAGACAAATTAAATCTATTGGCGATCACTTGTGTTTATTCGGGGAGCCAAGTTATAGTTTCTTAAGTTTGGAAAGTTTAAAAAGGCAAAAAGAGAGCTCTTCAGCGGAGCTACTTGTGGATTGCTTGATAGCGAATAAAAAGAAAATTCGCATTATCTTCATGTAGAATAAAATAAGTACTGTTTGGGTGATCTATAACACTCGGGATTTAAATACGATCGTCCATCTGCGGCAAAAAATTAGGACATTTACATACCGTTAACTGAACCAGGTATTAAAAAAAAATTAAACCCCTGACCAATCACAGCTTTGCTTAAATGTCTGTTGATTAAAAAACTTCAAACACATCAGATCTCACGCGTATCAAGACCACAATAAAAACATTAAAGACACACAAGTTTACTTCAACAACTACAAATTAAGTGGTCTTAGGACATTCTCATTGCAATTGAATATCCCAAAAATCTAGACGTCCTCAGTTTTCCTTATTAATTGTGTCAAGATTTTGCGAAACACTAATGTAGGTAAATGTTCAGTGGAGGTTAATAGACATCAAGGCCTTGTGTCTGCGGAGACGTGACCTTTGTTACAGCTGGAGGTACCGCAGGTGCCAAACACGAGTAAACGATGTGATGGCTTTTAAAGGGACGGTGTGTCCAAAATAGCCCGTAACGGAAACATTTGTAATATTTGGCCATCGGTGACCGATGACAGCTCGGCTATTGTGAAAGTACACGTCGTGGCCTTGAGTAGCAGTAAGGTGTTTAATGATAAGTATGCGATGGAAGAAAGCTTTCCATAAAGTCAACAGGACATATGTAGGACCTAGAGTTTACTGTTGCACAATTATGAGGACGTTTGAGGATAAAGGTAATAGAAGTGCGTATTTAAAGTTCGTATACACTGTAAGAAAGAAAAGTAAAATCTTTAATATTGTGGTAGCTGTGGGCACCAACACTTTCCTTTTTTGTGAGGTAATTACTTTTTCTTATTATTTTAAACCCAACTTGTAAATTTGCTGTTCTATTTCTGTAATTTAACATTTTTCTACCATTTCAAAATATGTGAAAATTTCTTCCTGCAAAATTGCAGCTTTTTAACACTGATGCGAGAATTCAAAGTGTCAACAACGTAAGCACCACAATTTCTTGTTTCTCACAGTTTCTAGGGGGAAGTTACGGCTTTAAAAGACAGTGTCATGAGAAAATGCTTATGACACTGTCCACAAAGAACAAAGCGCAAGGGGCCGGTTGCACCAGCTGGACGTGAAAAAGTTGGGTGTAAGTCTTACGTCGGGCTTAACTACGTCCAGACTAGTGATAAATATTTACACCTGTTGCACCATCTAAAACTATAACCAGGAGCAGCTACACTCAGCTTAGATGTTGCGCATGAGAGTGAAAGTCTGTCAGAAGATATTCAGTCAATGAAGCAGCGCTCCATTTCCATTTGTTTCATGTATAACTGCGGTGATAATTCATTGATTAATTCAAAATAATCAGTGCTGCTAAAACGAAACTTTTATGTAAGTTATCGGCAGGTCGTAATGGTTTTTAATGTTTTTAATTGGACCGAAAGTATTGAGACTGAATCCATTACAATTAAATTCTAAACATCACTTCCAAACTTTTCTTTAGAGTGTACAGTATGAAATGAGATATTTTAGTTAGTTTCTTTTAATGGGAATAGAGTTTTAATTCACTTTAACTTCAGTTTATTATCTATGTTCATGCTCATCCATTACTTATATCTCCATTATTTCACCCCAGTCTATTATAATTCACACTAAATAACATCCCTTGAAATGATATCTTTGCGAAATGCAGTTGAGATCGTCTGGTAAACCTGACCCAAGATGCTTGTGCTGTTTTAGTTTCGTATCACTTTTTATGAAGTTTGTTGGCTGATTTTATTTTATTTGTGACATGAATGATTTGGAAACATTCTGACTGTAGGAAATGGTTATCTTCCAAAGTACATAAAAATGAAATGGGCAAAAAAAAAAACTATTTCTATTAATGATAATACAAATAATAATAATTATACAAACAAAATATGGCAGGATGGATAACAGAGTTGCATCGATTGCAACTTTTGTCTAAATTAAGTTAAGTTATTAAAGTCTCTATTAAAAGTGTTATTAAGTCTCTCAGTAGGGGTAGCTAGTTAGGACGCCTGCTTGAAGATATCTCTAAACATATGGTTTCTATTAACTGAAGAAATTAAATTTGGTAACAGAGTTGAATGAAGTTTGGCAAATATAGTAAACACCACAATTTGTGTTCAATATTTTTTTTTTGATTAATTCTAGTTCTTATAATACTGTAAAGGGGTTTTAAATATTTTACCTTTAGTGTCTCAAAAATTTAAATAAAGCATATTTCTAATGGGTACTAATGGGAAACTTATACTAGAAAATCATAACAGTGGTTTAAAATGTGGGAATGACCATTTATGTGTTCAAAATAAAACGCTTTTGCTGTTTGTGGTTTTTAATTTAGTCAGATTTAAACTAATATATCTAATAGTCCCCACAACAAATGACCTCTAATGTTGTTAAAGGAGTCATGGGACACCCTTATGCGCTTATATAAAATAAGGAAGAGGAATTTTGTCGCATCACATGGTGTTGACATGAGATGCTGTGAAGTTATTGTTAGTGATATCAAACGTTCTTTTTAGAACAGCGGGAGGTCAACTTGTGCATTGTTGTTTTGGCCCTCGTGGCCTGAAGTGTTTATGTGTGACTGAGAAATTTGCATTTGTTTGTTTGTGGAGAAAGAAGGGTGTATGTGTGTATGTGATACAAAGAAAAGTGGTAGTTTTTCTATTTAAGTAGTGTTTTGTGTGTGTGGGGGGGAAGCAAAGAAAGCTTACTTTGAATTCAGAGTCTGTTATGTGAGTGCTCATTTTGTAAAAAACGCTTCATTTTAAAATCACAAAATAGAAATATGGGTTTCCAAAAAAATAAAAATAAAATAATTGTGATGAGGATCCACTGAAAAAGAAGAGAGTCCATTTCTTTTTTGGAAACATATGAGCACATAAGTATTTTGCTAAAGTTTGGAAGTAAAATAAAATGACAAATAATAAAGCAGCATCAAACAAGGTTCCAGGGTTGCCAGGTCCACAAGGTTCCCATGGTATTGGGCTACTATTACTTTCACGGTAAGATAAAGTTAGTCATGATTTCTTTTTTTGTAATGAAAGTACTTATTACTTATATTTTATTCATGATAGTAACTGCAAAATATGTATTTTAGGTATGGGAGTGACATATTTTGAGTGCCAGCGCAGTTCTGGCAACCCTGCTACTCTAACAACCTTTTCTTTGTAAACATCAAGACAATACAGTTTTGTCTTCTAAAAAGATGAGGCGAAGTTCTTGTACAGTATGCATTGTATTAGTCCAAGTCCTCTTTTTTATTTTGTTTTTCTTTGTCTGATAAAAAAAAACTGGCTCAGATCCTTTCAGCACTGTACGTCAGAACTGTGGCTCTTTTTTTTGTTGACGATTCCTTTACATAATCTTTTGAATTCTGGATATTGAGGCTCATTAGAAAAGAAATGAAATCATTTATTTGTTTTATGGCTGTCACAGATCCAGCGTGTTGGTCTGGTGCTCGCGTGAATGGCCTACAGGATTAAAATGGGGGTGGCAGTCATGGGGGTGGACGACACCCTGCTGTGCTAAAGGGTTTCGGCTGATCACCAGCTCGAGTTTGTCTCCGGCTTCTGTGATGAGAGGCACGGCCAAGCAGCAGTCGAAATCTCGTGTCCGGACGTGGTTCACCTGGTGGGAAAAATGTAATGGTAATATCAGATATTAAATCATTTTCTCACTCAACAGATGCATTTTCCAAGACGGGACAGATACAGTTGAATTCTTTTTTAACTCGCCGTGTCAAAGGCTTAATGACGCTGTCATACCTCTCTCTCTCTCTGAGTAAGTTTATATATAACTGAGCGGGGCAGATCGTGTAGCTGAGTGAGGGGTATCAGAGGCGTGGGGGGGTAGAAGGTTCGAGTGGCGATCTGAGAAGAGGGCACCTGTAAGATCCTGTCGTAGGGTCTGAGTCCAGCACGGTCCGCCGGTCCCTCTGGTCTGATCATGTTCACGTAAACACCCTTTTCCAAGAAACCGTCTGACACGCTGAATCCGAAGTCGTCGATCTCTGGGTCTTTCATCACCGTCACCTGATCAGCAGAAAATCATTTGAGCCATTTAACCAGAAGCTTGTTTCTTATGATTTAGATCATGCTGATTTCTTTGGTTTATGTAGTCATTGATATAGAGTACTGTAGTCAATCATTTAATCTAAAAGCGACAGAAGATGACTGTGTCTGGAACGACATAAAATGACTAAATGTTTTTGGTTAAACTGTTCTTTCAAAAAATCATTTACTTATTCGTCAAAACAAGTCCTAGGAAATGTCAGTTTCCAAGGAAGTAGACCACAGAGACCCTGCCTTCCCCTCGGGTTCTTTATTGAGAAAGATGTTCTCGCACCAGTTGGAATTTATATGATGATTAATTTATCATTCAATGATGTGTAGATCTAAAGCAGTAAAAAATAAGGATAATAATAAGTATGCTTGATACTCCATTGCTTTAAAATAATTCCTGTTTATTTTAGTTACATTTTTTGTAATTAAATTAATATTTTTAATTCAATAAATGATGTTATTTGTTTGTAATAAACTCAATTTTGAGTAACTAATGACGAGACAAACAAAAACAATTTTTTATTAAAGAATATTCTACATTTGAATTTTTAACACATTATAGTGTCATGGGTTGGATTATACTTAACTTAAAGTCCCTGTGAACCTAAAGTTGAGATCATTTTACTTCCGTATTCTGACGCATTTCCGAGTAAAACGGAATATCGACAGAGAAAAATAGTGGGCGTGGCTTGTGTTTTCCACTTGAAATCGATTGGATGTATTAAAATCGGCGTTGCATTTCGAAATGAAACTAGCAGCAGACTGACAGTCGAAGGGGAGGAGTTAACGTCAAAGTGACGTCATCGGAGATTGATAGCCACTAGAGGGCGGAAGTGCATTTTCAGATTTTGATGAAAGATTATGAGGGCACATGAATTTTAAAAAGTGAATGACTCACTCTGAAAAGCTGTTTATAACAAACTGTGCCCTATTTCATGAAAAATGTGGAATTGTTATTTTTAATTTCACCGGGCCTTTAAGACATGACAAGAAAAGTATTGTCTTCCACAATTGCAAGATAAAGTAAATGTATTGTTTTAAAGGGACAATTCTGTCATTATGTATTCATCCAATTCACCTAAAATTTGTGTATGGCTCTTTCTTCTGTGGAACACAAAAGAAGATATTTAGTGAAATGTCTCTCTGGTTTTGTGTCCATAGAATGGAAGTCAATGGAGGATAATGTTGTTTGATTACCAACATTCTTCGAAATATCTTCTTTTGTGTTCTGCAGAAGAAAGAAAGTCACGCAGGTTTGAAATGTGTACATTCTTCACTTTCTGGTGAACTATCTCTCAAAGAATGTTTTCCTGGAAAATTTAGACACCAGATACCAGAGATTTCTGAAGCGTGATGCTCGTAACCCTATAACTGTACAGTATGTTCCAGTCTTGCCAAGATGTGCGGTATCACAGTGAGCTGATCTTGATTACCCAGACAAAAACATATCCTGGAAAAATGTACAGAATTTGTAATAGATACAATGTGTTGTGTTTTTGCTGATGTTTTGGATATCTGCCCACCTTGTGCAGTTCTAAAGGTGTGGGTGACAGGATGTCCTGAATCTCTTCTTTAATCCTCCTTGATTCCCATGTCTTCTCTGACATGCGGAGGGTGCTCTTGTTTTTAGACTCATTGTGCAGGTGGGGAGCCTTACGTAGCGGGCTGAGGTGTGGCATGCCGGCAGTTTCGGCGTGAGACTTTCCACCGTCCACGCCAAGACTCAGAGCACTACCGCTCATTATTGAAGCCTAGGGGTGGCAATTACAAGCAATGATTAATATGGTAATAAAATGGGTAATATTGTTAATTTGAATGTAAGTCAATGGGAGAGATAACTACTGTACGTATTCTGATAAATTGCTTTGGTGTGGGCTTTATTTGGAGACAAATATACATCTCAATAGTTGCTTTTTCCTGTTTAGTTAATGAAATAAAAAATGGCCTTGTTTTTTCCCTTCTTTGAGTCTATGTGTAATGCTGAAACAAAATACATTTAAGCCCTGAAGCAAGTCATGTCACTATGTTCCTCCAGCGAGCTCTGCGTAATACTCATTAAGTATTCATCACATCAAATAAAACTATGAACCGGAGGCCATGAAGCTCATCTTCGTTTTCCTTTAATGAGCTTCAGTCTGATCCAAAGATCTGCTACCGGATATTTCAGCTGTGTGCCCTTGGTGTTAATCGAGAGTTTACTCTGGGCATTTCTGTTTCCTTAATGCAATAATTCAATCGAATTGAACTCGAATCAAGACACGCAGGGTCATTACAGATCTACAGTCATGAAATTACTCTCAAAATACTTAAATGCGCTGTGTTTCATTTTTGGGAGGATCTATTTACAGAAATGCAATATAATATACATAACTATGTCTTAAGAGGTGTATACAGACCTTGAACGATGAAGTCTCATGTTTTTTTAAATCTTAGAATTAGTTGTTTCTATCAAGACACAGCGCTTGCATGGAATTCGCCATTTTGTTTCTACAGTAGCGCTAAACGGACAAACTGCTCTACAGAGCGTGTTTTGTAAATACGGTATCTCAATCCCGGATACAGGCGGCCGAAATGAGCTTTCTCCGCAGGGTGGCCGGGCGATCCCTTAGAGATAAGGTGAGAAGCTCGGTCACTCGGGAGGAGCTCAGAGTAGATCCGCTGCTCCTCCACATCGAGAGGGGCCAGCTGAGGTGGCTCGGGCATCTTTTCCGGATGTCCCTTGGACGCCTTCCCGGGAAGGTGTTCCGGGCATGTCCCACCAGGAGAAGACCCCGGGGAAGACCTAGGACACGCTGGAGGGACTATGTCTCCCGGCTGGCCTGGGAACGCCTCGGTGTCCCCCCGGAAGAGCTGGAGGAAGTGTCTAGGGAGAGGGAAGTCTGGGCATCCCTGCTTAGACTGCTTGCCCCGCGACACGGCCCCGGATAAGCGGAAGAAAATGGATGGATGGATGGATGGATGGTATCTCATTCGGCAAAGAAGCAAAAAACGTGACGACATCTTAGTCCTGTATTAGCCACCGTAGTGCTCAAAGGGAGGGGGGAGTGAGCCGTTGGTTGCAATTCGTAACCTCGTCGCTAGATGCCGCTAAATTTCATACACTGGACCTTTAATTGGCAGTCAGTTTATGAGAAATTGGAGATTAGTTAGATTAGTTTAGCATTTTTAAGTACCTCAATCTCTCGCAGTAGCTCGGACTGCCCGCACGTTTCCAGGTCTTCTAGGGCCTGGCACCAAAAGCTGTCCTCCTGCTCCAACAGAAGACCATCGGCATGCGACTGACCGCCGTATCTACGACACAAGCAGACATAAGAGGCCAGAGACACTTAAACTGGCAAAATATCCGGCACTCTGGGACCAGCCTTGGCATGTTAAGAAGGCCCTCGAGGCCTGGCAGTGAGGCGAAGAGTCTTGCCAACGTAACAATAGGGCTAAACCCATGATCTGAACAAATTGCTTTCACCAAAAAAAATTCTGTCATACTCTACTCAACTGCACCTTGTTTGTAACCTTTCAAACTTTATTTCTTCTGTGGAACACAAAAGAAGATGTTTTGAGAACTGTCTCAGTGGTTTTGTGTTCATACAGTGGAAGTCAATGTTGACCAACGTTCTTCAAAATATCTTCTTTTGTGTTCTGCAGAAGAAAGAAAGTTCTACAGGTTGAGTACATGATGACAGTTTTTTGGCTGACAAGTCACTTTTTCATGTAAAAATTTACTTCAAAACTATACAAAGCTCTATATATGGTTTCACTCAATTTGTATACATTTATAAACATAAGGTGACAGAAATCTTGTGTGTTGGTCTTACTCCGCAGCTTTGTCCCAGTCATCTTCACTGAAGCCCCCGTCACTAAAGGGGTAGTTTTTGCGGCGGGCGGGAGGGGGGGTGTTGTTCCTCTGTTTGGTGCTACGCCACTCATGAGGGTGTAACGCAATGCCGGCGGCCTGATGGATATAGCCACCTTTGAGGGGTTGGATGGGGTGAGATCATGTCAAGCGTAAACATTGGTTATAATTACAGCTGTTAATAGATTTGCATCATGGACTTTAGTCATGTTAGACGTATATTTAATTTGACGCTATTGAAATCTGTGAGGGCTTGCATGAAAAATACGCTTTTCAAAAAAGAAAAACTCACCCTAAGACGTTTTATACCACGAAAAATGTTATCCCTATTTTTAGACACAGTCATCAAGAAGACTGTAAAATATATAAACATAAGTCAAAACCAAGTCAAGCACACCTTGGCTGCTATAACCAGCGTCAATACCCGATCCATCCCATGATTCCATGGCCGAGTCCACGCTGGGGATGGTGGTGGAGTAAATCTCTGACAGCTTATTGGTCTTCTGCGAGTCGGTCATCTCGTCCTCGTTATCGCTGAGCTCATTCTCCAAGTCGCTATCTTTCTTCTTATCATCGGGTGCTGTAATGAAAGGCGTTTTGTCATTCCAATATCAAGTGAAGTCACTAAAAAGTGATCACAATCACATCAGATCTGATATAAAAATCGCAATAACTGTGATTATCGATAATTATATATAGTAAATAATATTATATATCAAGAATATTATATTATAGATCATATATAGTAGGTTGTAGTATTACACCTGTTTACGATTTTGTGTCAAAATATTTGCAAGCAAATAAGATTGGATTGAAAAGTATAACATTTATTTCACATTTGGCCCCTTAAACAATAAAAAACAAATCTTGATAAAAAAAAATACATATATAAAAATGTCACTTTTAAGACCATTAAGCTTCTTGTTTTCATGACAATCAAGACAATTTCACCCAAAATTATCAATATCACACAACAATTTGTCTTTTTTTACTTTTAATTCTCAACACTGTTATAAATTTTGTAAATGATAAAAATCATTAAAAATATAACTTCCGATCTCATTTAATTTTGAGATGAAATATGACCTGACCAGTATCGTAAAATTCTTCCATTAAGCCCTATATAAACTCATGATGTTTTGGAAATAAACGAAACTGCTTATGACTTACAGCCGGTCTGTTTCTTGATTTTGAGGGTGACGGTTTCTCCCGCCATCTGCAGCAGATGTATGGCTTCACTAAGGGGTTTACCCTTCAGACTCACATTGTTGATGGCCAAAATTCGATCTCCAACATGAATGGCTCCAGTCCTGCAAGAAGTAAACCCCAATGCCAAACGTTTGAATGTTTCTTCATCTATTGCCGTTTTGGTAATATGGACGTTTTTTACAAAATGTAATTATCTTCAATCCTACAATTTTAACCAACAAATTTCACATCCAGCGTTAGACCAGAAAGGAAACGAAGTTCTACATGAGGAGACCACCCACACAACCACAAAAAAGGATCTTAGAGAAGTGCAGAATGTGCTTCGCTGGCTGTAGGGCAGCTGAAGGGGGTTCAAGAGTCGCCCTGTCTGACCTGGTGGGCTCACCTCTCAGCAAGACCCCTTTTGGTAAGGCCTGAGATGATGATGGGGTCAAAGGGCTCCTCCGTGCCGGAGATGGTAATCCCCAGCGGGCCGCCGTACCGTTTTAGCTCCACTGTGTAGATAATAGAGCCTGTTGACTCTTGCTCATCTGGAGGGGGATGAGAAGAAAGAAAATCGGGTTAACTTCATGTTAGATCATTCATAAAATAGTCCTCACAGCGCTTTATTGCCCTATTTGTTATTCACCATAAACAGCAGTTTAAAAGTCACTTAGGCAGCTATTCAAAATCCATGAATGAGTCATGAATGAGTGATCTGAAATCATACCGGCAATTACACACTACCCCTAAAGGCATGTCAAGCACTTACAGCACTTCTGACAAATCTATGTTTCAGACAAGGGACTCCTGCCATATTAGTTGTGAAGAAAGTTTCATATGAACATAAGATGGGTTATCATTTGCGTGGCATCCGGCAGATGATAAAATGTGTGACGAATTCCCTTAAATCCTCACTGATATCAAGAAGGGATCTGGAATAGAGTATTACAGACGCTTGAAAATGGTACTGTGCCCACTCAGGACCTTTAACAAGCACCTAGCAACGCCCCTAGCAACCACTCAGAACCCATTAGAAACCACGGTGATGAGTATTCCAAAAACCTGCTTCAAAGATCTAATAGTTACTTTGAAGAGCATTCACTCATACTTTCATTCAAATCAGAACACTGTTGATATCCAATGAATAATTCAACGAGACTAACACAAGAGGTGTTTATTTGCTTATGAAGCCGGAAATAGGTCACCACTGAGACCCGTCTGCAGATCTACTCGCACACTTTTACTTCAAAGGAAGGATGAGACGCAACCACAGAGTCGTTTGGTATTTTGACAACATATGTGTCAATCTGCAAACCCAAAATTTACTTTACTAGCCTGTTATCCCAACATAACAACTCTGTAATGCATTGTTATTGTTGAAATACATTACCGGTCAAAAATGTGGTCATTCTTGCCTGACTTTATGTGTTTCTTGTCTTTTTATATAAAGCTTGTGATGTAAATGTTAGTGCTTACATGCTCGAAATTGCTTTAGTAAACAAATATAAATTGTGCCTACATATAGATTTACGAACAAAAAACACATTTTGAAAAACAGAAAAAAATTTAATAAAGAATGATTAGGCGTATACATAATGTATGACTAGAAATGCTGCAGCAGGCTTCGTCATCCTTCCATACTTGACTAAATCATTACAGGTCTTTGTATGTAGTTTTATACTGACACCTGGTGGTCAGATGTAGAACTGCGTGATTTTTTGAACGTATGGCATGCGATGGAACCTGTTAAAATCATAAAAAAAACATAAACAAAATCAATGACTGTTTAAGTAATACATTAATAGGAAATTTCATTTTGAACAAAGTTTTAACATTATGAATTTGTTTGAGAACACTTTATGAATCTCAATACTAATGCAAAATACTTCATGCATTAATGAGAAACACAATGATTTATTATTTAAACAGCACATAAATCGGACAAGCATATAAATATAAAGAAAGGCCTTTACATAATGATTGTCATTTTTGGGAATAGGGCCAACACAATATCAGATTTTCACTACAAAAATAATGCATTATAATGATGGTAATAATATTATCATGACATCTTGTAACGCCTTTAAAAAAAAGTTATGCTATCAGTGATGCTAGAGAGAGAGAGAAAAAGAGAGTTTGTTTCCATTTTGGCTATTAAGGCCAAACTTTAAACAGGGGCTAAACTATTTCTGATATGTGTAGAATTAGCACAATATCGATAATCATTATTTTTAATAAATAGGCGGATCTGGGGGGGAATTAACCCCCAAGATTTTCCTGAGCCCCCCCAAAAATATCGCGCCTTCAATTAAAATAATTACAATATAATGTAATTTCTTTCAAGCTCATGACTGCAAATGAACTGTAGCTCTAGATGAACACACACCTGAGTTGTCCTCGTCCTTGCGTATCTTGAGTTTGACCAGATCCTCACTCTGCTGCAGGATTTGGACGGCGTCCTCCATAGAGCAGTTCTCCAGACGTATGTTATCTATTGCTAACAGCTTGTCTCCTGGCTCCAGAGTTCCTGTTCTGCAGAAAACAACCATGAAATGGGCTTCAGTCCCACAAATACGCACAAAACGAGACTCTGGTTGCAAAGTGTGTCCTTGTTTTTCTGCAAATGTTAAGAAATGTTTCTTAAAAAGAAACGTGTGACGTCATGAAAGCATTTCAATGCTTTGATTTTTTTTCATGGAAGTACATGAGAGTGAGCAAACTATCTTGCGCATAAATGTTTGTGCGATCTGATCCTTTAAAAATCTATTAATAAAAAAATTGAATAATACATTATGTCTGCTTGTCTCCCTCAACTGGCAACACACATATTTGTTTTCCTATATCTAAAAACTGGAACTTGGAACAGCGTGAATAAATGTAAATGATGACATCATTTTTATTTGGGGTTGAACTGTCCCTTTAAATAGGATAACCCCTCCATCTGTTCTGACCCCAGAAAATGTCAGTATCAGACCTTGGTGTCCACGGTGAATATTTATTTGCAGTATGTGTTGTGGTTGTATGACTATGCACACACGTGTTTGTATTACCTGTGGGCCATGCTGCCTTTTTTAATGTCAGAGATGATAAGAGGCTCTCCCGGTTTCTTACTGGCTGTTGAAAGAGAGGAAAACACAACAACACACTAAAATTTCAGTATGCCTGGCACACACTGTTTCAAAGCAAAACGGAAAACTCTGATCTGACTCCAGCATACGCATGAGGCAAACGTTCAGAGAGAATACTCTCGCACAGATGGAATGATACATACTGTATAATGTAGCAGATTTCAAGCACGAGTGTAAAAATGATCAGCATCTGTCAGCATGTTGTGTTTTTCAAATGGAATACAAAAATCAGCACAGATTAATAACAAAGTATCTGAGTGTAACACAATGATGGGAAGACGTGGTAATATACCAAGGAAATCGAGAAGGAAAGTGGTCCTGATCATCAGGATACATGTCCAAACTTTTTTTGGGTTAGTAATATCCAAAAATGTTGTGAATGTGATATACCGTTGCACAGCATTTTCACATTCAGCACAGGAGTCCTTTGACTATTGGATGGAGTTCATAGCACAACATGGAACAAGCTCTTATTTATCTGATCGAGCCGCACACAAGTTTAATGGCCAATGATGCTGTAGTGTTTATCAGAGGAACGTCAGGTGGAAAGAAGCCAGACAGGCACATCGAGTAAACAACTCCTCCGAAAGACTAGACGAGGGGTCTGCAATAACAGTTCCTCAGTAAAGAAGTCTCAGCTTGTAATATACCTGTAATATACCAGAGAGACATGTCGTATATCGAGTGGTCTGGACTGGAACATGTTCCATTTGGAAAACAATACGCAGATATGACCATGTGACAAATAGAGCGGATGATCAAACAGTTTGTGAGTTTACGGATAACGTACACGTTGACAGGTTTGAGAAGCTAAAAGAAGAGCAGTAACTAGGTCAGGGGAGCGTTTGCGAAAATCTTTAAAAAGATCACGAGACTGGCATGATCAAATGTTTTTCTCAAAGAAGATTCGTCTGGAGAGCACACAGGAAAGGGGGTGGGGAAGATACCGTACAATACAGTTTTAGAGAGAAGATTTTAAGACACTTTTATCTACAAGGGAAATTTGAAAAAATGTGCGAAAATGCTTGAATTTGTCATTTTGATGCTACAATGTATGATTTAAAAACAGGTCAGGTTTGTTTACAAAAAGTAGGTGAATTCCATGTAGGTTGCTGTAATGCAAATAATAATCATATTCTTAACATGGGACTAAAAAAAAAAACAATGAGACATAATATGTGATATTAAACAGCTGTTCAGTTTCTGGTTAGAATTAAAAGAGGGTTCTGACCTGTTAAATCTCAAACAGTGACTGAATACCTCTACGTATTTACATACTATAATACTACTTTCTGTACACTATGTATGTAAATTGTAATTTATATATAGTATTTATTATATTTTCCCATAAAATAGATATATATTTTATGTTATATTATATGATATAATAATTATAGATTGAATGGAATTGATTTATATTATATTTTTGTTTTGTTTTGTTTTGTTTTGTTTTGTTTTGCTTAGCTTTGCTTTACGTATTTTATTTAACTTAACTTAACTTAACTTAACTTAACTAAGGTTTTATGTTTTGTTTTGTTTTGTTTTGTTTTGCTTAGCTTTGCTTTACGTATTTTATTTAACTTAACTTAACTTAACTTAACTTAACTTAACTTAACTTAACTACTTTACTTTACTTTACTTTACTTTATTTTAAATATTGGTCTTATCACCAGACTTCATAGAAATGATCCAGCTACTACTAACTAACCTCAAAACATTCATATCGTTAGAAACAAGGAGTTGTCTGATCTTACCACTGATAGTGAGGCCTAGCTCTACTCCTCTCTTCCTTTGCAGTTTTACATGGAAAGTTCCACTGCTGGGCACAACTGACTCTGTATCAACAAAAACAGCATTAATTATTAAAATTTGAGTACATATGTGACTTTAAATATTAGTATTATATTGTATTCAAAAGCAGCTGTGACCGATCAAAGTCAAATAAAAACTGAGCAGAAAGAGAAACAAACATGCCAAACTAACCTGCCACATCAAACTCGATCTCCAGTGAGACCTTATTGGCCAGAGCGGCATCTCGAAGAAGCTGATTGGCCTCCTCCAGCGTTCCATCTTCTGTAGGAATTCCATTGATGGATAAAACTCGATCACCGACCTGCAGAAGCCCACAACTGATAGACAAAATGAGGTTAAAATAAAATGTCATTGGTGTTAGCATTAAAACAATAGAATCAATAATGAAGATAAAAAAATGTCTTATTCCTATTGATATATATGTCATAATATAAGATTATTTATTATTAGATTACTGTATTAGATTATATTCTCAAACAGCATCCTCACAATCCGATGCATACTGCACTCAGAAATAAGCAAGCTCTGATCTGATTGGCTGGCACACTTTAGATGGCAGAATGGGCTAGTTAAAACAAAAACTGTATGATGTCACTAGGGTGTTTCGTTAATAATTTTCAAGAAGGAATTGGCATGTTCAACCAAAACATCCTGTAGTTAGTCGCTTGACATGTATATGGAGGAAACATCGTATACATACTGTATATATGCAATGTACACATTACGCAACCTCTACCTGTCTGTGGGAAGTTCTATGTGAATTTTCTTTGCTTGTCTTTATATTTAAGATTATTTTAATACATTAAGAGGAAAACAAGCCAAAAAACTGAAAACACACATCAAGCGTAGCTTTCTCAATTGGCTCTATTTTATTCAGTGTTGAAAACCGTGTGGTGACATCACGCAGTATGACTTCTAGCCCAGACACTGCAAATGTCACACATCGCCACAGCAAAACACAACTCAAGAAGCATTACATCACTCGCTTCATGGTGAAATGTCATGATGAGTCATGCAAGGCGCTACAAAATGGAGAAAGATACTAATACATTTTGTGAGTTTACGGATAACGTACACGTTGACAGGTTTGAGAAGCTAAAAGAAGAGCAGTAACTAGGTCAGGGGAGCGTTTGCGAAAATCTTTAATGACCGATACTGTAACCATTGAAATGGTTTCATTTCTACTGAATTTGTGGGTTGTCCCATGCCAGGTTTCCCATGTGTGAATACTAGTGCAAATGACAAACAAATTTCTTTTGACAGCCGCAATCTCACATTTGCTGATGCAGTCTAAATGCCTGTCGAGTCTTGACCCAGATTCTGAGGTAAAATCAACTCGCATCCAACTTGATACTTGCCATGGGCTTCTCTCTAACACTGTAATCTGATTTTCGACATTTGGATGTGTTTTCAATTTGGGTTTGGTCATAACACTTATTTTAACAATTATTCACAGGTACCGTAGGTGCTTTTTAAGCGTGTGAACTAAAAGGGAACTGAACTAAAGGGAAGGTTTATTAGTGTGCGCGTACATGACATTGGTGTTTTTTAGCGCATTGTTCTACTATACCAACTGAGCAACAGAAACTCTATACCAAAAACAAGAGAAACTTCATGCAAAAATCCAAATCCAAAAATATTTGGTGTGTTGAGCTAATTTGAGTTAAGAAACCCCAAAAAGTTTTTAAATGTGGTTGCTGAAACGTTGCTATAGTATTTACCGTAATTTTTACCATGTTTCTCTGTGGTTAGTAGGTTGTTCTGGATGGTTGCTAGGGCTTTGCTAAAAGGGTCATTCACTATCACCTGGGTTGATGCTAAGACAAAGCTTCTAGATGCAAAGCCTGCGACCATTATAGGGGTTCACGCCAAACGAGAATTAAGCGATTAGCGCAAGTAAATTACATTCAAAGTCAATGTAAAAGCGCAAATAGACGCAAACTCGTGAAGAGTATAATTGCCACGAACGCGCGTCAATCTCCTCTTCCATGCAATGTTGCAAACTCTTTTCAATGGAAAGTAGATAAAGCCTCCCTGAAAAGTCGCTAAATGTTGCCAGATGACATCACACGCTAATTTGCATATCATCGACGTCATCACGTAGTATTTGACAAGCTATACGCTTCAGGTCTGATCATATATCTACTCTCTGAGCTGTCGCTTATAGTGCTATATAAAACAATTCACCCAAATGCACAATAAATAGGTAAAATTAAATTACATTTTTATACTCAATTACTTGTGTGTTTCTGTTTGGCAGACAACAAAAACTATGTAATAGTGAGTGAACTTGACTCCCTAAAACTATCATGTCACTATCAGTCATGGCGTTTCATCACGTTTCGTAATCATAAATGCTCAAACAAGGTCAATAAGTGATTAGTTCTTGGAAACACTGTTTGTACATGCAAACTACGAATCTCATTCACGCGTCAGTGTGGTCTTCAGCTGCTTCTCTCTGGTGGGCGCTCACACTGTACAGAGTAGAAAGAGAGGCGGTCCTGCGCTTGCGGGGCAGTAGAAGTGAGGCAAAATATTTCGCTTAGTCGCCAACGCTTGTTCAGAAAGTAGCTAGATTTTGGCGCTAGTCGCTTTTTGAAAAAGAAGTCGCTAAAGGGGTCTGAAAAGTCGCTAGATATAACAAAAAGTCGCCATGTTGGCAACACTGCTTCCATTTAAGTTGAAAATATTCGTCAGCTCGCATCACTCAAGAAAAAATAAAAAACGTATCCCGTGAGTAATAAAGAGCGTGGAACGTGATCGTTCGCGTTCGGTGTGAACCCAGCATTAGCCAAAAAAGTATCACGGCTATTGCTACCGCAGTTGCTTCATAGGAGACCAGAGGCTGTTTTTTAATGCATGTCAATGGCAAAAAGAAGCTCACTACACTGAATAAACCGATACATAGATCTGACTGTGATAAAAAATGTTATATGATGATGTCACTGCTATTATATGATTGGCTAAGGTGCCTTTCATGATCCACATTAGCCGTTACGCTTTCTCCAATTTGTATGTATTACAGACCCTTCCATCTCTCTAATATAATACAATCTCTGGCTAAGACGTGCGTATGGTTTATAGCGTGAGACCTACCTTTCAGCTGAGCTGTCGGGCTCTATGAAGCGGATGAGAGGAGGGGCGGAGAGGGTCTCCGTTGCGAAAATCCCCCCTTGTAGCTGAACGCCAAACCCATTAAGGGGGTCTCCTCTCAGAGTGATCTCACTGGACTCAGTGTGGACGATCTGACCGCCAGGGCCCACAGAACTTGAGGCTAAAGACACAGCTGGACACAAGTGTCATAAATACACGGCAAAGAAACGGAAAATGATGACAAGCATGCCTCCTTAGGGTGTATTTTAAGGGGAAAATTGTGCACCCTCTCAATATGAAGTCAATCCTAAAATGGCAACAACCTTTACTGTATTCTAAAATACCGGTTCGTGTATCAACAGATGTTCCATTTTTCCAAACCTCAACACAAGTTTTTTTAAATGCATGTCATGTTCCGGAAATATCAAAATGTTCCGGTGGGGACAAAATGATGATGTAATGTATAAGGTTAAGAATGGATTTAGTACTGTACAACCCTCTAATGATATCATAATGGCAAAAGTTTTACCGAGGTCATGATGTTGATATTCATGGCTCTCTAAAGAGTTTATAATGACACTGAGATGTACAGCAACAGATGATGTCATACAGGAAAACAGTCACCTACAAGAGCTCTTGTGCTCTTTTTTCCTCTGTCTCCTCTTCAGCATGGAGTTCCTTGGGCTCATGGGAGGGGCGGCGCGAGGCAGCGTGTTTGAACCCTGACTGGTCATGCCTGACGTGGTGGTGGTTGAGCCCGGAGAGAAGTTAGTGCAGACTACCGCTAGGGAGACACAGAGAGAGATAGAAAGTGTAACCACATAATAAAAGGAAAGCAGGATGCTGAGGAGTTAAATGCAGGTTAAAAGTCAATTTTCTGCAGTTACCCAGCTCCCCAGCTGAATTTGGGGGTATAGAAACAGCTGGGACCTACATGTCCGGGTTAAGTACAGCGCTCCAAATTAATGCATCATTAGGTGTTTTAAAGTTCAACAGTTTCTAGGTCATTGCGAGGAACACAAAACGAAGACATTTCGTGTCCGTAGATTGGAAGTCAATGGGGGTCAATGTTGTTTGGCTATCGATGTCCCTCAAAATATCTTCTTTTGTGTTCGGCAGGTGAAAGTAAGGCATACAGGTTTGGAATGACTTGGAATGATCCCTTCATATGCAGAGTATCTAAAAAGCATGTTTCTTGTTGGTCAAATGTTCTTGGAAATGTATTTTACAGTATGATGCCGGTAGTTTACATTTACAGTAATCCTGAGAGCTGGATGGGTTACTGGAGCCAGAGGTCCACGTTCCTGTTTTACATTGACCGGGATGTTGAGAATGGCAGTAGTTCACGCAGGGGTCCCAACAGTGAGGGTGGTCACTTTTCTGGACTTTCACTACACAAAAAAACAAGCAAACACACACAAACGGAAATGACATCATCTCAGTTAATGATGTTATTCAAATGAAAAAACACTATTTGTACCACTGGGGGAAAATGATGTAATTCCTCATAGCTTTGTTGACACATCATTAGTCTTAATTGATTTTCTAAAAGTCATGTTAAATAATTCAGTCCCACATTGAATACTAAAGTAACAAAAGTGTTTCTAGCTGAATCGACCTGTTTAAAGGAAAATTTCACCCCAAAATAAATATTCTGCTATTATTTGTGCATTGAATGATAAATATTAATGTATTTATAAATCTGGATTTAAAACCTAGCTCCATGCAAACTTGTATGTTTATAAAATATCGAGTGTAACAGATTAGACCACACAGGGTTAATTTACTGTACGTTGGCGGCAGGTACTGTAACAATGTGGCATGGTTTTCTCGATATTGCTCTCATTAACACTCATTTGAACACAGAAATACTTTATTAGGAATGTCGAAGTTCTGCTGAAGACGTTTTTGAGTGATTGTATTTGTCTGTGGTGCTGTTTGGAGAAAGTAATGGTGCAGGCGAAACAAGGAGGAAGCTCATTAGAAAGCAGGCTAATAAAGTTCTCTGTGCTACAGGCAGGACGTATAATTGAGTGCTTCTGTGTGAATGCATGCTGCTTCTCATTTGCTTTGCACATACACAGCATCTCCAAGCGCTCATCTTGAACTGAGGCCAGTAGCTCTGGAATAAGTTTGAAAAAAAAGACCCTGTATAATTATATTACAGAATAAATGACACTTGAAAGTTTGTGCTTTAATGTTCATGTCAAACAATTTAAATAATAGATTACAAGTCATTTGAGGAATTTTGGCGTTAAATTTAATATTTCTACAAACTTTTACAGTACTGGCTGTACTGTATTCTGTTCTTTGTCTAGATTATCTTCTTGCACATTGACAAATTATTGTATTTTATTTTGATGTACAGATTGCGCTTTCATCATTCACTCCAATGTTCCATAATTGTGTCACTTGCTATCGTCAATTTTACATACAATTTACTTTAAAGGTACAGTTTGTACGAATTTAGAAGTAAAATATCCAAAAACTACTAGACCAATTTTATATATTTTTTTCAGCTGAGTACTTACAATATCTCAAATTTTTCCAACTACTTTTAAATCCTGTGAATATTGCCATTCTAAACAGTTGACGGGGGCCATTAAGTCTCCTGTCAATGGCGTCATATCCGCATTACCATTTGTTAAACACCTTTACTGACGTAGCAACCGCGTGACACTGTCTTAGACAGATGCGGAAGTAGTTTGTATCCGTCGGTGCATATAGCATTATTGCAAATGGGTACATTGAAAATAACTTTACTATGATTGATCTGAATTTTTTTATTGTCACCCTCTAGCGGCGATTTCTACAAACTGTACCTTTAGGTAACATTTTGCACTACATGGGCGTATAAAAAGTAAAAGTGAAATTGTCTATTAATGTAATCTCTTTCACATTCAATTTAATTTTCACAAGACTCGATATTCATGATATTCTGTTATATTTTCATAACAATTAAGTTGATAATATTGAATGTTCAATATATCGTTCAGCCCCAGAAACCATGTTGTACGGTATATCAAATAAATTCTATATATATTGAAATTACTTTTTCTAGCAAGCATAAATCTGATTGCTTTACTTTAAGCAACTTCACACCATAAAACATTTTGAGTCAAGTTGGGTACAAAATCAAATTGGCTTCACAAGTCATTTCAACTTCAAATTCAAACATTTTGTTGCTGTCACTTGTAAAATAAATTAAAAAATGTCATATTATAATAAAAATAATAATTAGATCAATTATACATTTGTTTTATAATAGTAACTTTATATATGTAACAAAATAATTAAATATAATTATAAAAACGTTTAGCATTTTTGATGAGTTAATTAAATAAATAAAATAAAAAGCAATTAAATAAATAAATAAAAATAGTAATTCCTAAAAAAACTGAAAAAAGTATTAGTACTAAGAAATTCAAGGCAGCAATTTTCAAAGTACAAATACAACAACTAATAGTACACAGATATTTATCACGATACTTTACTTTACAGTTTCTTTGTTTCTTGTTATTTTACAAAAATATGTAGTTTATGGTTTTAGTAAGTTAACAAGTTGAAACTAGCTGCATCAGAACTACCAAACTGGTATCAAACAAACATAACATCACAGAAGCAAATAAAACACAACACAATTGATAACCCCAATTGTCAATTAAACTTGTTTAGAATAAATTACAACAGCATTTGAATTGTACAGCAATTTCAACAACTTTTAACAATCAGAAAAATGTGCAATGGTAGAAAAGTCTCCTTGTAGATTTGATTAATTAATTTGCATATCAAAATTAAATGATTTAACATTTTTGACTAATATACACAGAACTTAATAAGAATCTCTGCTACTACTTCATACTAAAGCTTTAAGTACGTTTGGCTCTCCCATTAAAATAGAGGTGATCCTTATTATGGCATCAAACACCGTAACCAAGTAATGTGACATTCAGCAACGTAGCTTTACCCTCCACTGTCTCTGCATAAGAGGATTTATAAGTCTGTGAACTGTGTGTGTGTGTTCGGTTACACTATTTCAGTTTTAAAACCCACGCTACTTCTTTTAATCTTTGCTACTAAACAGCCATCATCTTCTGTATACTCAACACTACTGAATTAACATTACATTAGCATCATGTTTGTATTTGTGTCACACCGACAGAGACAAGATTTTACAGAAATGGCACTTTTCTGAAATATTTTCAGAAGTCAGGTTAAATACTACTATCTGTTCGTCTGAGAGCCAATGAGGCATCTTCTAATATTTAAGAGCCAAATCCCTCATCCTGGTGGCTTATGCTAAGCTCATCTGCTATGTCTTGAGGAAACACAACTCTGTCTCTTGATGTGGGAATTGGGAACACCAGGAATGATGACCGTAACGGCGGACTTTGGCGATGGAAGCTTAATGTGAGTAAGAAGATTAAAATATTACTGTTTTAAGGCAACGTCATTTATCCAAACTGCGTAAAACCAGCAGGTGACTAGCGTTAAGGTTATTAGCGGCTACTTTGTCATTTAACTTTTCCTTTTTTGAGGGACATTTCTCAAAATATCTTATTTTGTGTTCCACAGAAGAAAGAGTCATTTACAAGATTTCAACAACATAAAGGTGAATAAATTATATATTTTTGGGTGAACTATCCCTTTAAGCTAACATAATAAAATGATGTGCAGTCGCCATTAAAGGCTTTCACAAGTACAGGGCAAGAATTGGACTTGATTGAAATGAATGGAGGGTCATCTAAGGTCGTGGATGATTGTGGGATGCATTTTCCTGGCAGAGGTAGACGCAAATGAGAGCTTCAGCCACAATGACTTCCATCTTTGCAGTAGCCCAATTGCCTCGTACATGCATGAATCTGTGCCATTACGAAATACGTTTATGTACTCTGCGATAACGTGCTATTGATTAGATTCTCAAAGAACAGCTCGAAACCTCATGCAGAATTTAATAGCACGGACAAATTCAGGGATCGAAAGCAATGCAGTTTGCACCATTAGACATCTGTTCATCTCTCGGATTTGCATACAAACGGGTTGAAAATAACTAATCTAGGTCTGCGGCCGTTGTCTGTGGGTTTTCCGGGGGTGAGCGGGACCGTGATTACATCCGTCCTGCCTTCTAAAGCTCGTGAGGCAACATCAAGCACAACGAGAAGCTAATTAAATGAGATGACAGAGCGGTCTCGGGCATCCAGTTTTTCCCATCCTCATTTGTACAACGGCTGGGCTCTCCACAGAGGACACATGTGAAGTTTGTATCTCCATAATTAGCGGGAGATTATTATGACCTCCTTTTGAGCACACAGAAAAACAAAAAGACAAAAATACTGTGGCAGCACCATGGTGTATGGTCGTGAATAATAACCTCAATCATAGACCATAGTATAATCAAGGTATTATAAAGCAATTCAAATCAATGTGGGAATCACTGTTCTTAGGGTACCTATAACAACCATATGTTCATCCTAAGATTACACATACTAAAAGTAAAACAAATGTCAAATGGATGTAAAAATGTTTTATATTTATTTACGTATGTTAAATTTTTAACGTATAAAAACATTTAGTTCCTCTGTATGTCGTTATATAGCAGAATTATGCTGTAGAAACACCTGTTTCATCATAACTAAAATAAATAAATTTTTTAGAATTAAGGTCAATAGCAAATTTAACCAAATTTTCAAAAGAGGGACTGATAGAGCGTTCCCAGCATACGCGACTTGCACGAATAAATCACGCTATTCGCACGAAGTTGCACACTTGAACATTTTGAGTTTACTCGCTTCATTCGCGAGTGAAATGCGCATCGATCGCGCAGTAAATTCATTTCACAACAGACGCGAATTCGCTTTGATGGGAGGGGCTTCTGCCAAGTAGCTTCAGTCTCGTATATACTGTATATATATATTGCTCAATTTGAGTAAAGAGCGTTTTTACAACTTACCATATTTTCCGACCTCCTCAATCACTTTCTTCCAAGTAAAATCCTTTTATTCCTGTTTTGATAATAGTAAGATGTATCGATATATCTCCTGGTATCCTCATACAGCAACGATGATTTTGTCCTCCATTGTTATTTCGGATTTCTGCCTCCGCTCGGTACTTCACTATCACGTCACTGCTAGAGCAAGCTCCTGATAGGTTTAGGCGGCGCAAATTTTTGCCGAAGTTCAGATTTTGCTACTTTCGCGAATTCCGCGCTAAGCACGTCAAATGCCCGAAACACTCCATTCGCACCGCATTATTCCCACAAACCACCTCAATCGCACGAATGTCCTATCACGTCTTTGAATTGACTTAACATGTAAATCAATCACGCTTATCGCTTAAATCGCGTTTGGTGGGAACACAACATAAGACTCATCCATGTCTGCAAATATTCCAGGTCTCTCACCAGTGTCCTGGGGTTTTCCGGACAGGCGGGTTTGGTGAGCGGGCAGTATCTCTAGTTTGGTCTGATCAGAGGTGCTAGCCAGCAGCTGTGTCGCCTCCAGAACTGAACAGTGCTCTGTGCTGGTCCCATCTATAGACAGGATATGATCACCCACGTGTAACGCTCCTGACCTGAGGTGCACAGAGACAACTGCTAGAACTGTCATAAATGTGTGATGTGTTAAAGACAACATGACAAATCAAAGCACACTTGAATAATAAAAGTGCAACCGGTCTTTAATGACAATAACTATTTCAAGCAAAGAATGGTTGTATGATTTATCCAATAAACACACCGAAATGTGCTCATGTTTACTGAATAAGGTCTGTGTAGTATGTACCTGTCAACTACACTGCCCGCTTTGATCTTATCAATGACGATGGCCTGCTTGTTTCTGTGCAAGGCAGCGGTCAGAGTGATACCCAGGCTCGCTCCGGGTGATTTGGCGATCTCCACCAGCAGAGGACCAGAAGCGTTTGTGACGGAGTCTGAAAGGAAAGTGATAAGGAGAGATGTTATAATGACACTGCAGTTACTCTGCTCCCACTGTGCATCCGCTAGACAGAATTTCACCTTGTTATATTGACCTATACCTTTTAATGGAAATGCATGTATTGTAACTTTTATTTGTAAAAGTAGTAGAAAGCAGTAAAACTAGCGACCAGTCATTGCATTCCCTACAGTACACAACATATTATAACTAAAGGACTTCGATTCTTAGGATTCACTTTACATTCTGGCACGGCTGCCAGACTCACCCATGATGGAGACATCATACTCGATCTGATACAGGGCTTCTTGGCCACACTGGGTCAGCACGGTGAGGGCGTCGCTGTGACTGGCATTGTGTAAGGACACACCATCCACACTCAGGATCCGATCGCCCACTTTTAGCGTCCCTTCTCTACACAAAACACATGCGAACATGAACAATCACAACGGACTTGGTAGCTAAACCTCTTCTTAACCTCTGCCATCCCCATGGACCCACCTGCCCGTCCAATATTTAATCATCAAATGTCCTGGAGCACCAACTAGACATATTTGGAAATTATTACTATTGTACTGTGCCATAGTAAAATGCATGTGCTTATTTTTTTATCAGTTGACCAGCTATCTGCCCAATCAGATGCCTCTAACAGCAGCTCTCCTATGGACACTACAATTACGTTCATCTCTGTTAGGCAAAGGGTCGAAATGATCACTCGTTTGCACTTCGTGAACATTTGCGCCTTTTTCTTTTATGATGATTTTATCTAAAGGGTCTAAAGGGATTTTCTACCGTAAATATATTTAAACGTTATTTTGTGAGTGGATGCAGCAAAATCGCCTACAAAAATTGCGGGAAACACGCCTACAAACTTCGCTCGCTGCTGCCGGTTCTTTGAGAATTACCCACTCAAGTTTGGTATCTATGTAAAGCTTAGAATTTCAGCTTTTTGGTTCATCTACTCTCCACAACATCATTACGGCGGTAAGCCAAAAGAGAGCATTAAAACAAACCGGTTTCTTCTTAGCAACGACCTGCTACAGCGCCTCCGATGGACAACTTTAAAAGTGATTTTCTCAAATCTTGGCCAAATATTGTCCTATCAAAAAATATAACAGTAGAAAGTATATTCATTCAGCTTTCAGATGATGGAAAAGCTAAATTTCAATAAAATTGACCCTAAACCCTCTAAGCGCCAAACTCGTGGAATTACAACAAGATGTCATTCTTAATAAAATAGGCTGTGGATCTTAATATGATCACCGCTACTGGTCACGCCCCCCCCAACCCAATTAAGAACCACTGCTCTAAACATCACACAGTTTAAAACAAACTTTTGCTCCCTTTTGTCTACATACAAAACCATAAAATTGTTTGCACAGAATGCAAAGAAGTCCACCATCTCTTAAAAAAGCATGGAAAAATCAATGAGGAAAATATTATTATTGTGTCTCAATACTTTTATCCTATCCTTCTCCTCTCTCCCCTTCGCTTCCTCTCTCTCCTCTTTCGTTTACAAATGATGTACCTTCATTTAAAGAAAATCCATTTAATTACACTCCTGACATCACCCTTAACCCATGACAACACATATGTAGACAGTAAGTAGAATCAAATGTGATTTTCACATCACACAGTATTAACACTGTGTCTACACCGGGCGCGACATGGCAAAGGACTTTTGAATCACATTAGAACGCATTAGAACCTTATATTTTGTCTGCAATGCCGCGCAACACTACAAACCCATTACAAAAAACTTTGTGTCGTGTTGCGTCCAGTGTAGACACGGATTCAGTGACACGTAATATGAACAATGCAAATTTTATCACCTTGACTTCACAGCATACATATCATCAAATACATATGAAGAGCTCTTTTCCAAAACGCTATAAATCCATTTTAATAGTTTTCATGAAAATGATATTTTTTTACCTAGATCCATACATTTTGTTAATATTCAATTTATCCTTTTAAAATCGTCTGTTGGCTCAGTCTGAACATGTTAAACAATGATTGTTAAATGAAACAGTAATATTATCGATTATAAATTCAAAGTTTATTTAATTTTTTTTCAAAACAAATCCATTCTTTTTTTCAAAAACATGTTGGTTTATTTTTTTTTAAAGACAAGCAAACAAATGAACACGAAACATATGACATCAGGGACTCGTACTATAAATTAATATAAATCAAATAAATGCAAATGCATGATATAAAAAACAGCCAAATAAAATAAATAGTAACAAACTAAATAGTCAAATAAAATAAATATTTTCAATTTCATTTTTCAATATTTTCCACCAGATACAACAAATAATAAAAAAAACCAACGCATACAAATACCACTAACGAGCGAATTCTGATTGGTCAAGAGGACATATCGCATTTAGGCTAAAAAGAGGTTCGGCACTCATAGCGTTTTGGAAAGAAACTGCATCTTGTAGTACATTTTAAACAAGGAAGTATAGCGATTTGGCATGAAAGATTGCATGTAAAAGAAAGACTATATTTTTCTCATTAAATATCAGAGGGCCTTCAGGATTTGACATGTCAATCAAAGCAGCAGGGGCATCTTTGCCTCCAACAACAAAGGAGTCTCAAGATCTTCCCTCTCTAGAGACGTATGAGGAATTAATTTTACACTCACTGAAGGATTTTCCATGATGCTGATGTTATACGTAGGGAAAAGCGTTTCGAGAAAGAGAATAAAAGCAAGCTGTTGATCTCTCTGACCCAGTTTCAGAAAATAAATATTTGTTTGAGACGTGACACCCCAAACATGAAACCTGAACTTAAATGTGGTGAATAAGTGTTTATAGTACATGGTCTCAGGTACATCTGGAATTATGGGAGACGTTTCAATTTTGGGTGAACAATTCCTTTTAAATCATTTTAATAGATTCAAAATATCCACAAATCCTAACAAAACAATTTTTTTTCTGTGTAGGGTCTTGTTATTTACCTGTCGGCGGGTCCTCCGGGTCGGACATGCGTCACCACCAAAGGTCTAGATTTCTGCCAGTCCTCGTGAGAGCCACCTATAAAATATTACAAGATTCAATATATAATAGCAAATGGTCCTCCAAACGCGATAAAATCCAGTCCCACCTCTCATAACAAAGCCGAAGCTGTTGCCTTCTTTCTGCAAACAGATGTCGATTGTCTTGGAGATAACACCTGAGGTACTGTCTGGTGCTACGGGGTAAACACAGGAGAGAGGAGATAGTGGCTTTAGATCAACGACTTTTACAGGGCGTGCTGGAAAAATAATAATAATCCTAACAAACAGAAGGTCAGGCAGAAACGCGGAGCTCATAAATAGATGAATTGTCTGCCATGCACATGATAAACTGACCAAGGATGAGTTTATATGGGCACGCCAAACTGGCCAATGAGAAACAGTTATGTCAACAGGTGATTGATGAATCAGCATGTGTTTGTGTTTTAATATTGATATTGAAGCTCTTTCTTTAACTGTCTGACAACAGTAACCCCAAAACGTTTTTGCCACTGTTCTATCATTTCACTGCATTATCTATGTGATGTTAAAACATGGAAGTCAAATATAAATCTCTTTCCTTTGAGGTGGATTGTAGATGTTAAGATTGTGTTCACAAATGTTTCAACATACAACATTTTGCGTTGTACGTTGTAGAGTATATTATTTGCTCAATAATTTCAAACCTGACAAATGAGTTTGTGCGAAATTTTCTGCTAAAAAAGTGCATACGATATTTGTTTTTAAATATATAACTCTTTGTTTTTAATGTTTTGATATCGAATGCAATGATGTTGATACAAATATAGTTTATGTTTCCAAATACTATCAGTACTTTGTATGTTTGTCTTGTTTTCCAGCAACAATATCTAACAGTTCTTAAACCAAAATACAATACATTTATTTACCTGAGATGCAAAACAACCTAGGATATTAAACGGGGAAAAAATAACTAAAACGTTTTAAAAAAAAAAGTTCTTACCCGTTTTGAGGAAGTCTTCTTGTTTTAACGAAAATAGAAATTGCTTTTTGCAGTGTGGTGTCAATGCGTAATGGATGGGTGATAATAAGAATCAAATAAATAAAAAAAATATATAATACAATTTAACGATGACACAATTTCTGAAATTAGACGTACATAAGGATTGTCATGGTTCATTGCTGTGATGTATTGTAAATCAGAACTTTTTCCACCCAACACAAGACAGAAAGATGCCCTTATCAAACCATTTCATGGGTTTTAGAGATGTGGGGTTTTCTTGAAGTAGCATTTAAACTGAAATGCAATATAACCTGGTCACCTTCTTTTTTCTCAGGCTGCCACTCGCTTTATTTTGCTATATTTCCATGCTACCATGCACATGCATTGTGTTAATGTGTTCACTGGGGCTCTGTCCTTTAGGAAAAACACTCATGATGACAATCGCTCATGAATGGATGCGAGGGATCATTCCAGACTGGGTTTTCATTGGCAGGAACGTGCCACAAACAGGCAAAAGTCAGAATACTCAACTTCCTACCAGCTGACGGCAGTTCATACTCCACTTCCAGCACGACACGCTCTCCGACGTTTTTCAACAGACTGATGATCTCATCGTGGCGGAGTTTGGTCAGATTGATGCCGTTGACCGACTTGATGTAGTCGCCAACGTTGAGCTGATCGCTCCTGAAGAATACAATTTGCATTGAAGACACAATAAAATGCATTGGTACAACATACAAACCAGTATCTGAAAAATATCTAAGTTGACCATATAGTTTTATATTTTCTCTTTTACCACTACCAAATGAGTATTTGCATTGTAACAAAAGCATTGAAACAAAAACATTATTTTAGTAACTTTTTTTTTTTTTTTTAGAAACACTCTCTGCATTAAACATTGAAAAATGAATCAATCAACTTCTGATGGTCCGGACAAGGCGCCCGTCAACAGTGGAACTCAAAAACATAATTATCTTTTCAATGGAACGTTAAGGCAAAGCGAGAACTCTTTATCTGTAGCGAACACTCCACAGGCAGTATAAAATTGCTCATTTAGATGCTAATTAGACAAATGAGTGCTAGTCATTCTCTTTGTCCTCTAGGCTAACATGAGTTAGCACAATGATGCCTCACAAAAAAATCTGTCACAAGCCCAGAAGTTTTCCAAAACAACATCATACCAGCCGCAAGGAAACACAAACTAAAGATGGAAACACTTTCACTTTTGTTCTTTTTTTATTTGAAGACATGAATCTAAACTGAAGTTAACAGAAATTAGGATATGATAAATGATCTTATAATGACACAATATCATACAAATCTTAGGACAATTTATCCAATTCATAAACATAAATGTTGCATTTAGCTTGCTTTAACTCCAAAATGTTTTGCAATTTATGACGCTATTATGTGTTGCTATAGACAGTTTTCCAGCTAACAATCATCCATATTTTATGACTCATCAGATCTATATCTATATAATGTCAGGTGATTATGTAGCTGCCCTGTGATTGGCCGATTTAAATCTGGCTGTCGTACAAGCCTTAGGTCAGTGACAAATGCAACAATATTGCTGAGAGTTTGTGTGTGTTTTATGTTTAACTCTTGGATGAATATGTCAGGCTTTATCTTTGATGTCAGGTCGAGCCCTCACCTAGCCGCAAGCCCACCCGGCCGTAGGTTGGAGACGCGGGGTTTGCCATCCTTGTCCGTGCCGCCCGAGATCGTGAGACCCAGAGTGCTTCCTTCCTTCTTAATCAACTCAACCAGCGTAACCCCGCGCAGCTCTTCTGCCCGAAAACACAACAGCCAAACACACAACCACACACACACGTACAGGAGACAGCAGTCAGCATGGAAGGCCACGAGTCAGGGTTCATTCTGTGATTGGCTCCCCTCATTCATGATTTTATAATGAGTATGCACAAGTTAAAGGGGTAACCCTTAATTTTACATTTCACGGATCACAATGTAAAACTTCTGACAGTAGAAAGCGAAATGATGTGATTTATTTAATACACTTTTACTTCCAGTTGACTCAGCTAATCCAATTAGTTTTAAAGAAGAAAGAAGTCTCGGATCAGAAGTGCTTCCAGCAAGCAGTGTGATTCAGATGCTTTTCAAGAACCGCAGGAACATCTGGAGAACACTGTTAGCAACAGCCTCAAACCCCCATCTCAAAAAGCCATCCGAGTCAATGTGGCAAGAAGAACTCAAATATCCCCGATGGGGAAAGACAGAAACACAAACCCGACATTAAAAGAACTACAGTATATGCTGCGGATAGGATGACTCGCCCTACGGTGGGTGTGAGGTTTGGTGTTGGAAGAAACAGAAGAAGAAATGAAATTGGGTGTACCTGGGATGCTTTGTCTTCTCGATATGAGCGAGTTGTCAGGCCCTGTTGAGTCCTTGTTCCCTTTGGAGTACGGGCCATCATCTGTTGGACGGGAGTCCATGATTATTGTACAAAAGCATAGAGAAAAGCCACCCATTTTTATTAAAGTGTGAAAAATTATATTCTGTAATTATATTTTTTTCATTTGGGTTAAAACTTTCCTTTGTGCAAGATATAAAAGCATAGCGGTTTCACTACTGTAAGTCTCTCTTCAAGAGAATGAATTTCGCACATAGTAGTTTTGTCTTTTCTTTTCTTGTCTTTTTTATCCGATTGACAAATATTTTGAGTTTTAAGCAAACTCGCTTTGATTTTTCTACTTTAAGGAAACAATACTTAATATCCTTGTAGTAGAGTAGGCGGGAAGAGACCGTGGTTCGAGGCCGGTAAGTAATTGTTAATTAGCGCCAGTGGTGCGCGCACCGGCCTCGCATCACGTAGGAGATTGGGAGCATAGAAAAGGAACAAGCGACCGGACCGTCGAGGAGAGAGGTCCGGGCCCGAAGTGTTTGTATATGTATTTATGTTTTACTTTGTTATTGTTCACCGGCGGTCGTCCGTGAGGGGCCGCCGGCTGTTATGTTTCTTTATTAAATGTTTTAAATGTTTTCCGGTTCCCGTCTCCTTCCTGCCCTATCATGAATCTTATTACAATCCTCAATAGTTATTTTGGTTCTCATGTAAAACAAGACAAAACTACTACGCTATGTAAGAAATTCATTAATGCAGTGATACTATATTAGTTAGTAAAAAAACACATTTAATGCTTAACATATCAGCAGCAGACATATTTAAAAACCATACGTGCATGATTTCGTAAACAACTAGACTTTTGTTTTACCAAACATTTATTTCTAAAACAAACCACGTACAAACCGTCCACAACACAGTGGTAACCACCTTGACGAAGCACAAAACCCCACTAAGAAAACCGCAGTGTACAGCAGTTCTCTGTTTACAAGCCGCCAAACTTTGGCATGAAGAAATACCACAGCCATGTTCTTCAGAAGTAAAAACAGTTAACATATATTAATTTGAATGAAATGTACTCATTTCATCTTATTATTTTCAAGGTTAGTATTCGCATAAAGAAGTGTAGTGTTTGTTCTGGTGGAATATCCAGAGAAACAAATCAGTCTTAACATAAAACATTTGAGTGACAGACATGTTGCAGGATTTTTTCCCACTAAGTTTCCTTGCCTTTACTTCGAGCAGATGAAACATTCATGAGCCCCACAGTTTTAATTTCTTCAAACTTTTTTACATAAATCAAAAATTTCTTTTGTGTTAAACCTCTCTGATGTTTTCATGCGTTTGGAACATTTCAGTTCAATCTTTCACAGAAACAAACAGTGGCATCCAATAATGTAAACCTCACAGCTGCGAGTATTACAGTAACAATACGTTTGTCAGCAGTCTGTTAGTGACTTCAGGGGACAGTTAACCATAAAATCAAAATTCTATCATAGTTCACTCGCTCTCATGTCATTCCAACTTCTGTAAAAGCAACTTGTTTGATGGAAGAAAAACATTCTTTCAAAGAAAGTTTCAAACTGTGAGAGACCACAAACATCCTAAAAAATCCTAGATATATTCGTCTTGCTCCTATGATGTGTGGGGCGCCGTGAAGTGACGAAGAAAGCAAACAACACACAAACAGATTTTCAAACAGACTCCTGACTGTGAACACAGGAAATCTTGCAAATTCTCTTTCAGAATACGTTTTTTATTGTTTGACTGTGGGCGTTGTTTATTATTTATGTGTTCAATATAAACAAATGTGTACATATAACATTCTACGTAATTTTATTGTTGAGAAGTCGTATCTAATAAAAAGCATTTAAGGTGGCACAGCACTAGATATAATTTTATTCGAACTCAAATATTGTTGTATTTATGTCTTTACAGTTATTAAAAAAGAACATTACCGTTTTGTAAAAAAAAGCTGCTGACATTATCACCTGAAAGAGTCTACAGGCTCCACCATTTTTTCTGTTCCACCTTAAAGCATAGGCGCTCTTGACTCCAACCACTATCGTCACTTGCACACCGCCTGTTTTTTACTGAATTTTTTTGAAATTGCAATGATAGTGTTTGTATACTTTTGACAGAAAATTGACAGAGGAAAGAAAAGGGATTGATGAAGTGATAACTTGCTATACTTCTGTCAGATGGCTTTCTAATTGGGTAATGTTTGAGAAAAAGAGTTCTTGTGCGTTTATCCTCGGGGTTCCCCCGCACATCAGGATTTCTGACGATTCGCGATCGGGCCGGCTCCGATTTTCTTCCGATCAGGTTCATTCACATGAACACACATCACACCACAGCGAAATCTGATAAGATAATCTTTAGAGCCATTTAAGATCATGGGGACTTTAGCTCGGAAGGGGAGAAGTCGGCCCGATTATCTTGCGGGAGGCCCCGGCATTAGTGCCTCAACTTAACAAATTTGGACTTTAAGCTTATACTAACACTCGGTTGAGCAAACAACCCCAAAAACTAAAATTTCCAGCCATCATGTGCCATTTTGGCTGTTTTTCCCTCAGAACTGCATGCCTCACAACACATTTTCATTAGTGCGGTCCGCAACGCAGCAATGCATTTAAGCTGCTAGAATCACGAATTCCCTGATGTGACTTGTTGATTGACCGTGTGACAATATAAAAATGAGATACAAATCCCATGGAGCCCTCACCGACTGACAGAATAAGTCCAGAAACACACTAGACGGTCCACAGGGAGCAATCTAAAGTGTTTATTGTAGTATTTGTGAAAAGTTATTACTGACAGATATAAACGTTGGGATTAGCCTCCGGTGCTAACACATCACCAAACATACAGCATGACCCCCCCAGCTCGAAAAGCTGAAAACTTCATCTTATCACCATTCACAGTGAGCGGCATTCGGCTAATCTTCTTGCACGCTCGGGGGTTTTGGAAAGCTTCCTACGTCAATCCATCAAACAAGGTGCTTTAGCTGTGATGGGTACCTCACTCACAAGAGACAGAGACACACGTGTTTGTCACCAAAGGGGCATTTTACAGTTTAAATATTTGCATTTAAACATTTTAGTTCGGCCTAGCTAACAGATTGAGGGGCTACAGAGGAACATAAATGTTGTACACAAGAAGGTGAGACTGGATTCAAATCAAGACCAATAATATTGTTTATGGTGTTGCATTTGCACGATGCTTCTGAACAAATATATATCGGAAGCATTTCTTCTGCCTACATCTTAACAGAAACAATTAAGCTAATAAAGCTTAAGGACATTAAAGCTACAATCAGTAGCTTTTGTCTCTCTATCGCCATCTCTGTTTGAAATCGCAGGTTACTTTACATACTGTTTATTTATTTTTAGATGTGTAAAATCGGATCTGAAACCTCTAAGGCTTACTGTTGTGAATCGGGTAGAGGTAAGGAGATATATCCGAAAACTTTGGGGCAGTTTCCCGGACAGGGATTAGATTAAGACGATCATACAAAACTTTCAAAAAATAGCTGATATAAATTTTGAAGAAAAAAAACAACGGGACTGGTGTGTTTGAAGATATGCCAGTGCAAGTTGTTTTCAGTTTAGACAGTTCTTACATTTATGACAGTTAAGGACCAGTCTTAAAACCACCCCTATTTGTTTATGTACTTACTCAATAGTTTTTTGGGTTTTATGCATAAAAAGTTACGGATCGCAGCAAACTAGATTTTTACATTTTGCGTAAAGATGAGAAGTTCTTGTTACACTTGAGTGTTCTGGGTTGTTGCTAGTGTGTTGCAGGTGGTTGCTAGCTGGTTGCCATAAGATTTCAGTGAAATGGATCTACCCAAGGCCAAAACCCTTGTGTTTTAACCACACGACGAATAAATCACACACCACAGTCAATCAAAACAGTATTTCTCTGTCCGCGCAGCTGAGGAGTGTGAACATACAGATGTGCATTCTATCTATTTTCATACCTCACCAGTCGTTTTGCTATAATTTTATAATTTCGAATTCTAAACTTATATATTTAGTCTCTTCTCATCCATGTTTGATGATTAATATTCGTGAGGTACAGAACTTCCAGCAAATGAGATCACTGTGTGGGCGGAGCTGTCATCTGTGAATTTGCAGAAAAACACAACAACAAAAAAGAATTAAAAGAAATAAATCACTGTAGATAAGACAAAATCTCTAATGAACATCATATATTTTATTGTGCGTTGCAGTGTGACGACGCGTTGCATCCGGTTAGGACACGTTAGGACACACTGATTCGGCCATGTGGTTGATGTCCTCAGGACAACATATTTGTTAACCTAAGGACAACGATTTTATAAATAAAAACCTAAAACCTAAATAAAAACCTAAACCCACACCAAACCCCAACCCTAACCATAACTTACCCCTAAAATGATGGGGAAATGATAAGTGAAAACTATGGGCTAGAAGCACCTAATCCTGGTTGGAAGATTAAAGTTAAAATAAACTGCAATCTATTCCTGAAATCTGATTGGTTGATTTAAATGTTGTCCCAGGGTTCGACATGAGGTTTTCATGAGGATATCAACCGCTTGGCAAAACAGGAGAGTCATTCTTCTATACTGAGTAAATCGTTTTCATCTTTAATGATCCACCACATAGACACTTTAATAATCACTTGCATCAAAACAGCTGAACTTGTTTCAAAATTCCAGGAATCAATAAGACTAAATCACATTTGCAAGATTACAAAAACACAAGTATATGGAAATATAATGCTTGCATTAGGCATTAACAATTTTCCATTAAACAACATTATAAGCATAATACCATAACATCGTACGACACAAACGGCTGTATTTAAAACCTATATATTCAGTTCATAAGGTAGGAATACCTTTTAGTGAGCACTCCACACTGATTTGGTTTTAAAGAAAAGCCCTCAACTGAATGGCTCTAATTAACCTTAAGATACTGTAGCTGTAATCTGGTGGAGCTCGAGTCTCTTTGTTTAAACTCTACATGTCGTACCGTAATTACGCCACATTATCAGCACCACACAGCCTGAAAATTCGTCCAGAATAGAAACCTGCATCCCAGGTGATATGTGCTTGACGTGTACATTGCAAGCAAACCCAGAGGAACATCTTGAAGCAAAACATAGAGAGACGCAGAGCACATTGTATTTCACATGTTCTATATCACAAACAATGGTACCCAACTCTGCAAGCTCAACATGCACGAATTTACATACAAAGGATTTTAAATATGGAAACAATCCATCTCAGGTGATCACATGACCACACTTTCATACATGAAAAATGCACGGCAACTATAACAGCTGTGATGTATGGCACTCTGAAGCTAGTGTCCATTGAGAATAGTATGTTTTAAATTAGGGGAGGGGGATGTGAACACAAATTCATATTTTCCCACAGCGTTGATTTATATATCCAGACAATGGGCCTCATTCATGAAACACGTGCAGAGCGATTTTTTGTGTAAATCGTTCGTAAAGCCGTTTTGACATACATTTTTCGGATTCATGATAATTGTATTTTCAAAATGTTAGTTGGTACAATTTTTTTTACGCCTGCTCCCTACCACGTGTAAATGGTGCGTAAAATATTCAAACTTTCTGTATTATTTTAGACAAACTGATGACACTGCATTTTGATGCACTATGAATCATAATGATATTTCACGAGTTCTTTTGCCAAGTTTTTTCATTTTTTACTCTTTAACATTGGGTAAAACACAGACCTCGCCACTATCCTTTATTCAGTAATATTATTAAAAATAGGACACTATAGTAACACGTAACTGTCATGGATGTTCCAAATCACAGCAAACAACGCGTCTCCAGAAAAAAAACGTGCAATTTCAAAGCGCTCTCAAGCACCACCAGCTGGTCATTTTCACCAGGTATTATTTCAGCTTGCTAAAAACGCTTTGGATGACGCAGTTTAATTTATTAATAAGCATGCAGCCTGTTATGCATTTATGCAATAATTTGGCCAAACCAAAGAATGAAGGCCAGAGGATTCCAGCATTCCTAGATACGTAATTTGCGTAGCTGTAGTGCAGAGGCGGAGATTATGCAAATTGTGATTGGCATTCATTAACATATTAACATACACACATTTCACTATCAAATTGGATGTTTACGAAACTTTTCGGGAAGGTCCGTTTCACAGGCAAATTACTCGAAATTTACACATATATTTATGAATGAGGCCCAATAAGAGTAATAAACACCAATAATATAATATTAAAAGCAAAAATTTTGCCAGTGTTTTAAGCCATGGTGCTTTTGTAGCCAATTCAAACTGAGGTCTTGGTTTGCTCCATTTTCAGACCTTGAATATAAATCAGAAAGAGTTTAACAATATACTTTAAAACCCAAAAAGGAAAATCTGACTGTTTGACAACCATGAGACGGAAGCGACCTCTGGTTTAACCCTATTGAAATCTTTTAAAACAGCTGTTAGCCGCCATCATTCAGATGCTCTCGATGTGGGCGCATGTTTTGCATCCCGACACAAGGCTTAACCGCCCCTCCGCCTGTGAGCCTAAAATTAACGCTCCTGGAAAACGCACTGAGGTGAGGTGGGAACCAGCATTTTAAATCAAAGCACGTCCGTATATCCCCTGTGCACGGTTGCCTGCCAACAGCGTTATGCCACGTTATCATATAAGCGTCCCCACTAAAGGGATTGTGGGTAAAAACGATGTGTCAAAGGAGTGTCGTATGGTTGCTGGGCAAGAGCGAACTAGTACTGGGAGTTTTCTGGCCCAGATTTGGTTTTAAGGAGGGGTTATTTAAAGTTCAGCAATCCTGAGAGATGTACCTTGAATAAATATTTCAGTAATGAGCGGTCTGCCTCAAGCGGG